>JAVSCE010003318.1:0-386626 GCA_032199065.1 Smutsia gigantea
GTCGCTTTGGGTTGGTCACTGTCTTGGTGCAGGGATCTTTTCACCAAAGGATTGTTACTCCTCTTGCTTTCCATGTAGTGGCTGTCTATACTTCCTCTTTTAGTACTGAAGAATCTTTTCTTCTTAGGAAAGGACTGGTTTTTGTTATGACTGATTAGGAGATAATATGAGGAAATCATCACTATGAAGCAAGCAAAATTGTCCTGGAAGTTAATCCCAGCTATTTTGTGGGAATTGATTAAATGAAAACTCTGCCTTGATTCAAGGTAAGTTCTTCTCCCATTAGGTTAAAGATATATTAATTTGCCTTCCATTTTTGTAATTCACTCCCTGGATCTGGAAATTAACTCTCCAATATATTCTAATCTTCTTCCCAGACAGTGCTTCAGGATACTAAACATTGTATCTCGTTGCTGTTCCTTACTCTTACACACTTAAAATCTCTCCAAATAAAAACACAGGGAATTTGGGATCCTTAGCCACAGATACATAGCTTCAAATAGAGATCCACTCAGTGATACAATTTAGCTTGGACCTCTTGAACTGAAAGGGCCTATGGAGAATAAAGGAAACACAAAATGTTTTAATGGCAAAAAAATGATAATTTATTCATTTACACTTTTCATTCAATAAATATTTTTTGAGTAGCCATTATACACCAGGCATTACCCTAATTGCTAGGGATTTATATATGAACAGAACAGTATCGTACACTTATTTTGAAAGATATAGGCAGTAAACAGAGAAAAAAAAGAATCTATATTCAAAAGTGGTAACTACTGAGAGAAATAAAACAGGGTAGAGACTTTGGGTATGACACGGGCATGTGTACGTGTTCAAGAAACAACGAAAAGGCCGATGCACCTGCAGCGTGAGCAATAAGGAGAATATTACATGCAGGGAACCAGAACATGCAGGACTTTAAGATCATTGTAAGGATTCAGGCTTTGGCTTTGAAATGGAGAGACATCTGAGGGTCTGAACCAAAGGATGACATTATCTGACTTCTATTTTTTCACAAGGATAAGTATTTTTTTTAATTGAGGTAAACTTTACATACAGTGAAATCACAGACTTTATGTGTATGCTCAGATTTGTCTGTCAAATGCCCACATCCCTGTAACCAATGTCTCTGTTAAAATAAGATACATTTTCATCACCCCAGAAATTTTTATAATTTCCCTTCCCAGTCAATTCTTGCCCCCAGGCAATCACTATTCCAGTTGTTATCAGAATAAATTAGTTATATTTGTCCTAGAATTTCATTTAAATAGAATCCTATGGTAACTGCTTTCATGTAGCTTATGTCTTCCGCTCAGCATAATGTTTTGGAGATTCATTCATGTTGTATAAATGACTAGTTCATCCTTTTTGTTATTGAAGTATAATGATATATATAACATTATATTCATTTCAGGTGTACAACATAATGATTTGATAATTGTATACATTGTGAAATGATCACCAAAGTATGTCTAGTTAACATCTGCACTACATAATTGCACTATTTTTTTTCTTGTGATGAGAACTTTTAAGATTTAGTCTCTTGTCAACTTTCAGATATGCAATACTTCATTAACTCTAGTCACCATACTGTATATTACATCTCCATGATGTTATTTTGTAACTGGAGATTTATACCTTCGGACACCCTTCACTCATTTCATCCATTCCCCATCCCTTGCTTCTGGGGGTGTTCTCTGAATCTATGAGGTTTTTAGTTAGTTTGTTTTAGATTCCACACATAAAAAGTGAAATCACACAGTATTTGTCTTTGGCTGTTTGAATTATTTCACTTAGCATATGCCCTCAAGGTCCATCCATGTTTTCACAAATGGTAAGAATTCATTCTTTTTTATACCTGAATAATATTCCATTGTGGTATGTATATATATATATATTATATATATATATAATATATATATATACCACTTTTCTTTATCCACATCCATTAATATATGCTTATGTTGCTTCTATATCTTGGCTATTGTAAATAGTGCTGCAAGAAACATGGGAGTGTGTATCTCTTTTCAAGTTAGTGTTTTCATTTTCTTGGGATAAATGCCCATAATGGAGCTGCTGGATCATATGATAGTTATTTTTAACTTCTGAGGAATTTCCACACACTGTTTTCTGTAGTGGCTTCACCAATTTACATTCCTACCAACAGGCAAAGTTCCCTTTTTTCCACATCCTTGCAAACACTTTTTATTTCTTGTCTTTTTAAAATAGTCATTCCAATAGGTGGTCTTGATTTGAATTTTGCTGATGATTGGTGATGTTGAGCACCTTATCTGTATTTTTTTTTTCAGGGGAAAAAAATGTCTATTCAGGTCCTCTACCCATGTTTTCATCAGATCACTTGTTTTGATTTAACGATTTTTATCTTTTAATCTTCACACTAGCTTCTTAAGTGACCAATCCACTATCTTTCTTACAGATTTACTTTCACCAGTGAAATTTTTTTCTGTCATGTATTTTCCTGTTTCTACTTACGGCCTTTTCTTTTCTGCTTAATGAAGACCCCCTAGCAGTTCTCGTGAGTCTGCTTTAGTGGTGATAAACCCCTTTAGTTTTTCTTGTCTAGGAAACTCTTTATCACTCCTTCAATTCTGAACAATAACCTTGCTAGTCGGAATATTTTTGGTTGTTGGATTTTCCTTTTCATCACTGTAACTATACTGAGCCTCTCCCTTCTAGCCTGCAGTTTCTGCTGAAAAATGAGCTGATAGCCTGCAGTTTCTACTGAAAAAGTGGCTGATAGTCTTACGGGGTTTCCTCTGTATGTGACTATTTGCTTTCCTCTTGGTGCCTTTATTTTACATTATCTTTAGCTTTAGCTTTAATTCTACTGTATCTTGGTGTGGATCTCTTTGGGCTCATCTTGTTTGGGGCTCTCAATTTTCTTCCTGAACCTGGATGTCCCTTTCCTCCCCAGCTTTGGGAAATTTTCAGCCATTATTTCTTGAAATAATTTTTCTACCCCTTTCTGTGTGCTCTCCTTCTGGGACCCCTATGCTAGAGATGTTAATATACTTGGATGTTTTCACAGAGGTTCCTTAAACAATCCCTATTGTCTTAAATACTTTTTTCTTTTTGTTGTTCTATTTGGGTAATTTCCACTATTCTGTCTTCCAGATCACTGATCCATTCTTCTGTATCAGCTAATCCACTGTTGATTCTTTCTAGTATATTTTTCATTTCAGTTATTGCTTTTTAAAATTCTGATTGGTTCTTTCTAATATTTCCTAACTCTTTGTAAATATTCCTAAGTTTGGCGAGCATCTTTATGACTATCACTTTGAGCTCTTTATCAAGTAAATTACTTATCTCCACTTCAGTAGGGCTTTTATCCTTGGGTTTTTTTCTTATTCTTTCATTTGCAACATATTCTTCTGTCTCCTCATTTTGTTTGACTTTCTGTTTGAAAATCTATGAATTAGGTAGAACAGCTACCTCTCCCAGTTTTGAAGGAGAGGCCTTGTATAAGGGCATCCCCTATGTAGACTACATATGCCTGGCAGCTTTAACAGGCCAGCTGGAGTAGGTGCAAGCTGGGGCACACCACACTGTTGTCAGTGTTTTAAATTTTAGCCATACCTGTTACTTTTATACATATTATAAACCTCACCTTATAACGTTATTAGCTTTGATTTAAATGGTCACTTTCTTTCAAGAAATTTATGAGAAGAAAAGAAACATGATGTTCTATAATAAACCACTAGTTTTTTTTATTTCTTCCCATAGATTCTAGTTGCTATTTGGTATCATTTATCTCCAGCCTGGGGAAAATCCTTTGGATTTCCTTGTAATAGATTCTACAAACTTTTGTTTATTTGAAGATAGCCATTATTTTATGCTCTTTTTAAAAAAATATTTTAATTGGTTATATGATTCTATGTTAATAGTGGGGTTTTTCATTTTTGTCATTTGAAAGATGGCATTCCATCATCTCCTGGCTGCCATTGTTTCTGCTGAGAGGTGCACTGTCATTCGTATCCTTGGTCTTCTGTATACACTTGTGCTTTTCCTTTAGCTGTATTCCAGATTTTTCTCTTTATCTTTGATTTTCAGCAGTTTGCAATGGGTCTAGATGTGACTTTTTTTTTTTGTATTTAGTCTGCTAGGGGTTTGCTGAGTTTCTGGATCTGTCAGTTGATATTTTGGAATAAATATGGGGAATTTTCAGTTACTACTTCGCCTCTCAGACTCCAACAAATACATGTATATTAGAGTTTTCATGTACACTTAATGTACCTATTTAATATACATTTAGTAGAACCTCTATTTATTTTTCTTTGTTGTTTCTTTGTCTTCTGCCATTTCCAGTCTGTTATTTTTCTGCCGTGACCATCACCCACTGAATTTTTAACTGATATTATAATTCTAGTTTAATAACTTTTGTTTGATTCTTTATTTTATAGTTATTTTTGTTTGTTGATATTCCCTATTTTGTCACTCACTAAGGTCGTATTTTCTTTAATACTTTAAACTTATTTTCCCTTACTTTCTTTACAATATTTATAATAACCATTTTAAAGTCTTTCTCTGCTATATCCAATATCTGGATCATTTCAGGAGAGATATTTTTTTGCTTGCTTTTTTCTTAATTGCGGATCACATGTTTCTTTTTCTCTGTATAGCTTGATATTTCCAATTGTGTGCTCTACTTAGTGACCTCTACATTGTAGAATCTCTGAAGGGTATTGAGTTTTATTTTGGTAGGCAGTTCAATGACTAGCTGTTTACATTTACCTTCTAAAGGCTTGCTTTTTTGCTTTATTATGGCAGATCAGTGGAGAGCCCAAAGTGTTTCCCAACCTCCTCTAACTTGAGGCTTGGAGGAAACAATCTTTAAAACTCTGTCTCCCTTGAGGCTTCTGTCAGGGCTTAATTGAAGGCTTTTTTTTTTTTTTTTTTAGGGCAGGTACAGTGCAGGAATTGCTCCAAATTGTGTTCCTTACCCCTAAGACTTGGCCTTTCTGACATCTCAGCTAGCTGGCAGGGGTGTTAGTGAAGTATTAACATTTTCTCCACTTTGGCAGTAGCAGAGCTCCAACATCTTCAAGTACTGCTTGTTCATTTCTCTAATATCTCCATTTTACTCCCAAACTCACAGCAGCCACTCTCTCGTTAGCCTCAAGTATTCTTGTCCTGTGCATGGTCAGCCCAGCCTTCAACCAAAGACTCACAGATTCCCTCATCTGAACTTTTGAACAGTAATCTTCCCTGATTACCTATCTTAGACACTAGCTACTTCACTATTCTGAATACTGTTTCGTCAGCTCAGTGGGGCTGACATGTTCTTCAGGCATGCAGCTCAGTGCACTGATTGTGAACTCACCCCCAAAACAACAACTGTGCAGCATATATTTGTTTGTGGTATGAAGGCTAGTCTGGTACCAGTTCCTTTCTCATAGCCAGAAGAAAAGGAATCCCTTTTTCATAGAGATTCCCCCATGACCCTTCCATGGGTTTAACACAGCTGGTCTGTGGGCCATGCTGCTTTAGGCACCGGTTCTGTGCTTGGACAGCCTAGCCTCTCCTTTTTCTACAGGAATTTTTATTTTGTAAACCTTATAGCTTTTTTTCTGTTGTTGTTGATTGGAGCTCCATTAGGATTATCTTCACCTACCCCAAATCATCTCCCCAGCTCAAATCATGGAGTTCCACCTGCGGTTTCTTGTCTCTTTCCTTCCAGGACATCCTGGGCTTCTAATGAAAATCAGCCCACCTTCCCTCCCTCTCCCTTCTCCACTACTTGGTATAGTAAACAAGCAATAAAAAATAACAAATGATCCTATCAAATCTTAATTCCAAGACAATGGGTGCTTTCTTGCCCTATATTAATATGGCTTAAAGGGCTGTTCAAGTGACCATTCTCTAACTTAAGTCAAGCAAAACAAAGCAAAACAAAACAAGTGCATTCTATGATATTTTGGTAAATAATCAGTGGCTCAAAGTTGCTAAGGGATATACCCTAGCTCACATAGCTAGCCAGGGCAGAACTAGCTATAATCCTGGTTACCTGATTCCCAGAAGGTGCTTTTCCAGCTCAAGCACTTAGCAGCCATTAACAGTTCTCAGGTTGACTAGTCACTCAACAGAGTTCAATAGGATTGAGAAGTAGTTATGCTTTGGTTATGGGGGTGATGGAGGTTTGTGTGTGTGTGTGCAGTGTGCAGTGTGGTGGCAGGCAGGGGACAGTTGTGGGTGGTGTAAGAGAGCAAGATCTAGTGCTGAGGTGCTACTCTGGGCAGACAGGAACTAGAAAGGGAGCTCTAGGTCCCTGGGGGGCGACAGAGGGTGCTACTGGGCTATTGGGGCCCTTTCTATTCTTTTTAGTAACGAGAGAGTAAATCCATGAGAATCCCTAATTTAAAGTGAGAGGGTTGTCTGTAGCCAGCCCTTGTGCCTCTCTAGCTGTTTCCACACTTGCCTTATCTCTGATGTTACCAATCTCCCTGACCCTCCATGTAGAAGAACACGTATTTCCAGACTTGAGTCCTTGGCTGTGTTGGCAGAAAACCGAAACCCAAACTCAACCAAACCTGCCTGATTTTATGCTATGCAGAGTCTGGAGAGGCTCTGTCCTCTCACTTCACTGGGTCCAGTTGGGCATGTTGATGGGGGAAGGAGGCTGTTTCTTGCCTCTGTTTCCTCTTTCCCTCCCCAAAGATAGCATGTCCACCCCTGGGTGATGCAGTCTCCTCGGAGAAACAGAATGTGCCCATGAAGGCTTAGGGTAAGGGAGCTTTCAGCTCTCTGTCCACCACCCCTACATTTTTCCCATAGGGTAGTGTAGCTGTGTTGCAGCCGCCTTCGGGGAAGCCTACAGGGAGCTCCACGGCAGGGCAGCTTTGATGATTTCTTCAGACACACGGAGCAGACTGACAAATTGACTTCCAAGTGAAAGGTCAGCGCCGAGAACCGAAGGGTAGAGCATCTGGATTCACAATTAAAACGCCTGTGGAGCACGGTTTGCAGCTCTGGCGTCTCGTTGTGTAGGAGGTGCTGTCAGAGGGACTCATTTGGCAGCTTCTTCTAACTCTGGATTGGGATTGGAGAAAATAAAAATTCCTTGTAGTTGTCTGTGTGTGTGTGTGTGTGGTGCACCCACAATTGTGTGTGGGTGTTTCAGGAGAAATCGTGCTCTTTGGCAAAAAGCAAGCACGGCTTTTTGTTAACTGGAGTCCTGCCCTAGACGTGACCTCCAGAATGGTCTGCCCACGGTGAGCAGATCCTCAGAAAAGCTGGCTCGCTCATCACTCTGCCCACTTTATGTAGCTGCGGATTAAAGAATACTGAGGATGGAGTTGGAAAACCAAGTTTAATCACTGATTTACTCTCTGACTTGGGCAAATTGTCTTTTACAATGTCTAGAGAGGGCTGCACCCGGACACCTGCAGAAAATCTATTTGCTCATCCACTTTAAAGAAAAAGCTGGACCCTATGGATGTCTTTCCTCCGTGTTACTTGGTCAAAGGAACATTTGCTCTGTTTTCCGGTTTACGAAGTGTTTCCATACCCACAGTTATGGTGAAAGGAAACAGGATATTTCTAAGAAGCGCCTGAGGGCCGAGGACCTCAGCAAGTGCCGTGTAGTTTGGGGGCCCAGTAAACCTAAAGCTTGGCTTTCTCAGGATGCTTTATCTGCCCAACACTTGCTTTTGAGTTCTTACTGACATAATTAAGCAGGTAGATGATAAAACCCTGTAATGACACCATTCATTAAGACTTGTTTGCTTTCTTCCCCTTTGCAGCGGTCAGCCCCACAGGAGGTCTTTAAAACCTTCTGTTGAATGATGGGATGCAAACCTCTTTCCACAGCGGAGGCAGTGCCTCTCTCTCTACCTCACACAGGCCCAGCAGGTGGTTCCACTTTGGGGGGCACTTAGGAAGGGATATTTATAGCTCAATCTTCCCCTTCCTCCTCCCAGGAAGCAGTCAAGGTAATGAAATTAAGCTTGTGGTAGGAAGTGTAGGAGAAGGTTGCTAGGAAGAGAGGGACAGAAGCTGAACATGGAGTATAAAGCGTCTTGATTTGAAAGGACCAACATTTTCTGATGAGTAAAAATAACAGAGGAGGGTCTAAGCCCCTGGTTGGGAGACGGGGCACCCTTTGCTTGATAATGCAGGCTGTGGAGCTACCCTGCCGGGGGGCTACATCCAGCTTCTGTGACTTACTGGCTGTGTGACCTCGGGCATATTATTTAACTTTTCTGCGTCTCAGTTGCCTTTTCTGCAAAATGAGGATAATAATAACACCTATTTTACAGAGTTGTTGCCAAGATGAAATAAGTTGCACGTGAAATGCTTAGAACAGTCTCTAGCACATAGTAAGCACTGCATGACTTATGGTGAATATCTTAATTTTCTAAAGGTTAATTCATTGTCTTTGTTACTGGCCTCCTCCATCTGCTTTTGTCAGGTAAACGTATTCTTATTTGTGCTTTACCCTACCTATACGACAGGAACAGGGCCAGTATAATTATTATCGCCTTTGACAGATGAGAAACTGTGGATAAATTCTTTTTTTGATTTCTTTTACTCACTTTTAGCACTTTCTATGAGGTAAAAAAGTTATTTATTTTTATATACAAAATATTTATTGGATACCGCCTATATCAGAAAATGTTCTGGGTTCTTGGAACATGGGTGAATAAGGCCCACCCATTCCTCGCTCTCCTGGAATTTGTAATTTCATCATATCGTTTCTGTTAGAATGTAAACTCTTGGTAGACAAGATACACATCTGATTTATCTTTATGTCCATCAAAGTATTTAGCACAAAATTTTGCTCATAGTAAGTATTCAAATGTTTGTTTATATAATAGTTATAGTGTATATTTGAATACTTACTAATATCAGACACTGTGTTAATTGTTTCACATTCGTTATCTTGTTAATTATATAATGACCATCCTATGAGATTGGTATTGTACGGATGGGGAAACCAATATTAGAGGCTTGATTAAATTCACTCAGATGGTAAGTTAGCACAACTCGGTCTAGGGTGCCTTGCTTTTTAACTTTGGAAATAAAGCTGAAATGAACAGGCTTTATGAAATTATCTTAATAAATGGACACAATGAATCTCTAAGTTTTAAAACAAGCTGGAAGTTACACATACACTCACTACTCACTTGACCCTTTTCGTACTCCCTTAAAGAATGAAATTTCCTTCTTGGACTAGAGCACTGCCTGCAAGTTTTCCTTGCTTCTCTGGCATCCATGTTCGGTGGTGAATTTATGCTCTCTAGCATCCTGCTGGGAAGGAAGCAGCAATCTAAACGCTGTACTGTTGCCACAATCCTGGGAAATAGAAATATCGGTCATTCCACTTGCCAACCTGCTTGAACATGAGGGCCTATTTTTAGACATAGGCAGAGCAAGGAAACAATTAAACAGTAGTTTGCTTACTAAGTTATAAGCCTGTTTTCTGTGAAGACAGCATGGATTTTAAAATATTTATTTGTTTGACTACTGATTAATTATTTCGGTCTCAGCCAATAGGGAATCAAGTATTCAGGACTTGTTTTAGTGTCTTCAGTTTACCAGAAAGACGAGTAATCTTTATTTTTAAATCTAAGGTTTATGGTGGGCTTTGAAAACTGATCACTCATCGGGATACATTTAAGGATTTTTTTTAAGTGAAAAAATATAATCTCCATCTCTGTATCTCCTTTTTAGCAGCAACAGCTATGGCTCAGTGAGTTGTTAGTAAGTCTCTATCATAGAAGGAATGACTGTTGGCAAATTACTAATATTAATTTTCAGATATGGTTTGTAGAATTTGCCATTACTTTAAAGTCACTCACTTACATACTTAAAAGTGATAATGATAATAAAAAACTTCTTGCCTCAAAGAACTAGTGGCCAGAACAGATAAAAAGCTTATCAGAAAAATATTTCAGTTAATCAATTCTATAAGTAAGTAGTATTAAGCCCCTCTCTGGTACATAATTGAATATAAATATTGCCTCTATTAAAAAATGTCACTCATTAATTCACAATTGTAAATACTCTGTTAAAATTCATACATATGTCAGGCTATTTGGGTGACATTTTGAATTGGTCTTATCAAGAAAATGGTTGAAAACTTCCGCTCCTGGACATATTTTGGATTAAGTTACATGAAATTCTCTTTTAGAAACACCTAGAAATATAGACTAAAATATAATAAACAGTGTATTTAATGTCCAGTCAAATTTGCAAGAAGGAAAGGAAATTTTCTAGGAGGGAAAAATGGAAACAGCCAACAAAGAGATGTAAGTATGTGAGCTGTTGCTCTAGTTACTTTGCCTGTGGGGAAGAAATTGATCTTCAAATCTGAGGGCCTGGTTTTAAAACCTATGAAGGAATAAACACACATGACAAAGGCAACTATAAGCCCAAAAATGTCTCCCTTGAAAAAAAAGATACTTGAACTCATGTGGGTTATAGTTTAATATTATTTTTACTGTTGTGGCCATGTATATGCACACTATGATATCAACTTAAAACAGGTCCTGGGCTGATGATAAACTGAGATTGACTGGCAGTAGGTAAAAACTTCTTTGGAAGAACATGCTCTCAATTTAGGCTAAATAAGATTTCCATAACATTCTCTTCTGAAGATCAGCTCACAATCTAAAATTCCAAAACACAAATCCACCATAGAAAGAATCATATAAAAAAATAGGATTAGGCTACCAAGATACTCAAATAATACTATTTGAGTATATAATATTAGTGATAAAATAAGTATGTCTTAGATGATGTAACACATTAAAGAGAAAGCATTAGAAACACAGACATATAAAGCATTATCAAAATAGGTTCTAAGAAGAACCTAATAAAATGTCTAGAAATTTTAAAAAGTCATAAAAAATACTCAGAAGCTAGATGTAACAGATTAGATATAACTGATGAGAGAATGAGTAAACTGAAAGATCAATGTGAAGAAATCATCCAGAGGCAGCACAGTGTGAAAAAAAATTGAAATTGAAAAAGAAAAAGATGCGCACACACACACCAACATACACACAGATTATACAGATAAAAGCATTTAGAGGATGAGATATGAAATTTCAACATCATGCAGGAGAGGCAATGTTTTAAAAGATAAAGCAAGAATGTTTTATAGTTAGTAAGACATAAATCTTCCAAGAAAGATATATAAAAGTAAATCTCACTTAAATGTCATGGTTAAATTTCAGGGAAGATCTTAAAATCAGCTGCAGTAAAAAAGGGAATTTTCTTCAAAAGTAGGGTGGTCAGATTGATAGCTGATTTTTCATGACCATCAGTAGAAACCAGGAAGAGATGGGATCATATCTTCAAAAAAATGAGAAAAACCTATTAATTTAGAATTGTACATCCAGCCAAACTTTCACTCAATTGTAGTGAGAGTAAAATAAAGACATTTAACATAGGAGCTGGTGGTATATGCATAGGGTGGTATATGCATAGGGTATGTGCATATGCATAGGGTGGTATATGCATAACTCCTACAGTTTACAGCTGCTACAGCAACTGGATGCATTTCAAGGAAGAATGACTCATTTAGAATCTCTGCAGGCAAAGAGACTCATGTTAATAGAAGCAATAGTTTGATGGAATTTATCTAATTTTTAAATATCACCTTTTATAGGCATAAGATTCAAGTGTGTGTGGAAGGGGATTATTTTTACAACTTTAGAGATGTTAATGAGATTAGAGCCTTATAGATAGAATTACACAGCACCCAAAAAATACCCTAGGTCTTAGACAATATGTCTCTAGGTAAAATCTGTACCAACAATATTGACAAGTTAGGAAGTTAAGCAGCACTTTGTTATTAGCTAGAATTTAGCCTTAAACTTGAAGGCAAAACTCTGGTCAGAAAATTAGGCCACATGAGAGGCTCTTTTTATTTTTGCTAGGCAGTCCAAAATAATCTCAAACTAAAATAGTATAACTTATTCAGTTTCTTTACCTTTCCTTTAATGTCCACACCTGAATCACTATTTTTCTCTTTCCTTCCTTCCTTCCTTCCTTCCTTCCTCCCTCCCTCCCTTTCTCTCTCTCTCTCTCTCTCTCTCTCTCTTTCTTTCTTTCATATGTGGAAAGGCAGCTGTAGTAAACATGAGAAAATCCAGAGTGACAGATGTGACAGACAGCTTACCTCTGCCTTACCTAGTTCAGAGCTCACCTTGGTTCCTAACACAAGATATAGGACAATGGAGCACCTTATGTTTTATGGTCTGCAAAAGTTGACACAATAGTGCAGTGGGGAGAGGAGATGTGACTGGTTTTGGAAGATAGATGGAACTGATTTATGTAATTGCTCTAGGCTTTAAACTACAACATGGATTTTATTGAGTGCCTATCAACATATTATAGCACACAGAAAGTACTCAAGCATTTTTTAATTAATGAATGGAAAAGGCATACAGTTGAGGGCTAATTATTTGGGGGGAAGGAAGAGATTTCTTATGTCTTAGGAGGGCTTTGTGAAGAGTCTCTGTTTCTTTGTCTGGCGCAGAAACCTTCAGAAGGTTGAGATTTTTTACCAAGTTTTAGTTTTCCACAGCTGGACTCTGGGTAGGACATCTAAAAATGTGTACTGTTGCTCAGAGAGGGAGGCTAAGTAAATACAAGGGGTTGTTGCTATGCAGTGGTGGAGTTCTCAGGAACCAGAGAGCTGTGGATACAAGTGGATTAATTAAAGGCTTTGGGTCTCATCATGAAGGCCTTGAACTTTGCACGAGCGTAGTAGCCAAAGTAGTTTCCAAAGGGTGGTGCTCAGTGACTCTTTCACCTCTTTATTAAAGAGCATTAACTCCTACAGTTTACAGCTGTTACAGCAACTGGATGCATTTCAAGGAAGAATGACTCATTTTAGAATCCCTGCAGGCAAAGAGACTCATGTTAATAGAAGCAATAGTTTGATGGAATTTATCTAATTTTTAAATATCACCTTTTATAGGCATAAGATTCAAGTATTCAAAGGAATAACGGTAATAGTGGAGCTAAATTTCAATTGTCCACACTAACATTATAAGTTTCCCCACAGTAATTTATGTTTACCTTTGGTAGACACTGTGTGATGTTGTTTTTGTTTTACAGCAACAGATTTATCTACCCAATCATGTTTGGCTTACTCGATTATTAAAATGATTTTTGCATTGCATGAACACTCAAAGGAAAGGAAAGGAGGCCCAGAAGACCTTTACTGACAATTAGAAATCAACATGGAATACTCTTTTGCACAAAGCTTTAAAATTTCAAAGCACTGTGAAATTTTTCTCATTTTATTTTTACAGTAACACTGAGCATGGATGTGAAACTGTGGTAGTTTGGGATGCTTTACCTTATACATTGCATTAGCCTCTTATCAACTCCTAAATAAATAACTTTTCTAAGAAAAGACAGTATATTTGCTGTGCAAGCTAGCCTTAAGACAAATATCTCAGCCCTCTCCTTCCAACTAGATCAACCCTCCATCCTGTGAGGATTGACTACATCAATGACCCCAATTCTTCATCCTTCTCCTATCCACACGCTATGTAATGTGACATTGCAGTTCTAGAGGCATGACTGTTTCTCCACTCCTTGATTCCAAGTTTGGCCATGCCACATGCTTCAGTAATTTTGATGCAAGCAGATGTCTGTATATGTCTGAAAATGCTCTTGCTTTTCTACTATCGTTAAGAAAATGTCTTGACCAACCTGATATAAGATGAAGCATAAGGTGCAGAGTCCCAGGAAGGAATGTCCGAATATCAGAGGGAGAATGGAAGGCAGAAGAAAGGAGGGCAGGAAGAAAGGAAGAAAGAATTAAGCACTCTTAATATTTTGGAAACTATCCTTTCCAATATCTTTTATGTGTTAGGCATTTTTATGTGTAGGATGTAAAGTTCTACAATATGCTTTGTTTACTTGTAAGTATTCCATAAGCAGCTTTCCTAATGAATAAATATAGATTATCATGACCATTTTTAATAGCTGAAAAACAGTCTAATTAATTATTACCGTAATTCAACCAGTTCCTTATTTTGGTAAATTGCAAAATGGACACAACTTTCTACCTCTCCCTGTATCCATTTTCCTTTGCAATGTGATTTTTTTCCTCTTCTCATGAAGAGATGGAGTCTGTTTCTCCACCTTTTGAATCTGGGCTGGCTTTGTAACTTGCTTTGGCTGAAAAAATGAAATAGAAATGATATTATGCAAGGTCTGGTCTTAGGCCTCAAGGAACCTTGAATGCTTCTATTTGTTCTCTTGGAGTCCTGTCAAACTGCCATGTGAACAAACCTAGTTGACAGCTAACTACAGGCATATGAGTGAGGCCAGGCAAAACCAGAAGAACCACCTAGCTAAACCCTGCCCAAATAGCCAACTCATAATTTATTAGCTGAATAAATGGTTATTATTGAAGTCACCAAGTTTTGAGGTGGTTTGTTTTTATAGCAAATTGATAAGTGATGCACCTACTGATAAACTTTTAGATTATTTCCAATTTTCTTTATTATTTATTTTCTTGCTAATGCTTTTATGAATGCTTTGATGAAAAACATTTGCATAAATTTTCACATACTTGTCAGAATATTTCCATAGTATAATTGCTTGGAAGTGATATTGCTGGATCAGTTTCAATTATAGCAAATTCAGCTAAATTTTAGCTTCCTGGTAAGTAGAATTATTTTATGTTTTAATCAGTTGTGTATAAGAGTATCTAACATGGTGGGGGTGGAGATAGGGACTGTTTTAGATAAGATGGTCGGCTAAGTCTTTTCTGGAGCAGTGACTTAGAGCAGAGACCTGAGGCAATGCCTGGGGAAACAATGGTCCAGGCAAGAACAAAGCAAATACACAGAGACTAAGACTGGAGGGTGTATGAGATGTTGACTAGTGTGGCTGCCAATAAGCAAAGGAGGCCCCAAAGTCAGGTTGCAGAAAGGTAGGGACCAAATCATGTAAAGCTTCCTAGGCTGTGATGAGCATTTTGCACTTTATTCTGAGTGTGAAGGGATGCCATTGGAAGATTAGGTACAGGGGAATGACATCACCATCATTAACATCATCAGCAGCTGCATCTTCCTCATCACTAATACTTATTAAATATTTGCTCTATACCAGATGTTGTTCCAAGCATGTTCCATGTATTAATTTACTTAATCATCTCAATGCAAGAATTAGATAATACTGCTATCATCCCAGTTAAACAAATGACATGACCGAAGCATAAAAAGAGTAGGTAAGTTACCCAAGTTCATACAGTGAGTTGAAGGCAGAAACTGGGTTCAAACCCAGGCAGTCAGGCTGCAGATTCTGAAATTATGTGATTTACATTTTAAAATGATGCCTGTGGAAAGAAGAATTGACTATAGCAGGGTGAGGGAGGAAGCTGCCACTTCAGAGGCTATTCCAGAAGCCTACAGGGGAGAGTTGGACTTGTATGTATCTGTAAGGGTGGTGAGTAGTACATAGAAGGATTTGTTGGTAGGCTCTCGATGGTCCTTTAATTATTTTAAAAAGTCATAGCTAAATCTGACTGGTAAAAAATGATGTCTCTCTGGCATTTTATTTATGCTTCTTTTATTAATAATGAGGTATAATATTTTTCTTACTTATATTGGCTATTTGTATTTATTCTGTAAATTGCTTACACATATTCTTTATACATTTTTCTATTTGGTGGTTGGTTGTCCTCATTGATTCTTGAGAACTCTTTGCATATTAGGTATATTAACTTAAACACCTTGATTTATTTTAAAATAATGTAATTTGCTACTATAAATATAAAAATAAAATATTCTTATGTATGTCTCAGTTTGTTGTCTTTGACATTTGGCTATTGATTTATTTTTTGCACAATAATATTTTCTTTTATTTTATGTTTCTGACCTCTGTCATGTTTGGAACAGTTCTGTCCACCACAAAATTATAGAAGTATTCACCCACATTTTCTTAATGCTTTTACTTTTTTAACTTAAGTACTAAATTCATTTAAAGTTTATATTGAAATCAGGAGTGAATTGGAATGCAGCTTAATTTATTTTATAAATTGCTAACAGGTTGTTCTGACATTATATTAAGCATACACCACCATTTTGCATGGATTTGAAATCAACCTGTTATATACACTAAATTTACTTATATTCTTGCTATTATTTTTATACTCAGTTCCATTCTTGCCCTAAAATTAGGCTGCTTTAATTATTGTCATTTTAGAGTTAATTTTAACATCTTTTAGGGCAAGTGACCCCCATCCCTCCAACCAATTATCCTTTTCAGAATTTTTCTAGCTATTTCTGCTTGTTCATTCTTTCAGCTGAATTTTAGAGTTATTTTTGAATTAAAAACATTTTGTGGAGATTTTGGTTTGGATTTTGGAATTCTATATATTTTTTGTAGAACCACTTAAGGAGAATTGACATCTCTGAAAGTTAAACTGAAGTTATAACTGAAAGGTATTATTATTCTACTAATAGTACGCATTATTGGTATTGTAACTACTAATACGTTGCATTTGAGGGAATTTCCTTAATATCATCTTGTCTTCTCCCACACACATAGAAATTGCACAACATTTTTAAATATGGGATTTTCAGTACTTTGCCCTGAATTTGAGCTTTCTTCTTTTATTGCTCTGCTTTACCTGCTCCCCAGAGCAGGGGAATTGTTACTAATCAGTTCCAAATCTTAGTTCCCAGAAGGGGAATGTGCATGCAAGATTGGATCGGCCCTCAGCATCTGTAACTTTCCAGCTCATTGTATGATTCTTCTTCGAGCAAGCCACTGGGCATTTTTTTCCCAACCTGAAACTTATTGCACGTTAGCACACTTTAGTTTTACAACACTGTTTCCAAGTTTATGGCTTTATTGCTTGAACTGCTTGTTCCAATTGCATCTAATATTTCATCAAATATGGTAAAGAAACCATGAGAATGGATCGATGCTCCTTATGAGCTGTCTGAAGCAGACACCGCCAGATTGCTGTAAAATGATTTTCCTTTTTAGCCCTTCTGAATCGTAATATGTTTCTGAGGCCAAATTCTTCAGGGAAACATTATGACTATTTAAGGTCTCCAAACTTTATGCTTCAGTACAAAAAGCCTAAGGGTGAGGATTTTAAATGGATGAAGTGGAGAAATTTGCACTTCCTTAAGCAAACATATAGCATTTCCTTCCATGTGTCAGAAATGAAAACAAAAAATACAAACTAATTTGTCATGAAATTTTCCCTTTTATAATTCCCTCTTTGGTGCTTTTTCAACCTAACAAGTCATATTTTCTCTTCTTTTGTGTCAGGTTTATAGCTTTGCTGGTCACAGTTTCAATAACCATGATGGACGATCTTCTGTTCTATATATCATGTACAAATATTCAGCTTAAAAGTATCTTTGTGTTCACAGCTTGATTTCTGTCACCTCCCCAATCCCTCCTCCCCACTGCATGCATATGCACATGGTGTTATATTATATGCACGGAGACCTTTAGGGAAAGCTCATATTTAGGAACATTAAGTAAGCAGAGGATGGCTGCTTGTTTGGGCTGAGCCTGACCTCACTCTAAAATGAGGCAAATTGTCATATTTATGACTCGGGGTAAGTCAATAATATATTGATGTTCACATGTGGAAACGCATTTACTCCCTAACATGTGGCCTCCACTTTATTTTCCTCTCAAATAATTTCTCACCTGAGTGTGAGTCTTTCTCTTTTATCCTCTTTTTATTTCTCTTCCTTCTTTCTTCTTCTTCCTCCTTTCCTCCTTTTCATGCTGTTCCCCCCATTTTCACCTTCCTGAGCCCTGAGTAAACTTGGTGGAATTCATAGCATTTATGTATAGCATAAAAAAAGACTTCTTTTCAGGTAACTAAAATTGTTATTCCCTTTACTCTTTTATATCCACCCCGTTTGTTTGAGCTGGTCTTACACACACACACACACACACACAGACACACACACACACACACACACACACGCAGTCACACACTGAAAAAAAAAACTATAGGGCTGGACGAATGCTATTCAAAACTATTGCCTGGAAATCTGATCCTATTGGGTCCTTTGAAATCTGAGTCAGTATCATTTGTTTTTATTGCTGTACTGCTTCTCAGTAAATTGTAGCAAGAGAAAGGAAGGTCATGTGGTTTCTGATTTACTGTTGAGAATATTGAGAAGGAAAAAAACTATCAGAGTCGTCATTGATAATCAAAAAAAAAACATAGAAAAACCTCACTGGGAAAGTCTTTTTATTTCTGAATTTGGTCAGCTCTATCTTCCTGTTCCCCCAACTACAAGGCCCCCATTATCCTGAAGTCTATTTTTATAACAACTCTATAGCAAGTGGGATTTAGATTGAAAATCTCTACATCCGTTCTATCCCCAGTGTGTTCTGGAAATTAGGTTTCTCGCCCTAGTTTTTCCAGTGTGTGTGGATTTGTGGGAGTGTTGGGCGACCCTTTCTGCCCCACCTTTCTCCTCCTCCTTGCATTTGTGTCACTGTGGATTCCGCAGGCTGTTTTGTGGACCACCTTTCTCCCCCAGTAATTTCGACACACAGATGGCCAATGTTCTCCTAACGAGGAGAGAGTCCTGCTGGGAAAGGCCTCAGAAATACTGGGATGGTCTTTGCTAGCTGCTGTCAGTATTGACAGTCCTCATCAAGCTTATAGCAGTTGAAAGGTGTTAAACAGCCATCCAGCAGACTTGGTGTTGATGCTAATGTCACATACACAGTCAACCATCAACTGAAATCAGTGGTTACCTATTTGCTTTACTCTATGCAATTCTAAGTAACTAGTTGGGATGAATTTTCACTTTTGACCCCTTAGTTTCAGGAGGATGAAGTTATTAAAGCATAGAACTGGACACCAGGAGACCAGTTGAAAAAAGCCATCTGTGTTGTCTTTCTGGTCTCTTGGAGATAATGTTTACTTTCCCTCTGCCTCTGTTTCCCAATGTGTGATTTGAAAGGACTGATTCATTCTGAGGTCACTTCCTGTAATAACACTTAATGTCTGTTTATTGTTGCTGTTCTTGTTTTGCTTATGAAGGGAATTAGGTAGGATTTTCTTATTACCACATTTTCAATTTATCCTCTGACTGGGGTAAAGAACAGAACTATTTTCCTTCCATCTACATGGGGAGAATAATACTCATGAGCAATCTACTTTCCACAAATGTTGAATGATGAGGGACTGAGGGACTAAAGCTGCCTCCACAGAGCATAAAACAAAGCAAGATTTGGCAGCTCTCCAGTTCATTTGATTTTAGTTAGACTGGGATGAATTTTTTATGTTTTATTTTTGGCTTGACGCTAGTCATAGAGTTTTTGGGAAAGTTGATTTTAGTGCAATTACTGATCATTTTAAAGATAACTTATTGTGTCATGTAGCTTAAGAAGCAGGTGATATCCTCAAGAACACAGGGTATGTGACTGTTTTACTTTTAAAAAAATGTTGCATGTGAGTAATCATATCTGACCATGGAGTATGTGTTTATTAGTGCTTTAGTTCATTTGCTCAAAATGAATAATTAAGCCACAGAAGCTGCGCTCAAGCTTAGTTCAGGGACGGATTTATCTTTTTGCTCCCATCAAAAATTCACATTTCCTGGCTGTAAAATCTGGATTTACACCCAAACAGGACTAGACTAAGGGTCCCCTGATGGCAAGAATAATATTTTGGTCTTTGTGTACAAGTAGCACAGTGCCTGAATGTAGTAGGTGCTTAATATATTTTGAAAAAAAAAAGTATAATTATCAACTCATTTTACCATCTTTTTGTACTGTGTGAAAAAATACATAATATAAAATTTATCATTTTAACTATTTTAAATGTACAGTTCAGTGGCATTAAGTACATTCACGTTGTTGTGCAAACCACCACCATCCATCTCTAGAATTTTTCATTTTTGCCATGAAGCTATACCATTAAGCAAAAACTCCCCATTTCCCTTCTCCCCTCAGCCCCTAATTAGCACCATCCTACTTTCTGTTTCTGTGAATCTGACTACTCCAGGTACCTCATATCAATGGAATCATACAGTATTTGTCCTTTTGTGTCTGGCTTATTTCACTTAGCATGTCTCCAGAATTCATCCACGCTGTAGCTTGTTTCAGAATTTCCTTCCTTTTTAAGGCTGAATAGTATTCCACTGTATATTCCAAATACCACATTTTGTCTATCCATTCATCCATCCAAGAACATTTGGATTGTTTCCACCTGTTGGCTATTGTGAATAATGCTGCTATGAACATGGCACATGGTATAGATTTTGCCATCTTTATAAGAAATAAAACATTGCTTAGAAAGAGTCCATATTATAGGAATCCTTCAAGTCTATTAATATAGTTGAAATTCTTAGGCCACTTCCTTGTCAGTTTGTTTTGTGCGGGGAATTTCCCCCATCAGACCAAACTCTTGCAGGGTAACATCCTTGTCTTGTTAACTTTTACATCTACAGCATCTGGCATAGGGCCTGGCCCAGAGATGACTGGGTGAAATGTTGGTGAATGGACCAAACAGACTTCATGATCTGATTTGCACTTTCAGCCCCTGAGAGAAAAAAGAAATCAAAGCCAGATCCTGAGGGTGTTTACTGTCACCTGATTTTTATCTCTGTTTTCTTTCTCTCCCACTAGATTGGCTATTTCCTGAGCATAAGGGACCAGTTTGAAATGACTGGACTTCAAACTTTTTATTTATATTTTTAAAAATAATGTTGAAAAATAATTCCCCTTTGCTCATTTTTATATTGATACCTGAACTTTTGCATCATAAATTAAGCAATGCTAAGGAAATTTCTTGTATGTTGCCAATACTGACAGTTAATATGAAATGGCTACATCACTCTTGAATATGTCCAATCGAATTTTATATGCAATAGCAGTTTGGTCCTACCATCATCTATTTAAAATGATATGAAAAAACCCTCTTATAATAGTTGTAAATTTACATCATTTCCTTTTCTTCCCCTGAACTTATATTTTTATTCCACTTCCCTCAGAGAATTTTGTCCTAATTTAATCATTGTTTCATGGTCAAAAGTCATTTGCTGAGTAACTCTATCATTATTCTTAGCAACGTTATATATTTGAAATGTTTAATTTTAATTTAAATTTTCTGTGACCATAAGGCTTAATGTTGGAAACACTTTCTGCTGGGTTGAGTCATCACAGTCATCATTAGTGTATAGTCAATCAAAACTTATGATTATATCACAGTTTTATAGTATTACAGCTTATAATTATTATTCACACAATAATACAAAATGTTATGGACTTACTTTTCTTAAATGATAGAAGATTTTTAGTTTTTAATTTATTCTCTTTACTGCCAGATTGAAATGAAGTTCAGAATCAATTCTTCATCCATTTTTCATTTTAATATAAATGTAGCACTGAGATACCTTGCTCATGTAATAAATTAGACAGGAATGGATTCCTTTTCAACTAAGTGCTAAAAGTCATGTAAGAGATCTATCATTAAAAAATTATTTTAAATAATTCATCAGATGGCAGTTTAATTGGGTCCTCCTTCATTTTCTTAGCTTTTTTGGAGTATATTGCCTCTCAAAATATTTTAACACAACTAATAATTATACCTGTTGCTCTTTGACTTAGAGGCACCTATTTAACCTAACATATTTAGAAGATTTTGGAGAAATAAACATAACGTGAATTTAAATATACCTCTTTTTTTCCCATACAATTTTTTAAGTTGGATTACATTCTCTTATCACAAATCTAAATGTATTTTTTATCAAGACCCTTGAGCTGCATGTGTAGTTTTTATGTGAAAGCCACCTTCCATATTATCTTTTGACATCTCAGTTCTTAATGTCAAATTCTCCCAATCAGATTTACTACCCATAAGAAAGCCTGACTTTATATTTCAATTCAAATAAACTTGTTAATTAACTTCTCCTTGAAAGCTATTTCACTTTAGAATTCTGGTTTTAAGAATAAATAAGGCATGAAACTTTGCCTGCATGTGTGTTTGGGTATAAAATAGTGCAGCTGCTTTCCATTTTTTTTTTAAACCAGCATTCTTTTTCCTTTGCTCACACAGAACTCTCCCTTAGGAGCAATGTATTTTCTGAAAATAGTTGGAGGATGGAAAAGACAAAGTCATTAAATAAAAATCTTTATCCTACTTGCCATTCTTCTCTAAAATATATTTAGACTCAGAACATCCCATATGGATTATTCATGCCTTGTGTCTAATGCCACACTTTACTTTTATAAATGGGTGTGTAAGGTAGGGAAAGACAAGAAGCCCTCACATGGGTTTATGGTAACTTTGATGGGCACAGAAGCCTTCCCCAATGCCAATATTTCAAATGATCTATTTGACAGGCAAGGGGTGGGGGTTTATACATCAGGATAACACACCATGATAAGGTTCAGCATCAGAAGCAGGTAGGTCTTCTGTTTATGAGCAGAAGAGGGAACTGAGAGGAAATCTCAGCTCCAGAAATTTCCTCAAGCAGATAAATTTTTAAAAGAACAAATATAGAAGTTGAGGATCAGAAAATGTATTCTCTTAAAATTGCCCATGTCTGTTGCTCCTCGGGAAGTGTGTATCTCCAGGGCTATTCCCACTCCAGCTTACAATCACTATTTTATGCTCCTGCTTGCTTCACCACTTAGCTTAATACATGCTGATGTTCATGGTGGTATCATAGTTATAAATTCCTTACTTTCATGATGCCATTTTTTATGAACTGGTTAGTGCCATGAGTTATAGATTGCATACCTCTGTGTGACAGACACCTCGTTCATTCATTTTTATTAAATTTGCAATTTCAGTAAATAAATACATGATCAACACCTACCATTTGCAAGTTGTGGCTCAGCTGAAGATAAAGAACCCATAACGTAAAGAGCTCATATTTTGTAGGAATGAAAGGGCTTGTATGTGAATACCTACCTTACAAATTAGAAAGTGACAAGTTGTATAAGTTCACAGAAGGGAACGATTAGTTGTGGCTTGAAGAATCAAGTCCCCAGAATGACAGTGTGTGTGAATGTATTCAAAGTCATTATGGTTTCTAGAAATGCAATTCCAAGAACCTGCTGGCCCAATCTTCCTATATGAAAGATAGCACTTTATTTAAAATTTGTAATCCACATGCTTATACTCACACTGATGAGCATGTGTATACAAAACCTTTAAAATGAATTAACCTATTTCCTACCTATGGAGTCGAGGGAATCATGCTTTATTTATTTTATTTTTTTCTGTTGAGAATGGGCATAAGCACCATCATCCGTCAGTTTCGTATTTATTGGGGGAATGTTTTCAGATCAATCTTTCCTCACTGACTTGAAAACATGTTTACTTTTATTCGGTGAACTCTACTTCAACCAAAAAAGTCTCTGGTGCTGACTCAGCATACAAAGCTACATTTTATACCTGTCAGGCCGCATATAGATTTTTATAAGGTGAACAATGGTTGCATTTAAGTACTGATGTAGTAATCATGAAGTCTTCTGGCAGTATCCTTTGGAAACTGAATCCATAAATTTTATTGGTATTAAATGTTTCTAATGGGAGTTGACAAATAGTTGAGTAGGATAGCTTTTTCTCTGTACTTGGCAAAGAGCGAGGGAAGAAAAGTCCCTATTACACAATGAGAAACCCATTAATGCTCAAGCCCATTCATCTCAATTTTGCACAAATATAATTTAAGACCTTTTACAACTATTGGTGAAATTACAGTGTGCTACAGGGAAGTTGCAAAATTTTTATGGGCCTAATAAAATTGTCATTATAATGCCATTATAGGGTGCTGAGACAATAGAGATATTTGTCATACTCATCCTCTCCTGCCAAACTGAGAAGGGAGATAGTAAGTCTGATTGGAGACAAATGTTGCACAGGAGTAACACCAAGTTTGTTTGATAATGAAAATCTCCCTATCAGTGTTTGGCATCAAACAGAATTAAATGGGTGATTAGGCATTTTAACTGGTTGGCTTCATAATGGAGCAGATAAACATTATCAAGCGCATAAGATAAGTTACTGTTGAAATAATCATGTGTTATCTTCAGACAAGTTCCAAAGTAATTTCCAGTTGTGTATTTCCTGCTTTTTCACTCAAGTTTGGCTTCAGAAATATGCCCAGTGCGTGGCCTTTCTCTGCTCTCACTTTTAGCATACAGCTGAAGATCTCCTGATGGCATTTAGTCTGACTGGACGCTTTTGAGAATACCTGGTAAGAAATTCTGCCACTTTGAAGCATGAGGCCAAACTAAACAGTCCTTCTTCCTATCAACACCTTTGGTGATATCAGTTGAAAGAGAATATTGTAAAAAGGCTCAGTGCTGAAATCTTGAGGATTGAAAACAGAATTTGCAGGGTGTACTCCCGACAGAGCTGTGGTATTTTCTATATGACCCTATCCTCTGCATACCCCTGGATTCGTGTCTGAGATCCACAGCCATGCACCCCAGCTCTCGTAGTACTGGGCCTCAGCGGATGAAAGTAGTGCAGTTACACACCCTTATTACATCGCTGTAGTAGTCTTCACATTCGAGGCTGCAGCATCCCTTCCTCCCCATGAAAGAATTAGTTTGACGGACACCTGCTAGTCCCCACCCTCCAGTAGTGACTGGCTGAGGAATGGGCCTATGACCCACCGCTAGTCCATGTCTGTGAAGGGAGGTGTGCAGGTGCCTCCTGGAAAAATGGTCTTCTTCCAGGAGAGACCCAGGAAACACAGTGTCTTTCTTCCTTGTATCTAGGTGTGACCCAGGGAAATGCTGAGCGTATCACTACAGCTGAGGATGAGGCAATGTAGGGAGGAGATCCTAGCTAGCAGAGATACTCAAGACCTGAGACAGAGCCTGATACCTTTTATCGGGAACCTGCCTTCCCACTCTTGGGTGAGAGTCGGAGCCGGGCAGGAAACTTGGCCAGGGGCAAACTTGCAGAGCTATGCCACTTACCGGTTACATAAGTCTTGGAAAAAAAGTTCATACCTAATCTGAGCCTTAGTTTTCCCATTAATGAAATAAAACGACCTACCTTATACGGCTATTGTGAGTCATAAGGGAGTTAATATAGATAAAGTGCTTAGAAGAGGGGCTGGCGCATAGTGGACACTCAAAAAATGCTAGCTATTCTGACTGCTTTTGTGATGTGAAAAATAGTCTCTCTTATTGTCTAAACCATTTGGAATCCAGATTTTCTGTGATGTTTAAATAGAAATATTTAGCAATATTTAATAGTGTAATGATGCATTGGCTTTGTTGAAAGTTCACTTTTTTAAGGAAGGTTCTACTGACCAAGCTATTTAAAATTGCATTGTATCTCTAACATTGCTTATCTCCTCCCTGACTTGTTTTTTCCCAAAGGACTTGGCACCAAGTCTATATTTTACTTATTTATCTATTTATACATTGTCTCTCTCCTAATCCCACCCCCTCCCCCATGAAAATGTAAGCTTCATGAGGTCAAGGAATTTTTGCTTTTTTTACAGCTATATTCCACAGTGTCTAGATGAGCATCTGAGACAGACCAGGGGCTTGATAAACATTTCTTGATTGAATAAATGTTGTATCACATACTGCTCAGTGACTCTGTGCGACAAGTAGGCAGGTAGACCTCTATACCCTCAGGTCACAAGGTGACAGACAGGTATCAAAAACAATGCTACTTCCTCCAGATGGAAAAGGGAAGCAATATAAGTTGCTTCAGAAGTTATTGGACAAACGGTCTATTATTTTCCGAGTCATGTCTCTACTCTGGTAGAGTAATTATCAGTCCTTGCAAAGATGGATGGATATTGTATCAGATTGTGAGGGCTGGCAAATATGAAATCCTTAGAATGGGTCAACAAGCTGGAAACTGGGGCAGGAGCTGATGCTGGAATTTTAAAGCAGAATTTCTTCTCTAGGAAACCTCAGTGTTTACTCTTAAAACCTTAAAACGATTGAATGAGGCTCACCTGTGTTATGGAGGATACTCTCCTTTAAGTAAAGGAGATGCAGATGTATTTAATCACATCTACAAAATACCTTCCCAGCAACACCTCAATTAGAATTTGGTGACATAACTTCTAAACCGTTCTCTGGCCAAGTTGATACATAAAATTAACCATCATAAATATGATAAGTGTATAATACATAAATATTCTGTAGTTGACTTAACAAAGGACTCTTTAAATGCTCCTTATTGGTATTAAAGATTAAATGGTACAGATAGCCCAAAATTCATATAATCTTTCAATATATTATACACATTCCATCAGTTGATGCATGAACCACACTCAACCTGATTCTGAAAATATAAGAATGGCTTTTCTCATGGTGGTTTTCTAGTTGGGCCTACAATCATGACTTAAAAATTCAGAACAAAAATATTTTGAGCCCCATAAATCATTCATTCTCACAAGGGTTATTTGGAACTATAACAGGTGAGTAAATGCATTAAGGAGCATTTATGTAGAATGGTCTTTTTATCTTCATGAATGTTTTATTCTGAGATGCCTATTTTAGAGTCTGATTATCAATAAAAACATTCATGAAGATAAATTATTATTATTTAAGCCAAAATACATAATGTGGTCTTAGTGTGTTCTAGGTAATGCTAAGCACCTTACATAATTATCTCATTTAACCACCAGTGTAGTCCTATTAGGTAGAAGCTATCATTGCCCTCATTTTACAGTGTCCTCCCTTGGACTACAAAGTCCTTAAGATCATGAAGCATCTCTGGCACTCCAGTGTCTGGTCTCATACACTCAGGTACAGAGCTTTTTGAATTCTAGATAAAGATTGGATATGATGGATTTGAAAGCAGAATTGATTGTTAGATGGCAGAGTTCCTTAAAAGCTTTCCTTTTGTAGAGGGCCTGACAGGGCTCACGTGGGTTATCCAAGGAGTAATAAACTTCTGTCATTTCAGCTGAGCCCTTGTGTTGCTGTCAAAACACCTCGAGTCAGAAATCTGAATGGGGATACACTTAGATCCAAAGCCGATCTGTCTTGGGCCTCACCAGTTTTGAATTTAAGTTCATTTCAACATTTCTTTCAATCTGGAGAAGTAGAATTTCATTTTAAGGAAAAAAGAAAGCATTTGTTTTCATAAAATTCCTTATGAACAAGCTTCAGAGGGCTTCTTGGACAACAAATGACTCTTACAAAACAACATTGTGGTGAGTTAAGTGTGGAAATGGCTCAGAAACATGCAGATTGAATTTCCTTGGAAACACTCAAGGGCCTCCAAAATTAATGGGGGAAAAAAACTTGGACAATGTATATTTCAGACTTTATGATTTTTTTTTTCAATCTGCTGATTTTATTTTCTTCTACAAAACATTTCCTAGGGTGACTTCATCTCTTGTGGTCAGGGTGCTGTCGGGCCAAGTTGTTATTAATCGTAATGCATTCTGGGTGGCCCAACCTGGGGTATCAGCTGTGTTGCCTCTCTTACGGAGTTAGCTTTTCTCTCTACTATTTGTCATTCAATATGGGAAAGGTATAAAAATGAAAACACAATTCAAAGTCTGTGCCAAGCTTTTGGGCCTGTGAAAGTCCACCATTATGACTCTTGAGAGATAAATGTGTGAGGTTCTTGCATGTTGAAAACTGATAAATCTTCTATACTTTAACTTAGAAAATACCACTATGGATATGGATGTGGTAGGGGATCCATAAATCAAGATTTTGAAGATCTTAGGAGGGACTTTTGAAAGACCTTCTAACCCATTCCCAAGCCACAGACATACCTCAATATAAAACATGACAGAAAACTCTCATTTCCTAAATCTTGCTTTAGATAAATTTTCTTCAACATACTTTAGAAAAATATTCCTATGCTTTCTCCTCTACAGAAGTTCTTATAAAACTAACAAAATTCCACTTTATAGAAATTTATGTTTATTTTTATTTTTTTTTCTGTCTTGGAAGGTGAATTCTGGGACACTGGAGGGGTATCCATGACTTTTTGCTTGGGTCTTGTCAGACCTTTGTCAGTGAAGCTTGTCAGACATTTCCTTTCAAAGATAACAATGCTGACAGTGTTTATTTCACAATTCTTCCTGCCGTATCTCCAAACAATATAGTCTCAATGTCGCTAGTGTATTAAATCCTTTCTGTCTCAGATATTATGTGATGGGGAAAAGCAATTTACCTTATTTAATGAGTGCAAAAGTAGTGGAAAGTATGGAAGCTGCCTCCTAGAGCTTCAAATGTAGTTGGGATTATAGAATTCATATATATGGTATGTGTGTGTTGGAGGAGGGTGTGTATCAGCAAATTGTCTCCCCAAAGGCAACTATAAAGCTGGACATAACTGATAAAAGTAACTATTTCTGGAACCCAACCAAAATCATACAACCATCAGCAAATCCTTCATGTGTGAAACACTGCTGGAATTCAAGTAATAAGAGTGGGAGTCTGTGATATTCCCATTCTACCCTACCCAGCCCCCAGCTCAGTCTGCAAGGAGGATCTGGCAGAGTCCAGCAGGCCAAGACTACATGCAGGTTTGCTGTCACCGTTGAAGAAGTATTGTTTAATCTGGAGTAGTGGGCAATGACAAGGCTGCACATGGTGGAAAGGATGATATTGGCATGGGAGGGTCTATGTCTCTACTAGCCTGAAGTTACTGTTGCGGTTATATGAAGGAATAAGTAGAACACTGTAGAGTCACATTTTGAGCATATGTAGTTGCAGTCTATTTGATAATTATAGTACAGATAAGAAAAGGACTTAGTCTACATTCAAGTTTCTATATTTTACCAAAACTGTTAGTATTAATCTATGAAGTATAATGTGATTAATTAAGATGCATCTAGTAATCTTTAAAGTAATCACAAATAAAAAAGTACTAGAATTAAAAAATCAACAGAGAAATTAAAATGGTACACTAAAAAAATACTCTTTTAGAACTAAAGAAGGCATTATAAAGAGGATATCCTGTATTTCCAAAAATGCAGGAAACATACAAAACAAATAGCAAAATGACAAGTGTAAATCCAATTATATCAATAACTTCATTGAATGTGAAAGGTCTAAATGTCCTTAATAAAAGGAAGAGATTGTCAGAATGGATCAAAAAGCAAAATCCAGCTATATGCTGACTACAAGCAACACTCTTTAGATTCAAAGACAGAAATAGGTTGAAAGTAAAGGATGGAAAAGTAATATACCAAGTGAACAGTAGCCAGAAAAGAGCTGGAGTCATCATACTAACATCAGGCAAAACTGAGTCTAAGATAAGATATATTACTACAGACAAAGAGGGGCATTTTATAAAAATAAACATATCAATATATCAGAAATATATAACAATTATATACACCCCTAATAACAAAGTCTCAAGATAAATGAGGCAAAGCCAGCCAGAATTGAAAGGGGAATTGATAATTCAGCAAGATTTGTAAATTTCAATACCCCACCCTTAAAAATTGTAAGAAAATTAGAAAATAAATCATATAGCATAGAAGACATGTACTAACAATTTCAAACAATTCAACTTCTATTGTTTTAATTTAAAAAGTCTGTTGAAATATAGTTGATGTCCAATAACAGCTTCAGATGTACAACAGAGTGATCTGACAATTATACACACTATTCAGTGTTCACCAAGATAAGTATAGTTACTGGCTGTCAACATACAAAGACACTGCAATATTATTGGCTATATTCTCTATGCTGTACTTCATCCCTGTGATTACTTTATAACTTGAAATCTGTACCACTTTATCTCCTTTACGTATTTCACCCATCCTCCCACCCACCTCTCTTGTGGTAACCAACATTTCTCAACTTGTGTTTTGAAAGAACACTCTACCCAGAATCCTCTACTGTATGTATTACAAAATACACATCTGTTCAAGCAGGTGATACGATCCAAATGTAGAAAATCCCAAAGAATCCATAAAAATACTAGAATTAACCCCCCAAAATACTAAAATTAATATATATAAACAGAAAAATCAGTATGTATTTATATATATCAGCAATAAACAATTTGAAATAAAATTAACAAAACAGCTTGCTAATAGCATCAAAAAATTCAATATGGCTACGATGGTAATTCACCCCAAATTTGTATATAAAATCAATGCAATCTGTATCAAAATATCAGCAGGAATTTTTGTAAAAGATGAAAATTTTTCCCTAAAATTTGTATGGAAATATTAAGATAGCGAAACAAACTCTAGACCCAAAACAAACTTGGAAAAGAAGAAAAAACTTGGAAGCATTACTCTACCTGATTTCAAAATTTACTGTAACACCATAGTGAAAAAGATAGTGTGGTATTGGTTCAAAGGCACACTGCATAGATCAATGGAACAGAACTGAGAGTCCAGAAATAATCCATTTCATTAAAGAATAAATATTTCAGCAAAGATGCTAAGACAGCCAATGGGAAGAGCTGTTTTGCTAACTGCATTTTGAGCAAGCTGGCGATGCTGGCTTTTGAAGTTTCAGAAACAAATGAGCCATGTTAAATATACTATATTCCCCCAAACCACTGCTTTCCTGAAACTTGTAGGGGATTTGGGGAAGATAGAAGATAAAGGTGTAAACACACAAATATAGAAAGTTTTAAGAGATGGTAAGTGCTGCTAATAAAAATAAATCAAAGAAAAAGAAAAATTGCTGAAGGAATGAGGAGGAAGTGTTATTTTAAATAGGATGGTCATGGAAGATTTCCTTGATAAGATAATGTGTGATGAGAGACCCAGGAGAATGGGAGAGGGGAAGCCATGCTGATGTCTGGGGAAAGAGCATTGCAGGCAGAGGGAACGAATCAGGGCCATGTGTGGCCTCCTGGAGGACTGGCAAGGAGGCCAGTGTGGCTGGAACAAAGTGAATGAGTGGAGAGCATAAGAGATAAGGTTAGAGCTGGGGTCAGATCTTTTAGGGCCTGAAACACATCGTGAGGCTAGATTTTCCTCTGAGTGAGCTCAAAAGCCGTGGGAAGGTTTTGAACAGAGAAGTGAAATGATCTAATGTATTATTCTAATGGTTCATGCTGGCGGTTGGTAGAGAACGCACTATAGGCTGCAAGTCGGAGCAAGGAACACACAGGAGACTATGGCAACCATCTAGGAGAGAGATGCCAATGGCTCAAAGCAGGATCAAAGCAGCGTCCATGATTACGAAGTGGAGACAACAGGATTTACTATCGGATTGGATGACAAGTGTGGGAGAAAGAGGGGAGGTAAGTGATGACCCCAAAGTTTCATTTTAAGAAAATGGGACACGGTGTCAAACAAATGTCATTAGGAGAGGTAACACCTTGGCCTAATACTGCAGGTAGGATCGCATGAAGTTAATTGCTAAGACCTTTATGGACTAGAATAGCAGAATGGGATGACTGAGCTCTCTTTATACAGTATCTAGGGCGGATTATCCGCAGCTGGTGATTCTTTGAGTGTCGGTCTTTGCTCCTGACACCATAGTTACAAAGCATTTCCACTACCTGTTACTCAGGGAACAGGGAAGCCTGCCCTCAAATTCCCTGACTTTTCCAAGTTGGTCATTACCATCCTCATTCTGTGGCCTCTCAAGCACCTTCTCCACCAGATGGCACCACCGAAATTCAGAGGCATCTGCACAGAGCCTCCCTCTTCAGAGGATAAATGAAAAGCTGAAGGCCCCATTTTCAAAGTCAGACTTCTAGTCTCCCTCCTATCTCCCCTCCCCACTGGCAACCCCTTCCAATAATCAGCCTTCTAGACTATAATAGAAGCTTTTAACATTGTAATCTCTTGTCACATTACTCAGCAGTCTCATCTAGGCCCAGGAAACCATTTCCTGGAGGCCTCTTTTTTTATTTGTGTTCATTAGCTCTGCTATTACATTCTCTTGGAAACCACAGTTTAATAAATTTCATAGCATATGACCAGCAGACTTAATGAATATTAGTCACTCGAAGCAATTTTTGTTTATTCAGCTTCTCTCAAACCTCTCCTCCCTTCCCTCACAGACCTCATTCCGCAGAATGATAATAATACACAGAGAGCTGGCTGGCCACTGCAGACTGAAAACAAGGAGTAAAAGGATCTTTCTGGGCTCACACCTGTTTTAAGATTTGTTATCCTTAAAACGAAAAGCTGTAGGGATTCACTTGGCTTGGCTCCTTCCTTGTAGCTCCCAGTGGACCTTGCTATTAAACCGCAGGGAGGGGCCCAGGCTTCAGAGCACTTAAATGTACTTATGTCAAATCCATCCCGTTCTTCCGGCCTCCGTCCCTCCATCCAGCCACCAGTCCCAGGGGCCGGAGCACATTACAAGGCATTCACTTCATATGAATGGGCACAAACAGACTTTTTCACCATTTAGATATGTCTACATTTGCAGGCACATCCTGTAGACTGCCTGAAACAGCCTTAATTTCAATTTACTGTCTCCCCGAGGATCTTGCCATTCTCCCGAAAGTGGAAAACTCAGTGGTTGTTTCTCCTCCCCGACCTCTCACCCCAGCCTCTTGCTGCCCTCCTCCTCTTTCAAGGAAAAAAGCTGTCCTGGCAGGAATATTTTGCTTAAGAGGAATAGAGTGAAGCTTTGATGCTTATAACAGTCCATATGATCTTTTATTTGAAAAAAATAATGAGCAAGTTGCACCAGATTATCACATTTGGAAAGTATTCAAAGTCAATGTACAAAACCTAGTAAATGTCGTCTTGGGTCCCCCTGGAATATGACCATACGAGAGCATGAAATTGTAGTCTTGAAATTTTACATTGTCTGTAAATTTTCTGTTCTTCTGGGACTCACTACATTTAACTTTTTATTATGGAAATTTCCAAATGCATTAAAAGGAGAGGTAATTTTATAATGAGCCTCCATGTATCTATCCTTCCACTTTCACAATAATTGATATTTGACCAATTTTAGTTCATCTAATCCTTCTCCCACACATACACAACTTCTTAACTTGGAGATTTAAAAACAGATCACTGAAGCTATGTCTTTTTCCCTGTAAATAGTTCTGTGTACGTTGCTAACTGAAAAGGGCTTTCTGTTTTTAGCATAATCACCAAGTCAATATCACACCTTGCAAAATTAGTGATAATTCCTTAAAATCATCTAATGCCTAGTCCATGTTTGTTTTTCTTCAATTCTTTCAATACGGCTTCTTATAGTTCAGAATCCGAACAAGGCCCACTCATCACATTAGCTGTTTTGTGCTTAAGTCTCTTTTGTTCTATCACAGTTCCTCCTTTTCTTCTTTCTAAATTTTATGTCACAGATTTTGTTGGTGATACCCAGGTTTTTGTTCTGTAGAAACACCCCACACCATAGATCTGACTGCTTCTCTGTGGGATCATTCAACTTGTTCTTGTGCTGTTAGGGCTCATTCTGGTAGAGGGAATTTCGGCTGAGTTCTTCACTCCTAAAGTGAACAAAAAAGTTAAATGAATTAGAATATTTAGGGCAATCATCATTTCGCTTTGCCATCTCAAGCTGGACTTAGAGTTAATTCATTCAACATGCATTAATTAGCTCTTATACCATGCCAGGCACTGTGCTGGGCTTTGGGAAGGCAGAATGACTGAGCAAAACATGGACTTTATCCTCATGAAGCTTAAGGATGGTGGGTTTTAAAGCACCACTTGCAAAGACAGTGAACCCAACAGGTTCTCATAATACCTTTATTAAGTCCACCAAGTTATAAAACCTTTTCCAATTTTTTGAACAATACTGAGGATGAAGTAACAGGAACTATAGAAAAACTATACCAGAAATCAGTAATGGAGAAGTCAGACACCAATCCTCCTGGATGTTTGGATTCCAGTCCTTTGAAAAACTAACTACAGATCTCAAACTCCATCACAGGTAGATCACTACTGCAAAAGAGATTTAGGAAACTTCTGAACCAAATTAATATAAGAGTATCAACTTGTACTGGCCTAGGTTACAAAAGAAGTTCCTTAAGAGTCCTTTGATTTTGACTCTGATCTCCAAGAAACCACCACTGTGTTGAAATAAGAATTACATTGCAATGTAGTGTGCACAGACTAAACACAACTGAAATAAAAGTTTCACAAAACAAAATTTATCTTCGCTTACCTACCAGTGTGTAATCAACTCTAATATTTCAGAATCCATTTATTTTTATTTTTATTTTATTTTTTTTTAAAGCCTCATTGAAACCCAGTAAATGAAGGTTATGACCTACCAATGAGTCAGGACTGGCTGTGAATTGCTGTCTTTGGGAATGACTTGGCTTTTGGATAAGACAGAGTCATGGACCACCTGTTTTAGTTATGCAATTGAGGCACTCTTTCTTGAAAGCCTACCTTTTGTGTCTTTGAATTCACATTTGAAGAAGGATTTGAGGTGCGAGTTTTCAGAAGCTGTAAAGAGCGTCATCACGGCCCTCCTCCTATTTATTTTTTTCTTGGTAGAACAGTTGGCAAGTAAGATGGAGGGAGATACTTGGGACACAGTGAGATCTTCAGGAATTTCAAATGTCTCATTTATAAGGAGGAAGACTAGCATTTCTTAAGTGGCTCCTACATGCCAGATGATTTTCCATGTTGTCATATGCCGTCGTCATAACAATGTGATAGAATTGGGCTCCCAGGGGTTACGTAATTTGGTTGAGTTGACAGAGTTAGTGAGAGGCACAGACTACTAACCAACTAATAGAAGCTGTATCTCCTGGTGACCATCTCTCTACTAAGCAAGATTATATATTCATATATAAAATACATACCTATATATAAACAATATATGTATATATATGTATATTACAATTTTTGTTTCTCAGATTATCCCTTGAAACAAGACAGTATATTAAAGGTACTGACGTTGTGTACATTTCTAAACTTTCAATCTGTTAGCATTTCTCATTGTAATGTTTCCTAAGTCAATGAACACTGAATGTGGTCAGAGCCCTGTATAGACTAGGCCCTATAGCAAAACTTGACAAGCAAATAAACATAAAAATTCAATAACAGATGTCAATCTCTGGCAGAGAAATTTGATAGGATGAAGTGTAAGTTGAGCCCTCGCCCCATCTTATCAGTGCTAGGGTAGTTGCTAAAACCCAGAGATTTTGTTGTTGCTATTGGTATCATTCTGAGAATGTTTCTGTTCTCATATGTGTCATATCAAAAGGCAATAACATTTGGTATTTAAGAGCACAATTTCCAGAGCAAGACTGCCTGTGCCCAAATCCTGGTTCTGCCATTTCCTTGCTATGTGGTCTTGGCCAAATCACTTAAACCCTTTTTCTCCTCCATCCTCACTTATGAAATTAGTTTGATAATGTTGATCATGCTGATGAAGTTGAAAGGGTCCACCACATGGGTCGTTGCAAGGATTAAATACTTTAGTGTACATAAAACTCTTGGAACAATACCTGGAATGTAAAGAATATTGGCAAATACTATGATGTTATGAACTAGGGACATAATCTTTCTACCCTTGGAAAGGCCAACTTTTCCAGTCTCCGTTGCATTTGGTAGCTTTCTGGAGCAGCAAGTCAGGTTCCAAACTGGATTCCCACTCATTCTGTGGGATTTTGTTAGGACTACATGGTAGAGAAGACATTGTGCTAGCATGTGTCAGGTCCAAAAATGAGTGGAAGAACTGTTTTTTCCCTCAAGAAACTTGCCGCCTAATAGAGAAAGAAGAATTGTTTGCCATCAATTGGCTTTGAGATCTCATTCAAAATACTGTTTGTCTCTAAATGTAAGGGGCTCCATTTCTCTCCTCTGACTCTGACTCCTTCACATCGTCCTTCTTCTTTTTTTCTTTCCCTCTCTTCTCTGCCTCCTCCTGGTTAACATTTATAAAGATTATCATAGAAGCAATGGGCCTACCAAGTTGAACAAGGCAACTTCATTTTCTCCTTTAGGAAATTTTGATTGGAGAAGCCTTACTCACATTCTCTCTTCCTTTCTCATAACGTAGGTAACTTACAAATCTCTGGACAGTCTTTTCCCTGATGTCTAGAAGGACCTTTGACAGAGGGTGCAATATTCACGGTGACCAATTCTCAACCTATTATTTCAGGCCTCACACAGATGAATTGATCTCAAAATTATTACTAATTGAAAATTAAGAGACATATTTATCTATGAAGCTAATAAAGCTCTCCAAGGGGAACTAAATGCCCACATGTCTTTATCCTTTTTTAACTGACTATTTGTCTTCCTAAGAAGGTGCATACCTTCTATAACAGCAAATAGAGTCATTTATCTTGAATGGGTTACCCTACATTTAGCCGTATAACTCACTTCTGTCTGAATATCTAAAAAAGAAGCCCATGTGTAGCTATTACTTTCCTCTTATAACATGACATGAAATATATGAATCATCAGAGGACATGCTCAATCATAGGCTGTCCAAAGTCCACCCACCACTTCCTTTTTCCATTCAGTACTAGAACACCACCTAATAACTCAATAAGTATGCTACCTCCCCCTTCTCAAACAGTCTTTCTGAAGGTTCTAATCTGTTTTAGGCTTTAAGGAAAATCTGAGCTAACCAGTTGCTCCACAGTCAAATTCTAATGGTGATAATCATGTAGCCCTTGGTGATACTATTTTATGGGCTGCTTAAAGCCATGTTTGGATTCCAATGTCTAGAGGAGAGCCAAAATATCATCTGGAACTGGCTGCCTGGCATCCATTTACTCAGCAATAATCTATCCCCCAAGCTGTTGATTGTCTGGGGTGGGGCCAATCCAACCCAAAAAAGGGGTCCAACAGCCTGACCCCCTAATGTGTGCTTGGCAACTGCTAAGACAACATCTCCATCCACTGCAGGGGCTCCAAAAGTCCTAGGTTGCCAAGTGTTTCCACAGGTGTTCTTGGCTTGCAGTGTTGTGCCCAAGTCATGAGACCCTGAAAGACCACCAAGGAGCCGATTCCGATGCAAACACACAAGGGGTGTTTATTTCAAGCTGGAGCTCAGGCTCACACTCATCACCAATGCAGCAGTTCCAAAGTGAGAGCCCCGAGCCCAGGGTAGGCAAGATTTTTATGCATTACAAGGTGCAGGAGGAGGGGATGTCTAACTTGGCATATGCTGATTGGATGATTTAAAGTAAGGGAGTCTTGTACATTCTTTATTGGTTGAGTCCAGCTGGCGCCAAACATTACTTTGAGCGTCTGGACTGTGAGGTCCTCCCTGTGGTCATTGCTAGGGAACTATCTGGGGTGAGGGTCACTGGAACAATGGGTGGTTTTTCCAGTAACTGGAACGAAGTTTTCTTAGAACTAGGTCAGGGTTGAGGCTTCTTTCTTAAGATGGCCCCTTCTGAAAATGGAGTCTCTCTTGCTCTCACAGCAGTTAAGAAAACTTGGGAGACAAAAGTTTCTGTCTCCTGGCCTTTTAGTTAGAATTTAGTTCTCCCAAGGCCCAGGTTCAGTTCATCTAATTTCAAAGAATCTATTCAGTTGAACTGCCTTTGCTGGGGTTGGTGACTGGGCAGCAGAGGGAAGAGAGGTAAAGAGAAAGACAAGGAATCAGAAGAGTGAAGATAAGTAACTGCAAGAAGAGATGCCAATCAATGTGCTAATAAAGTCTCTGCATCGTGTCTCTAAATGGATATTATGCCAAAAAGATAAAAATCTAAGGAGTGTGAGTCATCATTTTTTTAGTCTGTTTTATTTTATACAGTGAATCTATTGCCTTCCAGGTAGTAGAAGCATAAGAGAGAAACAGAAGGTGTAACCAAATGCCATGAGCAGCTGAAATCATAAATGCCTTATATGTTCCAACTTCTATGTCTACCTCAGACCCCATCTTCTAAATTGCATCCCAGTAACACTGAAAACACACACACACACACCCCACCACCACCAACCACAAAGACCTCTGGCCTGGGAATTCCATGCATTCAGACCTGACTTCTGTCAATTACTCCAGATGCTAAACTAATTGGCTTGATGCGCAGATGAAAGAATCTAAGTCTAGAGAAGCAGGAAAAGCCCCCTCCTGTGACCAAAACCATTAAACTTCAATTAAGACATAGACAGGGAAGGTGTAGATGAGTCTGGGGTAATTACCAGGCTTTGTCTGACAGCTCAGTTCCTGCAGCCTGGGCCTGAGCTGGTGACTGGGAAATCTGATCCCCAGACAGCTGCAGATGCTGCAGGCTGATTGCACCCTGTCAGCCGGACCTCCCCGCCACCGGCAGCTTTCTGCAGCTTGTGGCTGCTCCCAACTTCTCCACGCTTGGTGTGCTGGCCCCAGCTGTTTCAGAGATGGCCAAGCACACAGAGTGCCACCCAGGAGCAAATGTTACGGACTCCAGTCCAGGAGACAACCATTGGATGGAGGTGGGGATGCCCCTGAGTATGCTTTAGAACCCTCCCTAGAAAACCCCTTCTATCTGTGCTTCAGGTGAGTTACAAACTAAAGGTTCCACTTTCCTCATCCTAGGCACTTGGGAGATTTGATAACTAGCAGGCCCAGGCTGTTTTCTGAAGGCTCCCCTAGTCTGGAGTGATTCCCGCCTCCCACCTGAAAGGGCATCAAGGAGAGAAATGGGGCCAGTCATGGTGTTATCAGTTGAAATGTGTCCCTCACCCCCAAATTTCTAAGTTGAAATCCCAACCCCAGTACCTTAGAATGTAACCATACTTGGCAGTAAGGTTTGAAGAGGTTAAGTTAGAATGAGTACATTAAGGTAAAGCCTGAATCCAGTATGTATGAGAAGAGGAAATTAGGACACATACTAGAGATACTAGGGGTGCACATGTACAGAGGGATGACCATCTGAAGGTCATCCAGAGGGCAGCCATTTGCAAGCCCAGGAGAGAGGTCTCGGGGGAAACCAGCCCTGCCAGCACCTTGATCACCGACTTCCACCTTCCTAAACTGTCAGGAAATAAATTTCTGTTGTTTAAGCCACCCAGTCTGTGGTATTTTGTTATGACCCCCCAAACAGACTAATAGACACGTGTTCACTAATTCCCTCAACAACTATCTGTTGAACATTTACTCTATGCCAGATATTGTTTAGATGCTGGCAATACAGAGCTGGGCAGCCCTGGATGTGGCATTCAGAAGGCCTTTCAGCGGGTGATAGTAGAGCTGAGATGGGAAACCAAGAAGGTATTAATTATCCAGGCAAAGATCTAGAGAGGAGAGCATGCAAAAGTCCTGGGCAGAAGCAAATTGATGCCTTTGAGGAACACAGAGGCCAGTGTGAATAAGAGCAAAATCGTCTGAGGTGGATTTATGTCAATCGGAAGGGAAGACGGCAGTGGTCTGAAGTGGACCTTGCCCTCCTCAAATTTGCCAAGGGAATTTGAAGGAGGCACTCGTGAAAGACACAGAGCAAAATTCTAGGATGGAATCAAAGCTATAGATGTGTGGTTGGTTTGCATTGATAGTTTTCAACCCAACCAGAATCAATTCTCTTTTTATAGCAAATATTTTATCAGATCCCTTTCATTACCCTGAAATCATCATAAATAATATGACCTACCTGAACACATAATACAATAACTTCAATACATAAATTTGAAGGCACAAGAACATTAGAAAATAGCTGCCAGCAGGCAGGATCACCGTAAATGTGATGGCTACAGTTGCAGGCTGAGACCTAGTTTGGTTGAGCAAAGCTTATTTTAATCATTAATAGTTCAGAAATTTTTCTTTCAGCTTTATAACTTGTTATGGTAATATCACATAAATTTTAGGACTACTGTCAAATTTGGGAAAATTTCTACCAAGCTTCTATCATGAGCTTTTTAGATTTTCTGGTGTTTTAGGTTTTCTTGCGCAATGACTAGTCTTCAGTGCTCTTTGAACTGTCAACATCCTTTCTGTGCTGGGCACTGTAGGACACATCAACACGCCAGGAGGACCCTTGGCCCTGAATCTACACCACAGTGTCAGGTGATGAGGAGCAGTGGAAATTTTCTGAAAGCCAATCTTACCCTGAAATTGACTATATAACTGGAACTTAACTATACATGGAGGTGTCTGTGAATCTCATAAACATATTCTACTAAACCTAAGCTTTAACTCAACTTCCCTTAAGTTGGATCACAAAAATACCTACAACCTAACAAGAGAAGTATGACAGACCTGAAGCTACAGTGGAAAAAGAGGGTGGCCTGAACCAATTAAGTATTTTAGTTCTGCAAAATTTAAGAAACCATAGTGTTATGTGAGTGCTCTGCTGGAACTCCTCAGGCCTGCCTATCAGAATCCCTGGAGCTTAGATTTCATAAGGTTTACTATTGCACCTCTATTCCTACCGCATTTCTTTATATTTCTGACCCCAAACCCAGCAAAATCCCAACTCTGAATTCAAACATCAGTTTCCTCCATTGATACCTTGCTGAGCACTGCTGGAGAAAAATTATATTACCATGCATGACATTCCTCCTACAAACTTAGCAGTTTGAATCAGGTTCTGAATCATGCCCAGTGGTTCTACAAGTCTTGAATCAGTTCTCTAAATAGCTGTTCTGAATATTCCTCATGTTCTTAAGTACTCATCCTAGGCTGCTTTATCTCTCTCTCATTTTAATGTCCTTATTAAATTGTGTGTGTGTGTGTGTGTATGGCAAGAGTTCATCCTTTTTATAGTTGAATAATGATCCTATATCTATATCACAATTTCTTTATCCATTCATCCATCAATGGACACTTATTGCTCTTATATCTTGGATATTGTGAGTAATACTGTGATAAACATGGGGCACAGACATCTTTTTGAGTCAGTGTTCTTGTTTTCTTCAGTGAAATGCCCAAAGGTGGAATTGCTGGATTATACAGTAGTCCTATTTTTATATTTTGAGGACACTCCATATTGTTTTCCATAGTAGTTACACCAATATACATTCCCACCAACATAGCACTAGGGTTCTCTTTTCTCTACATCCTGTCAGAACTTGTTATTTCTTATCTTTTTGATAATAGCCATTCTAACAGATGTGAGATGATATCTCATGGTTTTGATTTGTATTTCCCTGATAATTAGTGATGTCGAACATCTTTCATAACCCTGTCAGCCATTTTTATGTCTTCTTTGGAATGGTTTCCAGCCTTATGTTCAAATCTTTAATACATTTCATGTTAATATTTTTATGTGGTATGAGATAGTGAACCAATTTCATTCATTTCATGTGACTGCTCAGTTTTACCAACACTGTTTATTGAAGAGACAGCCTGTCCTTTCCCCATTGTATATTCTTGGCTCTTTTGCCAAATATTAATTGACAAATATGTGTGAGTTTATTTCAGGTCTCTTTATTCAGTTCTATTAATCTATGTGTCTGTTTTTATGCCAGTATCATACTGCTTTGTTTACTAGAGCTTTGTAACATAGTTTAAAATCAAGGAGTATGATACCTCCAATTCTGTTCATTTTTCTCAACATTGCTTTGGCTATCTGGGGGTCTTCCATAGCTCCACACAAATTTGAGGATTGTTTCTTCTATTTCTGTGAAAAATACATGGGAATTTTGATAGGGATTGCATCTAATCTGTAGATTGTTTGGTTAGTATGGACATTATAACAAAATTAATTCTTCCCATCAATGAACATAGAGTAGCTTTCCATTTATTTGTGTTTTCTTCAATTTCTTTCATCAATGTCTCATAGTTTTCAGTGTATAGGTCTTTCACCACCTTGGTTAAATTTATTCCTAGGTGTTTTATTCTTTTTGAAGCAATTGTAAACAGGATTATTTTCTTAATTTCTCTGATAGTTTGTTATTAGTACAGAAGTGTTCATATTGTTCCAGAAATGATTTAAAGTGTCCTGTCAAAGTACAAATAATTTAATAGGATTAAAAAAAAGTATTTTAGAGAGTTTCTAGACATTTAACACATGTGCTTAAAAAATCATAAAGGTAATCAATATTGTTACTTCTTTTCAGATAAACAAGGATCTTAGAATACTACACTTACTCCCTTCAAATTTATATGCATTCTTTGGTCCTTTATTTCAGTTACATCTCCTTTAAACCTGTAAATAGATTATTAGTGTTGTTTTCTGAAGAATCAATGATTTATGTTTACCCACATAATTATCAATTACCTTGTACATTGTTTCTCTTTGTAGCCCATGCCTTGTACCTGGACCAATTTCTTTTACCTTTATGAAGTACATACTTTAGAAGTTTCTTAAGTGGCATCTTGCTGATGGCAAATTTTTATACTGTTCATCTGAAAATGTCATATTTTGTCCTTATTTCTGAAATTGACTGCTTTGTTTTTTCAGCATATTGAGTATATTATTTTACTGTCTATTTTTGCTGAGAAATCAGATGTTGGTCTCACTCTTTCTTTATGAACATTCTTTTCTACCTGTATACTTTTAAAATTTTCTCTTTGTCTATGGTATCTGGCATATCACTACTGTGTTTTGAAATACATTGTGCTCAGAATTTCTAGGTTGCCTAAAGTTAGAGATTGGTCTCTATCATCAGTTACATAGAACTTTAGCCATATTATCTTCACACACTGCCTCTCTCTCAGTCTCTTACTTGCTTCCATCCTTAACTTTGATCAGTGATATTTGAACTTAGTCTATTTTTAATCCCCTCTTCTATTTCTTTCATACATTAAACATTTGTTGTTCTTTGCTTGATAATTCTAGAATCTGTAGTCTTTGTTGTTGTGAATCAGTCTCTGCTATTTCAGTTGATTATTATTTCAGTGTAATGTTTATGTTTTAGTATTTTGCATTTTTTTTACTATGATTTTATATTCAAACTATGCTCGGTCTAGTTTATGGTTCTAAATTCTTGGGTGAGATTTTTTTTTTCCCTTTTTACTGAAGAGAAGCAGGTCAAAACGGTCCAGATTCTTGATTTTCTGCTGGCTTTGGGTCTCCTCTGCTGGACTGATTTATGTATTTTTCACTTTTATCCAGGGATCCTATTTCTAGAGCATCTCCTCTTAGACACTTCACCTTCTTGATTCCTACTTTGTATACCCTGCATGACTATCAAAGTGAAAGATCAAGGTCTCTGTTATTCAATAGCTATTTCTCTAAGAAAGTGGGCCTCAGGGCCAGCTTGCCTTTCTAGATGCATGCCTTTGTTCTGATTTTTGCTTCTGAGGATTTCTTACTTACTAGTTCAGCAATTGATTGGAAAATACATTTAAAAATTTTATCCGGCGTTTATTTTCAGAAGGAGGATTGTTCAGGATATCTAATCAATCAAATCTCTGGAAATGCAAGACTCTCTTGATTTCTTGATATTTTTGTCTCCCTTGGCCTGAGACTTCACTAATGTCCCCCTCCCTCCCCAGCCATCTTTCTTATCCTTCTTTATTGTATTCTCCTTTTCTGCTCATCTCCCAAAGGTCAATGTCTCACAATGTTCTATCCTTTACCCTCTTCTAATCTGCATGAAAAACATATCCTGCTCATGCCTTCAGCTGTTAACTATGCACCAATGCCTCCCAAATTATACAGTGTCTAGTCTAGCTAAATCAATCTTTTGAGCTCTGGATCCTTGTATCTGAAGTCCTGTTTTATTTGGCTTTATCTATGACATCATAAGCAGAATGTGTCCAAAGTTGACTAAATCACCCTCCCCTCACTCTCCTCTTTCTTTTTTTTTTTTTTGTATGGGAAAATGACACCAACATTCATCCTATTAATCAAAATAGAAATGTGGGAAGAATTACAGACTCTTCTTTCTCTCACATCCTCCCCATGCAACAGATCACTAAGTCTGTTGATTCTTCCACCTTAAAACTTCTCAAATATACCCCTCCTCTCCATCACAACTCCCAATACCTAATTAGTTTAAAGTTTCATCATTTCTTTCCTGGATTGATGTAATAGCCTCCTAAATGTCTGCCATCAATCCACAGCCCTCACTGGAGTCAAAATAATCTCTCTAAAACACATAGCGATCATCTTATAACCTGCCCCTTCCCCTACCTAAAATTAATCAATGACTTTCTATAGGTCTGAAGATAAAATTCACATTCCAAGTTCATCTCTTTTTATTCCCTCTTAACCCAGACTGGAGACAGATTGAAATATGTGCAATTCCCCAGGCACTTCATGCTTTCTACAGTTTTGTGGTTTTGCACGCACTGTTTCCTTTGCTTAGAATTGCCTTCCTCTTCTTTGTCTGACTTACAAATTTTTATTTAATAGATACAACTTACATGTTACTTCCCCAGAAATCTTCCAGGTCTTCCATCTACCTCACACTGTTAAGTATCCATCCCTCCTCTGTACCCTTGATTCATTCATTCAAGAAAGATGTATTGAGTCTATATCTATCTATCTATCTATCTATCTATCTCTATCTATCTATATCACCTATCAATCATCTGTTGCTATGGCACTATCCTGGGTATTAGGATAGTACTAGAAAACAGGAAACAATCCGTATTGCACTGCAGTGTAATAAATGTAAAGTTAGCAGAGTGCCCAGTGAAGAGGAACCTGAACCAGCCTTGAATGCACAGAGAGGGCTTTCTGAGGAGGATGTACATTAACTGTTTCCTCTCCTGGTCACTTAACCCTGATTTTCTCTGCCCCTATAGTCAATGCTATGTGCATGAAGTAAGTTAGCATGTGGTTGGTTATGAATTGTCTTATTTTCAAAAATTTCTGTAATTCCAATCAGCCTAACCTCTGCATGTTTTTGATGTACTTGCATCATGAAGCGTGTTTTTGTAACTGTGTTCATATATTCCACCAGGGTTTATCCAACGCCAGGAAAATAATGGCATCTGACCCAACAGGACTAGCAAAGACCAAACCCAAGAAAAGAGACAAACATATATTGAATTATATTTTTAGAATTTTTAAAAATACATTTATTCTTCTTTTATTCCAAAAAGGCACTCCAGAAGTGCATAAAAATATACACTGTTCAATGGGGTAAAGTATATTACCAAGGGAATAAGAATAAAGGGGAATTAAAAAAAAATCTGGAATAAGATTAGTATATGGCTGTACTAGAGAAAGGCAATGAACTTGACTCTAAGCTTCTTAACAGCCAAAACAAAGAGGAATCATGATTAGTCACAGTTCTCCTTAAGAAAAATAAAGCAAACCACTTATTCAGAAAAAGCAGTTTTATCGAAAACTGATTCCCAAGGAAATTCTCCCACGAATGCAGGAACTGCTGTGTAATATGGTAGACAAAGGTTCTAACATGATCCCTTCAGTAGCTCCAATACCAGACATAATGAGCTTGCCTCATTATATCCTTTCTTGTGGGCAGTTGGCATAATGCCAAAGAACAAGTCAGTAAGAAGCTGTTCTACAAGGAGTAAATGTCAGTAAAGCTCACAGAAAATTCCAGGACTTTGGAATCAAACAGCTGAGGATTGAATCCTGGTTTCCTTAAACACTGCATGTGTGAATTTGATCCTATGACTTCCTCGTCCTTAGTTTGAGCATTTGTAAAAACTGTGATGATAGTATTCACCTTTTGGTTCTAGTTAAGAGCTGTGTAATATGTAATATGTAATAACAAAATCAACATGTATTAAACTCTTCCTCTGTGCCAGGCACTGTTCTAAGCACTTTTCATGGATTATCTGATTTAATCCTCAAAGCAAGTCCATTATGTGTGTACCGTTATTTCCATTTAACACCTAGGAAACTAAAACCAGTGAGGTCAGGTAATCTGTCCAAACCCACAGAGCTAGGAAGAAGGGACCTGAGGTATCAGCTCAGGATGACAGATGGTGAAGTTCATGCCCTTAAAGCATCCTGTTCTATAACATTACATAACTCTTAGACATTTTTTTAGATAAACAATCATCTCCCACCACCAGAGTTTTAATAGTAGGTTCATGTTAGCATTATCTTGTGATATCTTGGAAAACAGATGTTCTCCATGGTAATTAAGGGGAGATCCCTTTGCTTGGCTAAAGGAAGTTTGTCCAAGATCTAATGAAAATCAAGAAGTCTGGCTATACAGATAGAACACCTGGAAGGTTCCCCTACAGAGCTCTAGGACCAGAAGAGTTAATCCTCGTGTTCTGCTTACTGTCTGTGGCAAAGACAGCCCCTTGCTGTCCACTCACCTCGTTTATTCAGCTGACAGATAGCTGCTGGCTAATTGGCTTGCTGTGTTGCCTCTTTGGCTGATTTGTGTGGTAAGGCAAGTCTGGCAGAAGGCCTTAAACGAAGTGTGGCTGTAACCACCCCAAACTCTAAAACTAAAAAGCTCAAGTCCTGCAGAGCTGAGGAGTTGAACATCGAGCGAGTCAGTGGCTAGAAGATAGGTCTGTTATCTCAAGCATGGCTTCTGTTTCCTATTAGACTAAGGTTGAAATGACATAGGGCAATCTTTTGAGCACTAGAATCTGAACAGAATGGCACAGGACTGCTAAACACAGGGCTGTCCTGGGTATAAATTATAGCAATGACAGCCTGAAACTGAGCTATCACAGACCCTTAAATCTCCAAAGTGCATCCCAGGTAAACCACTATGGGAAGTCTGCCTTCTTAGATATAAGAATTCCATGCCTCAGTGCACAAGTCTCACCTTCCTATAATCCATTCCTTGGTCTCAGCCAGACTTTTTTTTCCTGGAAAGTTCCACGAGCCAATCAAGGGTTAAGGAGGATTCCATATCCCACACTACATTTGAAAAAAGCGGCAGCATGTTTGAGACAGGCAGTATGGACCTGTGTTTAAATCAGCCTGCTTGGGTCCACATCCTGGCTCCATCCTTTACTAGGTATGTAACCTTGGACAAGGTATTTGGCCTCACAGCCTTCCTTATCACCCCAGCTGTGGTCTTGTTATCTGTAAACCATGGATAATAAAAGTACCAACTTCATAAAGTAATTTTGAGACTAACGTGAGATAATCCAAATAAAGCACGTAACATGTTTTCTAGAGAAAGTGCTCGATAAAAGCTTTTTTCATCAAGTTGATGAATATCATGTGTCATCTGGGGAGGTCCTGTCATAACCATAGGAGGGACTTAGGAGGAAAGTGGAGCAGATCCTAAGTTAACTTGAGAAACCCAAAATGATGCAGAGAGTGACAAAAGGAAACTCAATTCTATTCAGAAGTGAAATACTATATAAAAAATCCTACACTCCCCAAGGAAAGCTTTTTCATTTTAGTAGTTAGGGATTTCCTGATCCTCAGTCATGCACCTAAAGGGAAACCTGCTATGGCATACCTACCCATTTTCGCAAAGGGCGATTAAAGTCTCTCTTCTCTTATATAGGTTGCTGAAGCAGACCTTCACAAGGCAGAGAAAACCCAGGCAGCTAACACTGCTAATGGTCTTACTCATAAATCTGAATGGGCGGTGAAAAATTAAAAACAGTCTAAAGCATATAAGCAATACACAATGAAGAAGGATAAGTGGAGTTGGAAGAAATAGAAATAGTGCATAAAAAAGGAGAGCACTAGAAAAAAATTCTACAAGTAACTTTGGGAAATTTTTGAAGGCTATTTCACCCAAACCAAGAGTGGATTGCTATGTCAGAGGATCAATTGGAGAAGAAAAAAAATTAGGAAATGAAAACATTAATGTTCCTGTATTCAGTTCCCCAGAGGGGCCAATTAATAAAATGGGCATGGATGAAAAATATATGAGGAATATATAGAAAGTATGTGGAAGGAGCTTTCCAGAGGATAAGGCAGAAATTATTGGCCAGCAATTTGAAGAAGCATAATGAAAAATAAAATGAATGACAATATGGTAATCTGGAAGAAAGATTCTGCATTATGTCAACCAAACTTTAAGCCTAGGAGCAGCCGTGAATGGCAGTCTTGCGCTGTTTAGGAGGGATGGTTGTCGGAGTTGTCATCCACAGGCCCTGGGCTAAGGGTGAGCCACCAAAGTAGAATTGAAACAGATAAAGCAAAACCACTGGAAATACAAGGAGAAATCCAGAAATCCAGTGATGGTGAGTTGCTTTAACTCCGTCCTTCAGAAATGGCTAAATTAAATAGACATCGCCACAGATAGAAATTTAAAAATTGAATGAACAATATTGGTTAAATTGGTTAAGTTTTTTGAATAACCAGTCTTATATTAGCCATAAAAAAGACAATAATAAATCGATAGGTGGCTACTCTCTGACTATAATGAAATAAAACTAGATATTGTAAGAAAAAGCCAAATATTGGAACCATTTAGAAATAAATATAATATTCTTCTAAGTGAAACTAGGGCTTGAGAAGAAATCATATTAGAAGCATAGACGACTTAAAAATTATGAAAATGAAATTACTACATTAAAAATGACACAACTCAAATGTAAATCTACTCAAATGACTATGTATTATTTTAAGTGCATTTTTTAGAAAACAAAGAATGAGAATATAATTAAGCATTCAATTCAAAATATAAAAAATATATAAATCTATAAAAATTAAATGAAAGTGGTTAATGAAGATAAAGCAGAAATTAATGGAATACAAAATTAATGGAATATAAAACTATGAAATTAAAAAGTAACAAACCTTCAATTAAACAAAAAGATTTTTTTTAAAAAGTGAAACAGATAAATACTTAACTATTTAAAGTTTAAAATCATCATATTACAAATCCACAAAGGGAAAGTAGCCAGATGCAAAAATATTTCAAAATTAGAGAGTATATTTCATACTTCTGTATCACTGAATTTAGAATGTAGATAAAATTGATGACTTTCTAGAAAAACATAAAGAAAACGACTTGAGAAGACATATAAAACCTGAAAAGAACAATAATCCTAAAATAAGTGAAATAATTACTAAGGACCTGGCTATCTTTGTAGAAAAGTTTGAAGTGATTTTCCTGGAACATCATCAAGCTTTAAGAAATGTCATTTGTCTGCTAAACTCTTTCAGAGCAGAGAAAAATATGGAACATTTTCCAACTCAGTTTTCAGGACCAGAATAATTCTGACAGTATAAACTGAACAAAGGAGAATATCAAGAAGTTATAGATGGGGGATTAAAGATGGCGGCGTGAGAGGTGAGACAGAGGCTTCCTCCTAAAACCTCATATAATATGAAAATAAAGCTACTACAACTACTCTTGAAAGAGCAACGGGAAAGTGGACGGCAACAAACTGCATACACCTGGAGACAAGAGCAGCCCTCACAGAAAAGGGTAATGTACTAAAGCTGTGGTCCTGCGGGATCCAAGCCCTTCCCCCACCCCAGCTCATCAGCAGGAGGAACAGGAACAGAGCAGGGAGGGAGTGGAGATGTGGGACTGCTGAATACCTAAATCTGGAGATCTGCTCTGGGAGCACAAACCTACATTTCATGGTGCTTGCATGGTATCTTGTAATTAGGGGGTTGGAAAGCTAAGACAGGCAGAATTTCTGGAGAGACTAAGATTCCAGCTACTTGTGAAAGCAGGGATCCAAACCCAGCTGCTCAGAGACAAAAGAAAGGTGGGCAGTCTGAGAGACTTCCTAACAAAGAAGCCCTTACCAAGAGGGCTGCTAAAGGGGCAAGGATTGCATGGAGCTTACTGCTCAGGAGAAATGACAGGCAGACAAAACTGTCCGGGTGCGCTCTGCCCAGCAGGTTGGGAGCTTTCACGATCTTCAGGTGCTCCAGCTCCCTGGCTGCCTACACAGCTCCAAGAACCCCTTATGTGACAGGCAGACTAGTGCGCCTTTCTTCTGGCCAGCCCCACCGGGCTTGCAAACCAGGAAATCCTTCCCTGGTGTTAGGCCAGCCAGAGGGAAGATCTGTCTACAGCAACTAAAAACGCAAAGCACAGAGGCTTATACCTGTGTGCTCAGCCCACTGGTTCAGGCAGTGGAGACAGGCATAGCAGCCGGGAACCAGGAAACAGCCCTTTCCTCCCCAGAGGCACCAATACCACTCCCCTACAATCCCTGCATTGCTTCAGGGGCTGAGCAGCTCCAGAGAGTAGAGCTTCTGGGCACTAGAGGGCACCATACACAAATATGAAATGCCAAAGGAACCTGGTCCAGAGTAAAATTATGAAAACAACTCCTGAGAAAGATTTAAATGATATGTACCTTATGACTCTCCCTGAAAGGGAGTTCAAAATGAAAATCATTAACATGCTCATGGAGGTACGGAAAGATATTCAAGAACTCAGGAATGAATTCCGGTCAGAGATCCAATCATTGAAGAACACAATGGACGGTATTAAAAGCAGATTGGATACGGTGGAGGAGACAATAAATGAAATAGAAACTAAAGAAGAGGAATACAAAGAAGCTGAGGCAGAGAGAGAAAAAAGGATCTCTGAGAATGAAAGAATATTGAGAGAACTGTGTGACCAATCCAAGCGGAACAATATTCACATTATAAGAGTACTGGAGGAAGAAGAGAGAGAAAAAGGGATAGAAAGCATCTTTGAGGAGGTGATTGCTGAAAACTTCCCCAATCTGGGGAAGAAGATAGTCTCTCAGGCCATGGAGGTGCGCAGATCTCCCAACACAAGGGACCCAAGAAAGACAACAGCAAGACATATAATAATTAAAATGGCAAAGATCAAGGATAAGGACAGACTATTAAAAGCAGCCAGAGAGAGAAATAGGATCACATACAAAGGAAAACCCATCAGGCTATCATCAGACTTCTCAGCAGAAACCTTACAGGCCAGAAGGGAGTGGCATGATGTATTTAATGCAATGAAGGAGAAGGCCTTGAACCAAGATTACTTTATCCAGCAAGATTATCATTTAAATTTGAAGGAGGGATTAAACAATTCCCAGATAAGCAAAATCTGAGAGAATTTGCCTCCCACAAACCATCTCTACAGTGTATTTTGGGGGGACTGCTATAGATGGAAGTGTTCCTACAGATTAATAGCTGTCACCAGTGGTAATAAAACCACAGTAAAGAAAATAGAACAGCTAATTACTAAGAAAATGCAAAATTAAATGAACTATTCCCAAAGTCAATCAAGGGATAGACAAACAGTACAGAATATGATACCTAATATATAAAGAATGGAATAAAAAGAAAAAGGAGGAAACAAACAAACAAAGACCTTTAGATTGTGTTTGTAATAGCATATTAAGTTAGTGGTTACACTTTTAGGTAGTAGGGAAGTTAACCTTGAACCTTTGGTAACCACAAATCTGAAGCCTGCAATGCCAATAAGTACATACCTATCCATAATCACCCTAAATGTAAATAGACTGAATGCACCAGTCAAAAGACATAGAGTCACTGAATGGATAAAAAAACAAGACCCATCTATATGCTGCCTTCAAGAGACTCACTTTAAACCCAAAGGCATTCACAGACTAAAAGTGAAGGGATGGAAAAAGATATTTCATGCAAACAACAAGGAGAAAAAAGCAGGTGTTGCAGTACTTGTATCAGACAAAAGAGACTTCAAAACGAAGAAAGTAGTAAGAGATAAAGAAGGACATTACATAATGATAAAGGGGTCAGTCCAACAAGAAGATATAACCATTATAAATATATATGCACCCAGCACAGGAGCGCCATCATATGTGAAACAAATACTAACAGAATTAAAGGAGGAAATAGACAGCAATGCATTCATTTTAGGAGACTTCAACACACCACTCACTCCAAAGGACAGATCAACCAGACAGAAAATAAGTAAAGACACAGAGGCACTGAACAACACACTAGAACAGATGGACCTAACAGACATCTACAGAACTCTACACCCAAAAGCAACAGGATACACATTCTTCTCAAGTGCACATGGAACATTTTCCAGAACAGACCACATACTAGGCCACAAAAAGAACCTCAGTAATTTCAAAAATATTGAAATCCTACCAACCAACTTCTCAGATCACCAAGGTATAAAACTAGAAATAAATTTTAGAAAGAAATCAAAAAGGCTCACAAATACATGGAGACTGAACAACATTCTCCTAATTAATCAATGGGTTAATGACCAAATCAAAACAGAAATCAAAGAATATATGGAGACTAATGACAACAACAACACAAAGCCACAACTTCTGTGGGACGCAGCAAAGGCAGTTCTAAGAGGAAAGTATATTGCAATCCAGGCCTATTTAAAGAAGGAAGAACATTCCCAAATGAATAGTCTAAAGACACAATTACTGAAATTGGAAAAAGAAGAACAAATGAGGCCCAAAGTCACTAGAAGGAGGGACATAATAAAGATTAGAGAAGAAATAAATAAAATTGAGAAGAATAAAACAACAGAAAAAAATCAATGAAACCAAGAGCTGGTTCTTTGAAAAAATAAGCAAAATAGATAAACCCCTAGCCAGACTCATAAAGAGAAAAAAAAGAATCTACACACATAAACAGAATCAGAAATGAGAAAGGAAAAATCATGATGGACCCCACAGAAATACAAAGAATTATAAGATAATATTATGAGACTCTATATGCTAACAAGCTGGAAAACCTAGAAGAAATGAACAACTTTTTAGAAAAATACAACCTTCCAAGACTGACCAAGCAAGAAACAGAAAAACTAAACAGACCAATCACCAGCAACGAAATTGAAGCGGTAATCAAAAAACTACCCAAGAACAAAACCCCCGGACCAGATGGATTCACCTCTGAGTTCTACCAGACATATAGAGAAGAAATAACACCCATTCCAAAAAATAGGAGAGGAGGGAATACTTCCAAACTCATTCTATGAAGCCAGCATCACTCTAATACCCAAACCAGGCAAAGACCTCACCTAAAAAGAAAACTATAGACCAATATCCCTGATGAACGTAGATGCAAAAATACTCAACAAATATTAGCAAAGCGAATTCAAAAATACATCAAGAGGATCATACACCATGATCAAGTGGTACAACATTCGAAAAACTGTATACTATTTTTTTTTAGTTGCATCATGTTGACTTAACCTTGAGGTTCTTTTTTTTGTAATTTATTTATTTATTTATTATAATTTATTTTGGATCATTAATCTACAATTACATTAAGGAGAATGGGTGTTATTTCTTCTCTATATGTCTGGTAGAACTCAGAGGTGAATCCATCTGGTCCGGGGGTTTTGTTCTTGGGTAGTTTTTTGATTACAGCTTCAATTTCATTGCTGGTGATTGGTCTGTTTAGTTTTTCTGTTTCTTGTTTGGTCAATTTTGAAAGGTTGTATTTTTCTAAAAAGTTGTTCATTTCTTCTAGGTTTTCCAGCTTGTTAGCATATAGAGTCTCATAATATTCTCTTATAATTCTTTGTATTTCTGTGGGGTCCTTCGTGATTTTTCCTTTCTCATTTCTGATTCTGTTTATGTGTGTAGATTCTCTTTTTCTCTTAATGAGTCCGGCTAGGGGTTTATCTATTTTGTTTATTTTTTCAAAGAGCCAGCTCTTGGTTTCATTGATTTTTTCTGTTGTTTTGTTCTTCTCAATTTTATTTATTTCTCCTCTGATTTTTGTTATGTCCTTCCTTCTGGTGACTTTTGGTCTCATTTGTTCTTCTTTTTCCAATTTCAGTAATTGTGTCTTTAGACTATTCATTTGGGAATGTTCTTCTTTCTTTAGATAGTCCTGGATTGCAGTATACTTTCCTCTTAGAACTGCCTTTGCTGCGTCCCATAGAAGCTGTGGCTTTGTGTTGTTGTTGTCATTTGTCTCCATATACTCTTTGATTTCTGTTTTGATTTGGTCATTGACCCATTGATTAATTAGGAGAATGTTGTTAAGTCTCCATGTATTTGTGAGCCTTTTTGTTTTCTTTCTAAAGTTTAATTCTAGTTTAATACCTTTATGATCCGAGAAGTTGGTTGGTAGAATTTCAATATTTTCGATTTTACTGAGGTTCTTTTTGTGGCCTGTCTTTACTTATTTTCTGTCTGGTTGATCTGTCCCTTGGAGTGAGTGGTGTGTTGATGTCACCTAAGATGAATGCATTGCTGTCTATTTCCTCCTTTAATTCTGTTAGTATTTGTTTCACAAATGCCGGCGCTCCTGTGCTGGGTGCATATATATTTAAAATGGTTATATCCTCTTGTTGGATTGACCCCTTTATCATTATGTAATGTCCTTCTTTATCTCTTGCTACTTTCTTCATTTTGAAGTCTATTTTGTCTGATACAAGTACTGCAACACCTGCTTTTTTCTCCTTGTTGTTTGCATGAAATATCTTTTTCCATCCCTTCACTTTTAGTCTGTGAATGCCTTTGGGTTTAAAGTGAGTCTCTTGAAGGCAGCATATAGATAGGTCTTGCTTTTTCATCCATTCTGTTACTCTGTGTCTTTTGATTGGTGCATTCAGTCCATTTACGTTTAGGGTGATTATCGAAATATATGTACTTATTGCCATTGCTGGCTTTAGATTCATGGTTACCAAAGGTTCAAAGGTTGCTTCTTTACTATCTAACTATCTAACTTAACTTTCTTGTTAAGTTATTGTAATCACAGTCTGATGTTTCTTTATTTCTCTCCCTTCTTATTCTTTCTCCTCCATTCTTTATATACTAGGTGTTTTATTCTTTGCCTTTAGTTAGTTTTGGATGGTCTGCTTTCTTTGCTATGATTTTATTTTCTCTGGTGACAGCTTTTTAGCCTTAGGAGTGCTTCCCTCTAGAGCAGTTCCTTTAAGATGTCCTGTAGAGGTGGTTTATGGGAGGCAAATTCTACAGTTTGATTTTTTTAATGCAAAGAATCATATCATATAAATAAACCATGCTAACCTAAAAAAAAGTTATAGATGAATCTCACTCATGGTCATAGATGCAGAAATCATAAATAATTATCTGCAAGTAAAATCCAGCAGCTTGTATAAAAAGTAATACATTATGCAAGAATGGTTCAACAGAGGAAATCTATTAATGCAATGCTTTACTTTTCCAGATGAGAACAGACAAAACTACATGACAATCTTAATAGAGACCCCACCACCTACCTAATAAAAATTCTTAATAAGAATAAAAAGAAATTTTTCAATTGATAAAGGATATCTAACAGGAAACTATAGCAAACATCAAAGTAGTCAGCAAAACTTCAGAAACTTTCCCATTGTCAGTTAGAACAGGATAACGCATGAGACGCCACAACATGACATTCGTCAAGACGTGATTTGCTGATTGGCCAAAGAGAAAGCATTGAGTCAGCCAATATTTCCACAGAGCATTCTTATTCCATGCATAACTTCCAAATGAGACTTGTGCATACTTTTAACCAAAGTAATTACCTGCTTTTTGTGATATTGTTAAAAATTCTCCCTTCTAAGGAAGAAAAACTATTTTTAGGCAATGCTGAATTTTTTGTTTTTCAAAATTGTAATTCACTGGACACATTCCTATGGAGCATAACTAATAGGACAGGAGTGTGAATAAATGAATGAATAGTTGGCTTTACACGCCTGTCTTATTGCAGGAAAACACTTCAAAATACATCATAAGATGTTTCTGTGGGCTCTTAGACTCTGTGGAAGCCATGCAACTGGACAACGACCGTGGAGCATAGAGTCCAGTGTGAGCATGCTGGGAATCAACACAGCCTGACAGAAGAAAACAAATCAAAGTCACTAAGTGGAGTTTTGGGAACCAGCACCAGCTTTAGAAATCAGAATTTTTTGACCTATAACTGAAGCAATTCATTAAATGATCCCCACTTAACTGACTCATGGGATTAACAGTCACTTTAGTCTCTCTATAAAACCTAACTTCTGAAAGCCAGTCTTGCAGAGCTTTTAAGTCATGGGTCACTCTGAGGATGCCCTTTCTCTGCTGCTCTTGCCAATTGAGTACAATGCTTGTGTTTATTCCCACACATGTTTGTGTCAGTTGTAATGGCTATTGAGCTCAGGTGATTTGATTAAATAATATGTAAAGCAATTACAAATAGTAATATAGAACAGAATTATTGCGTCTATGAAAACTGTGTTGGAAGCTTGGAAAGGATGAAGTTAGGTGGCTACCTGGTACCTTGTGCATTCTAGATATTAGTGTCCTGTCAGTTTACAAATAAATTCTCCTCATTTGTTGTGATATGTGGTCGCTTTATCCATGGTCTTCTTTATTGGGCAAAAATCAACTTTTGCCTTATAATTAGGGCTTTTTATAACAGGTCCTTCCCTAAAGTCACAAAGATATAGTCCTGTGCAGGACTGACTACATGAATTGCTAGCCCAGGGGAAATGAAAATATGGGATCCTTTGTTCAAAAATCATTAAGAATTTCAAGATGGCAACAGAAGAGCATTCAATCAAGCATGGGCCTGAATTTGGCCCCTGTGCATGTCCAAGACCTATGAAGCCAGCTGTTGTCCTCTATCATCTTCTACGAATATAACTGTTTTACTTGTCACATTTAAGATTTTAAACTTTCTTGAGTATACATTTGTATGAAATGCTAAATGGAGGCTTAATGCTTTGTTTCTTTCATATAGTGAGCCAGTTTTCCCCAAAACATCTACTAAGCAGTCTATTCTTTCCTTATTATTTTATGGTGCCATACTTCCCACATACTAAGTTTTACATGGATCTCTCCCTGAGCTTCCTGTTCAGTTCCAGTGATCTGTGACTTCTTTTGTTTTTGTTTTTATTACATTCGCTAGTTCTCACTTTCGTCTTGTCTGATTTGCCTTTCTTATCCATAGACCTTGATTCTTCCTGTGCACTTTTAGAAAAGTTTATCAAGTACTTAAAAAAAAAAACTCCAGCAGGGATTGTAATGAGAACTGTGTCAAATGTGGAGATAAATTAGGAGAAGAATTGGTACTTTTATAGTATTTGTTCATTCACCATGAACTTGGACTGTCTAATCAGATTTTCTTTTATTTTTTAATTTTATCCTTTCATTTTTCTTTTTGAAATATAGTTGCCATAAAATATTATTGGTTTCAGGTGTACAATATGCTGATTCGACAATTATATACATTATTAAATGCTCACCATGGTAGGTGTAGTTACCATCTGTCAATATACAAAGAAATCACAGTATTAATGGCAATATTTACCTTTTCTGTACTTCCATCCTCATGACTTAATTTATTTTATAATTTGAAACTTGTACCTCTTTATCTCCTTCACCTATTTCACCCTTTCCCCCCCAACCCCCTCTCCAATGGCAACCACCAGTCTGTTCTCTGTATCTGTGAGTCTATTTCTCTTTTGTCTGTTGGCTTGTTCATTTGTTTCTTTTTTAAATTCCACATATAAGTGAAATCATATGGTATTTGTCTTTCCCTAAATTAATTCACTTAGCGTAATACACTTTAGATCCCCATATTGTTGCAAATGACAAGATTTCATTCTCTTTTATGGCTGAATAATATTCCATTGCGTATATGTACCACCTCTTCTTTAATCATTCATTTATTGAGGAATGCTTAGGTTGCTTTCATATCTTGGCTTCTGTAAATAATGAGGTGATAAACATGGGGTTCATATACCTTTTTGAACTGGTGTTTTTTTGTTTTCTTTAGATAAATTCCAAGAAGTGAAATTACTGGGTCATATGACATTTCTATTTTTTATTTTTTGAGAAACTGGCACACTGCTGTCTATAGTGGCTGCCCCAGTCTGCCACAGTGTATGAGGTTACCCTTTTCTCCACATCCTTGCAACACTTGATAATTCTTTTTTTTTATATTAGCCATTCTGTTGGGTGAGGTGATATCTCATTGTGGTTTTGATTTGCATTTCCTAATGATTGGTAATGTTGAGCATCTTTTTATGTCTGTTAGCCATCAGTATGTCTATGTTGGAAAAAACCATCTATTCTGGCCCTCCACCCATTTTTTAATTGGATTACTTGTTTGTTTTTCTTTGGTATTGAGTTATATTACTTGTTTATATGTTTTGGGTATTAACTTTTCTTTTAGATCCTTTATTAAGTTTTTGAAATTTTCTCTAGAAGCCTTATGGATTTTAGGGTAGGTTAGATCTTGGATACTTTATTAGTTTTTGTACATAATGTGTTATATTTTTTATAAAAAATATATTTTTAATTGATTATTCATAGTTCGGAGAAATTATATTAATTAAAAAAAACAATTCTGTACCCCAAACTCTATTAACTTCTGGGAGTTGGCTATTTTTTTTTCAATGTAAATGGTCATGTCATCTGCAGATAGGACCAACTATATAACTTTTAGGGCACAAAATGCAAACTCAGGTCCCCTTGTTTAAAAACCAGGTAAAAGGGGCTGGAAAAGGTACTAAAATATAAAATTTTTTCAGTGGTTCCTCTCTTGGACTGTCATGGTAGTTCATTTTTGCTATTACTTTCAATTGAAGTTAAATTTTAAATTTTAAATTAACTTTACCATTCATCTCTTCTCCAATGACAATTTTAAATGCAAATATGAGAGCATTTAATTTTTGTTGAGAATGTATTGCCAGAACAGTGGAAATGAAACACAGAATGAACTCAATTATTGTTATTTCATTTCTTTTTTTTTCTTATTAAGGTATTATTGATATACACTCTTATGAAGGCTTCACATGAAAAAACAATGTGGCTACTACATTTACCCATATTATCAAGTCCCCACCCATACCCCAATGCAGTCACTGTCCATCAGCATAGTAAGATGCTACAGATTCACTATTTGCCTTCTCTGTGCTACACTGTTTTCCCCGTGACCCTTCACACCATGCGTACTAAACATAATACCCCTCAATCCGCTTCTCCTGCACGCCCCACCCGCCCTCCCACACCCCTCCCCTTTGGTAACCACTAGTTCCTTCTTGGAGTCTCTGAGTCTGCTGCTATTTTGTTCCTTCAGTTTTGCTTTGTTGTTATACTCCACAAATGAGGGAAATCATTTGGCACTTGTCTTTCTCCACCTGGCTTATTTCACTGAGCATAATCGCCTCCAGCTCCATCCATGTTGTTGCAAATGGTAAGATTTGTTTCTTTCTTATGGTTGAATAGTATTCCATTGTGTATATGTACCACATCTTCTTTATCCATTCATCTACTGATGGACACTTAGGTTGCTTCCATATCTAGGCAATTGTAAAAAGTGCTACAATAAACATAGGGGTGCATATGTCTTTTTGAATCTGAGGAGTTGTATTCTTTGGGTAAATTCCAAGGAGTGGGATTCCAGGATCAAATGTATTTCTATTTTTAGTTTTTTGAGGAACCTCCATATTGCTTTCCACAATGGTTGAACTAGCTTACATTCCCACCAGCAGTGTAGGAGGGTTCCTTTTTCTCCACATCCTCGCCAGCATTTGTTGTTCGTAGTCTTTTTGATGCTGGCCTGGCCATCCTTACTGGTGTGAGGTGATATCTCATTGTGGTTTTAATTTGCATTTCTCTGATGATTAGTGATGTGGAGCATCTTTCATGTGTCTGCTGGCCATCTGAATTTCTTCTTTGGGGAACTGTCTCTTCATATCCTCTGCCCATTTTTTAATCGGGTTATTTGTTTTTTGGGTGTTGAGGCATGTAAGTTGAGGCATATATTTTGGATGTTAACTCCTTGTCAGATATGCCATTTACAAATATATTCTCCCACACTGTAGGATGCCTTTTTGTTCTGTTGATGGTGTCCTTTGCTGTACAGAAACTTTTTAGTTTGATGTAGTCCCATGAGTTCATTTTTGCTTTTGTTTCCCTTGCTTGAGGAGATGTGTTCAGGAAGAAATTGCTCATGCTTATATTCAGGAGATTTTTGCCTATGTTGTCTTCCAAGAGTTTTATGGTTTCATGACTTACATTCAGGTCCTTAAACCATTTTGAGTTTACTTTTGTGTATGGGGTTAAACAATAATCCAGTTTCATTCTCTTGCATGTACCTGTCCAGTTTTGCCAACACCAGCTGTTGAAGAGGCTGTCATTTCCCCATTGTATGTCCATGGCTCCTTTATCATATATTAATTGACCATATATGCTTGGGTTTATATCTAGGCTCTCTAGTCTGTTCCATTGGTCTATGGGTCTGTTCTTGTGCCAGTACCAAATTGTCTTGATTACTGTGGATTTGTAGTAGAGCTTGAAGTTGGGGAGCATAATCCCCCCAGCATTATTCTTCCTTCTCAGGATTTCTTTGGCTATTCGGGGTCTTTTGTGGTTCCATATGAATTTTAGAACGACTTTCTCTAGTTCGTTGAAGAATGCTGTTGGTATTTTGATAGGAATTGCATTGAATCTGTAGATTGCTTTAGGCAGGATGGCCATTTTGACAATATTAATCCTTCCTATCCATGAACACAGGATGTGTTTCCATTTATTGATACCTTCTTTAATTTCTCTCATGAGTGTCTTGTAGTTTTCAGAGTATAAGTCTCTTATGTCCTTGGTTAGGTTTATTCCTAGGTGTTTTATTTTTTGATGCAACTGTGAACAGAATTGTTTTCCTGATTTCTCTCTGTGCTAGTTCATTGTTAGTGTATAGGAATGCCACAGATTTCTGCATGTTAATTTTGCATCTCGCAACTTTGCTGAATTCAGATATTAGACCTAGTAGTTTTGGAGTGGATTCTTAAGCGTTTTTTATGTACAATATCATGTCATCTGCAAACAGGGACAGTTTTAATTCTTCTTTGCCTATCTGGATGCCTTTTATTTCTTTGTGTTGTCTGACTGCCGTGGCTGGTACCTCCAGTACTATGTTGAATAGAAGTGGGGAGAGTGGGCATCCTTGTCTTGTTCCCAATCTTCAAGAAGCTTTCAGCTTCTTGGTGTTAAGTATAACGTTGGCTGTGGGTTTATCATATATGGCCTTTATTATGTTGAGGTACTTGCCCTCTATACCCATTTTGTTGAGAGTTTTTATCATGAATGGATGTTGAATTTTGTCAAATGCTTTTTCAGCATCTATGGAGATGATCATGTGGTTTTTGTTCTTCTTTTTGTTGATGTGGTGGATGATGTTGATGGATTTTCGAATGTTGTACCATCCTTGCATCCCTGGGATGAATCCCACTTAATCATGATGGATGATCTTTTTGATGCATTTTTTAATTAGGTTTGCTAATGTTTTGTTGAGTATTTTTGCATCTATCGTTCATCAGGGATATTGGTCTGTAATTTTCTTTTTTTGTGGTGTCTTTGCCTGGTTTTGGTATTAGAGTGATGCTGGCCTCATAGAATGAGTTTGGAAGTATTCCCTCTTCTTCTACTCGTTGGAAAACTTTAAGGAGGACGGGTAATAGGTCTTCACTAAATGTTTGATAAAATTCAGCGGTGAAGCCATCTGGTCCAGGAGTTTTGTTCTTTGGTAGGTTTTTGATTACCAGTTCAATTTCGTTGCTGGTAATTGGTCTGTTCAGATTTTCTGTTTCTTTCTGGATCAGCCTTGGAAGTTTCTACTTTTCTAGAAAGTTGTCCATTTCTTCTAGGTTATCCAGTTTGTTGGCATATAATTTTTCATAGTATTCTCTAATAATTCTTTGTATTTCTGTGGTGTCTGTAGTGATTTTTCCTTTCTCATTTCTTATTCTGTTTATGTGAGTACACTCTCTTTTTTTCTTGATTAGTGTGGCTAGGGGTTTATCTATTTTGTTTATTTTCTCAAAGAACCAGCTCTTGCTTTCATTGATTCTTTCTATTGTTTTATTCTTCTCGATTTTGTTTATTTCTTCTTTAATCTTTATTATGTCCCTCCTTCTACTGTGGGCCTCGTTTGTTCTTCTTTTTCTAGTTTTGTTAATTGTGAGTTTAGACTGCTCATATGAGATTGTTCTTCTTTCCTGAGGTAGGCCTGTATTGCAATATACTTTCCTTTTAGTACAGCCTTTGCTGCGTCCCACAGATTTTGCGGTGTTGAATTATTTTTGTCATTTGTCTTACTATATTGCGTGATCTCTGTTTTTATTTGGTCATTGATCCATTGGTTATTTAGGAGCATGTTGTGAAACCACCATGTGTTTGTGGGATTTTTCATTTTCTTTGTGTAATTTATTTCTAGTTTCATGCCTTTATGGTCTGAGAAACTGGTTGGTACAATTTCAATCTTTTTGAATTTACCAATGCTCTTTTTGTGGCCTAGTATATGATCTATTCTTGGAAATGTTCCATGTGCACTTGAGGAGAATGTTTATTCTGCTGCTTTTGTGTGTAGAGTTCTGTAGATGTCTGTTAGGTCCATCTCTTCTTTTGTGTTGTTCAGTGCCTCTGTCTCCTTACTTATTTTCTGTCTGGTTGATCTGTCCTTGAGAGTGAGTGGAGTGTTGAAGTCTCCTAGAATGAATGCATTGCATTCTATTTCTCCTTTTAATTCTGTTAGTGTTTGTTTCACATATGTAGGTGCTCCTGTGTTGGGCACATAGATATTTATAATGGTTATATCTTCTTGTTGGATTGACCCTTCTATCATTATGTAATGTCCTTCTTTGTCTCTTGTGACTTTCTTTATTTTGAAGTCTATTTTGTCTGATACAAGTACTGCAACTTCTGCTTTTTTTCTCCCTATTAGTTGCATGAAATATCTTTTTCCATCCCTTCACTTTTAGTCTGTGTATGTCTTTGGGTTTAAAGTGAGTCTCTTGTAGGCAGCATATAGATGGGTCTTTTTTTGTTATCCATTCAGTGACTCTATGTATTTTGATTGGTTCATTCAGACCGTTTACATTTAGGGTAATTATCAATAGGTATGTACTTATTGGCATTGCAGGCTTTAGATTCATGGTTACCAAAGGTTCAAGGTTAACTTCCTTGCTATCTAATAGCCTAACTTAACTCATTTAATATGCTATTACAAACACAATTGAAAGGTTCTTTTCTTTCCTCCTTTTTCTTTCTCATCCATTCTTTATATATTAGGTATCATATTCTGTACTCTTTGTCTATGCCTTGATTGACTTGGGGATAGTTTATTTAATTTTGTGTTTGCTTAGTAATTAGCTGTTCTACTTTCTTTACTGTGGTTTTATTACCTCTGGTGACAGCTATTAAACCTTAGGAACACTTCCATCTACAGCAGTCCCTCCAGAATACACTGTAGAGATGGTTTGTGGGAGGTAAATTCTCTCAGCTTTTGCTTCTCTGGGAATTGTTTAATCCCTCCTTCAAATTTAAATGATAATTGTGCGGGATAAAGTAATCTTGGTTCAAGGCCCTTCTGCCTCATTGCATTAAATACATCATGCCACTCCCTTCTGGCCTGTAAGGTTTCAGTTGAGAAGTCTGATGTTAGCCTGATGGGCTTTCCTTTGTATATGATCTTATTTCTCTCTCTGGCTGCTTTTAATAGTCTGTCCTTATCCTTGATCTTTGCCATTTTAATTACTATATGTCTTGGTGTTGTCTTCCTTGGGTGCCTTGTGTTGGGAGATCTGTGTACCTCCATGGCCTGAGAGACTATCTCCTTCCCCAGATTGGGTAAGTTTTCAGCAATTACCTCCTCAAAGACACTTTCTATCCCTTTTTCTCTCTCTTCTTCTGGTACCCCTATAATGCGAATATTGTTCCATTTGGATTGGTCGCACAGTTCTCTCAATATTCTTTCATTCTTGGAGATCCTTTTTTCTCTCTGTGCCTCAGCTTCTTTATATTCCTCTTCTCTAGTTTCTATTTCATTTATCGCCTCCTCCACGGTATCCAATCTGCTTTTAATATCTTCCATTGTGCTCTTCAACAATTGGATCTCCGACCGGAATCATACTTGAGTTCTTGAATATCTTTCCATACCTCCATAAGCACGTTAATGATTTTTATTTTGAACTCCCTTTCAGGAAGAGTCATGAGGTCTATGTCATTTAAATCTTTCTCAGGAGTTGTATTTATAATTTTACTGTGAACCAGGTACCTTTGGCGTTTCATATTTGGATATGGCGCCCTCTAGTGCCTAGAAGCTCTATTCCCTGGAGCTGCTCAGCCCCTGAAGCCATGTCAGAGGTTGCAGGGGAGTGGTATTGGTGTCTGGGGTGAGGAAAGAGCTGTTTCCTGCTTCCCAGCTGCTATTTCTGTCTCTACTGCCTGAACCAGTGGGCCAAGCACACAGGTATAAGCCTCCATGCTTTGTATTTGTAGTTGCTGTAGGCAGATCTTCCCTCTGGCTGGGCTAATGCCAGGGTAGGGTTTGCCGGTTTGTAAGCCAGGTGGGCCTGGCTGGGAGAAAGGCGCAGTAGACTGTATATCATGGATGGGGTCCTTGGAGCTGTGTAGCCAGCCAGGGAGCTGGAGCACCTGAAGATCGTCTAAGGAGGAAGATTTCTTTTTCCTCCTTAAATATGAGAGTCTATATTGCAAAGCTCCCAACCTGCTGGGCAGAGTGCACCCGGACAATTTTGTCTACCTGTCCTCTCCCCTGAGCAGTAAGCTCTGTGCAATCCTTGCCCCTTTAGCAGCCTTCTTGCTAAGGGCTTCCTTGTTAAGAAGTCTCTCAGACTGCCCTCCTTTCTTTTGTCCCAGAGCAGCTGGGTATGGATCTCTGCTTTCCACAAGCAGCTGGAATCTCAGTCTCTCCAGGAGTTCTGCCTGTCTTAGCTTTCCAACCCCATAATCATGAGAGTATCATGCAAGCACCATGAAATGTAGGTTTGTGCTCCCAGAGCAGATCTCCGGAGTTAGGTATTCAGCAGTCCCAGGCCTCCACTCCCTCCCTGCTCCATTTCTCTTCCTCCCACCGGTGAATTGGGGTTGGGCAAAGGCTTGGGTCCCACTGGGCCACAGCTTTGGTACATTACCCTGTTCTTTGAGGTCTGCTCTTTTCTCCAGGTGTATGCAATCTGGCGCGGTCCTCTTTCCTGTTGCTTTTTCAGGATTAGTTGTATTAATTATATTTTTGTATTATAAGCAGTTTTAGGAGGAAGCCTGTGTCTCACCTCTCATGTCGCCATCTTTAATCCTCATTATTTCATTTCTTGATATGTGTTGAGCATTCCAGTAATACTCTCTACCTTCTGCTTACTGATGGGTAAGGAAGGATTGAAAGGAAAAGGTACTATGGATTACACTAATTTTTCCTTTTCTTCTGTATCATAACTTTCAGCATAAGTGGTTGGACAATACAGGGAAGTAACATGAGTAAGAATGATGTTATAGATTTCCTTGGCCGTTCTTGTTTATTAGAATGCCACTGACTTCTTTCTGTGTCTGAAGTACTGGTTTGCACTGAAAGCATGTCCTCTACCAGCTGTCAGGACCCCACTTACTTGGTAGACTCCTTGCCTCCCACTTGCATATGGTGTTGATGGTACCTCATGAGCACAGAATTCTGATGGGCTAGTAATGTGCAGGAGAGTTCAGTAATACAAGTACAAGGTAAGCATGTTAAATCTAGTTCTTGTTGCAATCTCTTTTTCCTAATTTATATTGTCAATATCTTTACCTCTTGAAGTATTTTGTTGTGTTTGTTTTACACTATTGGCATGTCCATCCCAATTACTCTGTTTCAGGAGTTCCATGGTCTTTGATTGGTTGTTTTTTTTTATAGGGGATGTAATTCTAAGGTAAAAAAATGTATCAGTCTCATGTTCACATTTCTGAGTGTGTCATTTACCCAATCAAGGGTATTCTTCAGATATGGGCCAAAGATTAAGTTCAGAATGTCTCTCTCTCCCTGCAAATTAAATAAAAGGGATGGGAAATGCTAAGATCCAGTTTGAAGATCCCCCCAGCACTATGAAAACATTATCATCTACCTCCATTGGTTCTCACTCCACCAAAAAAATCTTATGTTCCTGGATTTACCTTTAATTATTCATCAAGTGATTTTATAATTTACCAAGACTGGGGAAGAAGCAGGGTCAGATGGGGAAGGGGTGTAGGGATGAATATTCAAGGGTGGATAGTCAGGCATCTCCTGTTTTTCATCAGCTAATCACCCCACAGAGTTTTATACTCCCCTGATAGTACCTTGGCAAGTGACCAGGGCTGTTATTGCTAATTCGCATGACCACAAGGCATCTAATTACTGTCCCAGGCAAGAGGAAAGTGTAAAAGCCCCTCTGAAAATCAGCCTTTCACAGCCAGCCACCTTTACTTCTAACTTTTCTTTCCTGGCCCTCTGAAGTTAATTGAACAGCAAATTTGACATTCAGAGCTGATACAGACCTAACTGGATTCTGATAATTTTTTTATTTGGTCAGAAGCAAGAGAAGAATTGTATGGAAAGGGACAAAAACAAGCAATTTCAGCAACAGAAGGGAGAAGCCCAACCCACAGAGCCAGTATGTTAAGACTGAAATGGGGCAGGTGATAGGGTGTGTCATCTGGCTAGAACTGAAATATGACTTAAAATCTTCCTTAGGATTGACTGACCCAAGAAGACTTAGCTGGGTTTGGGAACAGTTGCTATGGTATGTAGGAGAGGCCTTCCCAATTTATGAAGCATTTCATGCACACACGTCTTTTAATCCTTACAATGATCTTGTGCAGTAAGCCAGGCTGGCAGGATTCCCATTTTACAGAGGAGTAAGTCAAGACTTTGTGTCTTCTCCTCACCACATTGTTGTCAGGGGGCAGAAACAATACTTGAACACAGACTCATCTGCTGCTCCACAGATATCCACACACTTCCCTTGAGAAAGAACATGACCTCCCTATCAGTGAGCAAATAAATACAAAGTTGGGAAAGGCTCGCTGACTCATTTAGACAGAAAGGAGTGCACAGAGCATAGAATTACCCTATAAAAAACATCTGCCTGGAGTAGGGCCAGCTGGGAAGTTAGCCTTGGGCTTATAGAGAGGTGTAGAGAACTCAATGGAAGGCAAAGAAGGAAAGAGAAGAGAGAGAGAATGCAATAGGGAAAGAGTGCTCTCAGCAAGTGCTATTTTAGGAGTCTCCTTCCCATGAGTTTTATTCCTCAAGATTATAAAAGCTAACCCCAGGCTGAGATTTTTAAATAGGAAAACAGCCCCTGGGTTTGCCCTCTTCCACTTAACTCAATTCATCCAACACACAGAGCACCAAAGTTACATTTCTTGGAGCAAAACCATAAAATATTTCTGGTTTTTCCCATGTGGTTTGTATACTGGGTTATGGTTGGTTTAATCTTATCAATTCTGCTGAGCAAGATGCTCTGAGCAGTCTTCCTGAAGCTTGTCTCTCAGCAGGCAATTCTCTACTCCTTGCTACCTCATTAATGTCAGAAATCTTGAGGTGAGGTGTTTGCCAAACTGTAGCTCTCAGAAGAGAGAGAGAAAGAGACTCCTCATTTCCTGTAGATATGCATGGATAGTACATTTCCCCGCCCCCACCCACCTCTCCCTCCAATCCCTTCAATAAAAGGAGGAATGATGTTTCTCAAATAGAATTCAGCCTAAAGCATAAATCATAGTCCAGAGGAGAACACAAGAAACACAGAAAAAGAGAGAAACAAAAGCCCTTGGACATTTGGTTAAAAATTACTCCAAAGCCAAGTCTTATGGACCCAGGATTAACTGCTTTCCTCTTGATCTCCTTGGGGTGGAGGATTTATCTTAGTGTGTGGTGGGAAGGGACAGGCCTGTGCTGGAACGGGTCGGGGTGTGGATGTGAGGTTCAGAGGGTGGGGAGAGGAATGAAGAAAGAAATTGTGGATTTCTGTCTTCAGAGATGTCCTGGATAGTAAAGCCACAGAACACCAACAGGATGACAGTGGAAAAGGGAGTCCCAGTAAGCACACCCGCGATTGCTGTCACCGGCATGGGCAGAGTGCAGGGCTGAATCCTAGATCCATGAGAGAAAAGCTGAGCAAATTTCCCTCATTATGATAGCAACAACCAAGAACCTTATAGCTCTTATGGTGTATTGTTGGTATCTTAAGGTTCTAAGCACTTTATGAATATTAACTCATTGATTCCCCATAATAACTCTTAGGTGGGTACTTTATAACTCCATTTCACAAGTGAGAAAACTGAGGTTCAGAGACGCTCCATCATTTGCCCAAAGATACACAGTGAGTGGCAGGACTGGGATGCAAGCTTGAGCAATGTGTGTGATGTTAATGCTAGGTTTTACACCTGTCTGCGCTGAACAAGGAGTTTCATGCTTGTGTTATTTAAAAAAGTGAAAAGTATGATAAATTTTCAGCAGGAAGGGGGAAATGGTTAAATAAATGAACTTTCAGCCTAAGTTTTAGAGGCATGAAAATCTGTTTTGACATAATATTTAATAGCATAGGAAAGTCTTCATGAGATGGTGTCAAAAGACAAAGCGCAATGTAAAAGAGCAGAGGCTGTGACTCCTACTTTGTTCAACAATAAAAAGTTTTGTGCCTACATTTGTATCATCTACCTCTGAACAGATGAGCATAGAAAAAAGTAATGGAAAAAAATATGTTAAAATATTTTCCATGGTTATTTCCAGACAGTGGAATACCTGGAAATTTTTATTTTCTTCTTTATACTTTCACATATTTGCCACTTTTAAAAAATGATATGTACCTAATATATTTATTTAAAAATTCACCATGTAGAGAAATGATATGGTTGAATCTATTTTATTTTCTTTTTTTTTGCATTAAGTGCTTTCCATCCTGAGACTGCTGTTCTCACTGCTGGCTGCTCTTCCTCGTGGGGTGGGGGTTCCTCTTGTTCCCCCTCCACCCATCCCCTGCACCACCCTCCTGTTCCACATCAGTGCTCTATAAACGTATCCCAGTCCCCAGAAAGAAGCCCTGTGGGTATGCTGGGATGGTGCAAACTTCCTTGCAGTAAGACTAATCACCTCCTAAATTAGGATGCTTTGAGTTTTGGTTTTCTGTTCACAAGGCAGAGGTGTTACCTTGGGGCTGGATGAAGATATGTGTGAATATTTAATTAAAGGATTTAACACAAATGGTAATAAGTAGAGAATATATCTATCTGTAAACCAAAAAAAAAAAAGGAATATGAAGACTTTAAATAATAGAAAAGTCCATAGACACTTGTTCATTCATAGATAGTTGAATGGGTTGTGGATGAAATACAGCTTTGTGTCTTTTGCGCAGTGGTTATCATGCAACTGTGAATATGGAACAATCCTCTGGTCTCAGATTCCCTGCCAAGTAAGAGAACATCTACCCCTCTGCTCCTCATCTTCTGTTGAATGTTTTTTTTCTTAAAGACTGACGAGAGTATTTTACTATCCTTGATATTTGTGAATTTTTCTTTTTAGTGTTACATAACTGGAATCCTTCCTTCGGTGATTTAAACATGTTTTTCTCTTGTTATATTCAGCAGGATTATCCCCAGAGGGCAGCTGGCCTTTGGCTTTCTGAGGTGAACTTAGACATTAATGAATGGATCTGTTTCATAACTCTTTTAATGAGAAGTTCAAATACATACATTTTTAAGATCCAATAAGACCCAGACAGTTTCTAGAAGTCTCAAGCAAGGTACTCCGACAATTGGTGTGACTACCACCATTCTCTAGGTGAAAAAAATGGAGGTCTAGGTGAAGAAAAGGGAGTGGAGAGAGGAGCTTGGCTAGGGACAGACCTCTTGTCTGACTGGGAGTTCCTAGCAAACTGAGCGTCCTATCTACTACCTCCAGAGCCCAAGCTGTTTAGCTGGATCCCGCACCAAAACAGTTGACATTCTAGAATAGAAATAAATAAATAAATATAAGAGATTAGGTCCTGAAGAGACTGATGACAGGTTGCAGAATTTTTTCCATTTTCTGGCAGGGCCCAAAGGCTCCCACACAACCCCAGTGACCAATGTCAACCTTGACCAGATGTGGGGCCAGCGCACCTGCCTCCAGGCAGCCCTGGAACCAGAGTCCTCAGTGCCTCTTGGGCCCCAGGCATAAATCATCGATTTTCTATGAATTAGGGATTACCGCTAAATCCGTGTGCTTTCTATTAATAGATCTTCATAAATGCTGCAGGTGCGGCTGGAGCTCGTCTTTGAAGTACTGCTTAAACGTCCCCTTTCCAAATCCTCATAATCCAACTCTCATAAAAACCCCGGGGATTATTGACTGAGAGGGCCTTGGGGGTCCCTAAAGGCGCTGCAGCTTAGACGCCGGCTGGTCCCCGAGGTGCGACTGCAGGCTAGGGAATGAGTGCCAGGTGTGGCTGGCCTGCTGCACCAACCCAGAGGTCGGCCAGCTCCTCCCAGGCAGAGACAGGGGAAGAGGGAGATGGTGTCCACCTGCTGCCTGCTTCTGCCACGTTTTCAACCTTCAAAAGTGTGGATTTTTCCTCCCTTAGTAAATGTCTTGCCTAAGATAACCTTCTTCGTAGCTGTAGTTTGAGACAAATTTTCTTACTCTAATTAATTATAATCAGTCAAATTGAAATAATTTAATAGGTTTAAATTATTTGAATTAAATTAACATTTCACGTGTTTGATTGATTTACTGTGATTACATTTTGTTTCTGATCTTCTTGCTTCCCTTCAGGCACTGGCCCTCCAGCATCCCTGTACTGGGCCAGGCAGGACCACACTTAATGACCGTCACAGGTCCCCACACTTAGAATGTCTTTCCTTTATTTCATGAGATCCCGGCTCACATGTCACCTTCCCTGTGTAGACTTTCCGAGTTCCCAGGCAGATTTAGTCACTTTCCCCCTCTGTTTCCATAATACATTGTTCATGCCTCTATTTTAGCAGTATTTATATTTGAGTCTATTTTATTAGTAGAGTTGCTTATTTATTCCACACATCCTTTACCTTCTCGGTTCCAGGCACTGGGCTGTGTGTTGAACATACAAAATTGAACAAAACAGGGTACCTGACTTTGAGGAAATCACAGAGTCATGTGAGAGGAGATAAACATAACTAGGTGAGTAGAATATGTTAAGTGTTATAATAAAAAGTACCCTGAGGTCTTAGGTAGGGAGTCACTAGTCCTCCCTAGGTCGTGAAAACTTGAAAACGGCCTTATTAGAGGACCCGGTAGGGTGCCTGGCGCTTACCCAGGGCTTGAATGAACCCTAATGGAATTACTGGTACAGTTGAAACTCGCCTGGATATGGACTCAAATTTCCCAGGGTGGAGTCCCAAGTACTGCCTATCAGAAGATGCGTGACCTCAGGCAGATCACTTGAACATTCTGTCTTCCTTTCTTACAAATGAAATGGGTAGAATAATACCGACCTTGTAGTTCTGTTACCAGAAGTAAATGAGAAAACATAAATGGCAGCACTTTGAACACTTTGGAGAGGCGAGTAAAAGTCATGCCGACTGTGAACACTGCTAATTTAGTGACAGATTGATTCCTTCTATGAAAGCAAATGTGTGTAAACCCCATGGGCTTAACTGCATGAGGTGAGAGACTAAAACCATGCTATTAGGATGGTCAAGAAGGGACAGGAAGTCCTGTACTTTCACTCTTCCAGATTGTTATCCATATGTTGTATATATTTGCATGGGAACCACTGGCCTCAGAGATGTGAGATAACTGTGCCCCCTTTGAGGTGTGGTTGGTCAAATCTAATTTATGTAGAACAGAATCAGTGCACCAAGATATCCACACCTCCCAGGAGAGATTTTCCCAATGCTTTTTGTGGTCTGATAAAAATAGCTTCTATTGGACCCAGAATCGCCCAAACGTGTGTAACTATTATTATAGGTGGTATTGAGAATTGCTGTCATGTTTGGATTTCTTCCCATTGCCTTGATAACTGTGGTCAGTGTGAGTTTGAGGGTAGACAAATCCATCATTGGTTTAAGCAGCTTTGTACTGCAGCATAGTGCTAAAAATCACAAAATTAATCATCTTGTAGAAAGACCCCCTTGGAGGTGAATGGATGGAAGAAGATGTGAATAGAAAGAAACTCGTTTGGACAAGGATCTATTTATCATGGCACCATAAGGGTTTTGTGGGTTTATGCAAATAAGGAACCGCGTGACAGAATGGAGCATAATGAAAGGTGGCAAAGGCTTCCTAGTGTAAGACAATACTTTGCTTCTGACAGTAGTGCCCACTCAGATGGAAAATGTATTTGGCAAAATTCTTGACTCTCCTTCCCAAATGGAACGGTGTTTGTTCAGTGAGGTGATTTGCAGTGAAAAGCCCCGTATGGCCTGCAAAAAGGAAAAAAAAAATCTTTTTGATTTATTCAGGTACTCCTCCCTGTATGATTCGGTCAGAAGCCGGCTTTAGGCTGAACAGTTCATCAGCCCCAAACGTGTTGGCCGACCAGCTGTGAGGTGCACAAGGCGTGGACGGAGCAGCAAAGGCTGGTGCATGTCTGGAAACCTCCACTGTTCTATACACGTCATCCTACCTAACAGACTCATACAGTCATCCCTATGGCAATATGTCATCTGCTTTTGTTAAGCTGTTCTTTTCCTGTAAAACGAGGAAGAGGAAAAAATATCCATAACTGTCTTTGGTTCTGAATATGAAAATGGAACTGACCCTATCTTCACACTTCATGTGGAAGTGCCATCAATGAACTGCCCTCTACCCTTTAACCCCTGACTCCCCAGATCAGCATCTTAGGGGCAGCCACAATGCACCCACTCCATCAATGGGGCCCATATTTTCTTCAAATTAATATGCTGGCCACAGAATTATCAGTGGCCTTGAAGTAGACATTTTGTTAAAAAGTTGGTAATATAAGCTGGCTTTTTAAAGTTTGTAAATATATTACATTGCTTAAAAGAAACAAACCAAAAAAGTACCAAGCACTCACTCACACCTATAGTTAATAGTTAAGTTATGTATTTTATTCAGAGTTTAATGCAAGATATCCTATTATTGTTGAAAACATTGATGCTTAAAGCCTCTCTGGTTTAGAGATTACTTTTGTTGAAGGAAAGACTTTTAGGATCACCTGCAATTGGTGGGTCCCCTTTGAAACTCTTACCAGAATGTATGGGTTGGCTACCGCCCCTATCAATTAACTGGGTGGTGTTAATTTCAAACTCAACAGGATATACTAAGTAAATGGGATACACAAGAATTTATAAGATTAAAATGACTGGAGGCCAGGCTACGGACCACTCCTCCTCCGAGGAGACTCGCACCGGTGAGTTAGCCAGTGAGTTAACCAGAGCTCCCTGGACTGCTGAAAACAACTGATCCTTAGGGAATCTCTCAGCCCTCCCAGTTGTCAATCTCTTCTGTAGGAAAACATACATGAAAGATTGAGCCATGCTTCCCAGAAAGACAAATAAAAAGGAAATTAAATGTTTCTTCTCTTCAAGTGCACTGCATGGCGATTCCCTGGTTATATGCATTTTCTTTGTGGTAAAGAACTAAAAAAAAAAAAATCCAGTAAAAATCCAATAATACTCTTAGCAAACACTTGTACGTGTTCTCCTTTGAACTGCCAGATCCATTTCTTTATCTCCAGTTTGCCTTGAAAGGTGAGCAGCAAGAAGTACACTCATTTAACTTCCTGACACCACCCAGGGGTGATTACAGTCTTTCCCCTAACAGTAATTATGGACCTACCAGGGTCCCCCAGGGAGCTTCGCTGCTCACTAACCCCATCCAGTACCAGGCAGGAGGGAAGCAGGATTCATAAGCTGCTTGCCCCAAGTCACCCAAAAAAGGTAACACGCTCCCAGGGAAAGTATCAAATGAATCTGCTAATGAGCTGCACACTAGGAAGGAGGGCTACAGGGAGGAACATTGGCAGGTCCAGAGTCCCAGTGAGCTGGAGAAACTGCAGGATTATTTATCTGGTTCTTAAATGAGTATTAATGTGAGAATCTCTCATCTTGATTGAAAGCATTTTCAAGACAAATCTTTCCACGTATTAAGGAATCTCAGATGAACCAAGGGCTTCAGAGTTTACATTTTGAAAAAAAAAAAGTAATTTGAGCCTCTTACAGGAGAATATTTTTATATAGATTATGGTTATTATTTGTCAACATTGAGAGTTCTATCACCTTTAAGTAAGAATCTATCCCAGATCAGGGCCTAAGTTAACTGAAAAGAACTTAGAAACCAAATTCTATTTTACAAGAGAAACTAAGTGACATGTCCAAATTCATATGAATGTGTGTGACAACTGGCTAAGAAACGACATGGGATAAACCCATTTCATTGTGCCGCAATGACGTAATTTCTACCCTATTATTCTGTATTTTGTATTTGTCCAATGTTTTTTCTTTCTTCCCTTTGCCACCACCCCCATTTTGCTTATTTTGAATATATTGAGATGTCACAAGCCAGCAAATGTACCACCTCTTCCCCGCTACACACCCACCTGTTTCTTATCCCTCTACTATTTGGAAGCTACAGTCTCTACTTCTTTTAATGGTTCTCTAGGAATTCTAACATGCACATTAACTTTACAAATTATGATATTCCTATCTTTACCCTCCTTTGATTATAAGATTAATCAGATTTCTTTACTCTCCTTCTAAGAGACTTTAGAAAATGTTTAACTCCAATCACATTTATATTTTACAATAGCCCAGTATTTTGGTTCTATCTTGACTTTTTAGATTATGGTAAAACTTACAGTGGAGGGCACAGATTTAAGTAGACAATTCTATGTGTTTTAATCAACACATAGATTCAACACTTATATTGATATAGCCCCACCCCAATGAAGATACCGAACATTTCCATCAAGTTCTCTATTCCTTTTTTTGGTTAGTTCCCATTCTTATAGGCCACCACTGTTCTGATTTCTAGCCCTACAAATTAGTCCTTTCTAGTCTAAACTTAACACAAATGCAGTAATTCAGTAAGTATTTTTTGTGCCTGATTTCTTTTACTCAATATGTTTTGAAACCCAACCATGTTGTTTTATACATCAATAGTTTAGTGATTTCCACTGGGGTACCCCAAGACCCTTGCCAGGGACGTGCATGAGGTCAAAGTATTTTCATAATTATATGAAGATACTATTTACCTTTTTCACTTTTATTCTCTCATGAGAGTACGGTATAGTTTTTCCAAAGCTAAATGAAGTATGATATTGCAACAGATTGAATAAAGAAGCAGATGTGAGAACCTGTCTTTTTTTAAGCCAGGCATTGAAGAGATTTCCTAAAAGTAAAACAGTATCACTGCTCTCACTGAATGTTTTTATTTTGAGAAACATATTTATTCTCATAAAAGACATTTCATTGCTGTTAACATGTAATAGGATTAGTATTGTTATTTTCAAGTGAATAAATAATTATGTACTGTTAGTTTTAATTTCTAATATGGCAAATAGTGATATCCACAAGCCATGTTAAAAGAGTTCTTTGAGAATCTCAATAATTTTTAAGAGTGGAAAGTGGTCTCGAGACCAGAAAGTAACAGTTATCAAGGCAATAGTTCATTCTTTTTTTTACTGTCAAGTAGTTTTTCATTATATATTCCATAATTTGTGGGATATATACATTCTCCTCTTGGGTTTTTCCAGTTTGGGGCTGTTATGAATAAAGATGCTGTATGACCATTTTTGTATATGTTTTTTTATGGACCTGTTTTCATTTGTCTTGGATAAATAGTTTGGGGTGTGATTGCTAACTCACAGGGTAGGTGTAATTTTTAGCTTTATACAAGGCTGTCAAGTTCTTTTCCAAAGTGGTTGTACCATTGCACAGCCCAGCAGCAATTGATAAAAGTTCCAGTTCCCACATACCATCCCAACTTTTAGTGTTGTCAGTCTTTCTAAGTCAAGCCACTCTAATAGGTGTGTAGTACTCTCTTTTTGGATTTGATTTACATTTCCCTGAATACTAAATGTGGTAAGTAACTTTCCATATATTAGCTGGACATTCATCCACCTTCTTTTGTGAAATCAGTCCAAGGCTCTTTTTGCCCTTGTTTTATTGTTGCCTGTCATTTTGATATCTAATCATAGGAATTATTTATATAATTTGGATTATATAATTATCAGATATAGGTTTTACATTTATTTTTCTCCAAGTTTTTTTGCTTATTAATTGTGCCTTTTGATTAGCAAAAGCTTTTAATTACAATAAAGCTTAATTGCTCAATGTTTCTCTGGTTAGTGCTTTTGGTGACTTGTCTAAAAAAACCCTTGCCTCCCCAAAGGTCCTGGAGAAACACCTATGCTTCCTTATTCTAGAAGCTTTATAGTTTTAACTTTTATATTCAGATCTATGATGTACCTCAAATTAATTTTTGTACATGATGACAGAGAGATAGGCCTCCCTCCCCTCACCCAACTAGAATGGGACCTAGAATTAATTGTTCTAGTGCAATCTTGTGGGTGCCCTAGGCCTTTGTCTTACTGAAAGAAGAAATGTACCCACAAGCATCCCTGAGGCATTTATGACCATCTTCAGAATGGAGTCCACCAACTCCTGCACCTTAATCTATTAATTTCTTGACTACACCAGATCATCCAGAGAACTGGACTTTTTCAGCATGAGTAATTCCTTATGTTATTCCCTGTTTCTGGAAACTCCAATTCTTTTTCTTTTTCTGCTCATGTCTTTGCTCAAATGCTATTTCTTTCATGAAGCCCATGCTCATTTACCTGTCTTATAATCCTGACTTTTCATATGTATATTATGAATTATTTAAGGTAGGACTTTATCTTTTTCACTTTAAAACCACTTTAAAGAAGTTAGCATAGCAAGTTGCATAGAGGAGATGCTCAATAAAAGATTACTAAATTGAATTTGGTTGCACATTAGAGGTTTAGAAAGATTATTTTGTCATTGGAACTTCCCTCTATGTCTTATCTTGTCTGAGATAATGAGCTTCTTGAGACCAAATAGTCCATAGCAGAATGCAAGCACACAACTAAGCAAAGGACATTCTGGAAGAAGATGACCCTTTCTAATAAGTAAACACAGACTCTTCAGAACTCCAGCCCAAGAGATCAGTTGAGATACCAAGTTTCATGCACTAAATGTTGTACTGTTGGTGGACAGTGTGGCATTTTTCACGAAATATCAGTTAATCTATAGATTTTCCTATGTGTATGGTAAAACAAAAAAAAAATCCCTGAATTGTTTAAAATAAATATATATAGTATGTTTAAAATATAGCTTCATTCAAGGGTTCTGTGGTGGTGTCCTACATTCTCAGGCTCTGACTTCAGGTTTACTTATAAAATCTTCCAGATAAAGAAACCAAGCTTAAAGTTTGATGTTTCCTTATTTCATTGAAAGCAGATATATTTTCCAAGGTCATGCCATTAAAGAAGAAGTTAGTTAAAGAAACATACTCTTTCCATCACTTAGGGTCTTGGGTGAATGCAATACATATCAACTTCGATTAACTTTAGAAAGACAAAGGAATTCATTGGAAAAGTACGGAATCTCTCACAGAATCAATGAGAATGTTAGACATCCAGACTTCAGAAAGGTTGGGAACCAAGTAGTTAGGAAATGGGAATTAATGGAATGTTTATTTGGACAACCACCAAGAAGATGAATCAGGCCCAACCTCTATCTGCCTTTGTCTCATTCGTCTCTAGGATAAATTCCTTGGAATGAAACAAAGTGATGGGCTAGTCCGGATTGGCGCTCCTGCTGTGCCTTTGGCTGGGGAAGGTCTTTGTAGTGGCCTGGATGATAGGGGCGGGAAGATTTGTTCCCTGAGGAAAATCTGGGCACCTGTTCCAGAAGAATGGGGAGTGGATGGTGGGTGGTTAGACACAGCAGATGTACAGTGGAGGCTTTTAAACCCCAGTGTATGGCCCCCCCAGTGCTAAGCGTTTGCTTACACTTGGTCAGAAAACAATGCTTTCCTGCCAATAAAGTGATTTTGGAGCTTGTAATAAGTAGTAACACGTGCGCTTTTCATGACATGTAGTTGAATGTAGTTGCATAGAATGAATTAATCTATCTGTACTAATCTCAGTTTCCCACAAGATAAAAATACTGTCCAACACAAGCAGTGATCCACACCCCACCTACATTCAAAGGAAATACAAAGTCCAGGGAACCTGGTGTGCTGGTACAACAGCTGATGGTCGCACCTGTGTGTTCTCTTACAGGTTCATGGGGCCCCTGCTTAAGAGAACATAGCTGTCGGTGAGGGCCATGTGCCTCCATTCACTCCACAGGCAGTCCTGAGAAGGCCTTCATTAATAATAATAGTAGTAGTAACATATTTAATGAGTGTTTGCAACATGCAAGGAACATATCTAAGAACTTAATATGTAACCACATCAGGTAGTCAGCAAAGAAGGGGTTCAAGGCTTTCTCAGCATCTGAAGTCAAGCTCGTGAAAGATAATACGGGGCCAGGGTAATAATGGATTACGCTCAAGGCTCAAGGATTTTTGTTCAGCCCACGGAGCTCCCCCTTCAGGACTGACGAGCTTATTCCCCAGGTGCCGGGAGTACTGCTCGCTGAAAACCCTCCGTTATCAGCCCTCTCCGGGAATTAATGTCAGCTAACCAGATCTGCTGTGCCCTCTGGCACCTCACACCCAATGACTAGACAGAGTGTGCCTGTGTCCCTTTGCCCCAACCCAGGGCCACTCTTCAGGGTCATGCCAGTTTCGGCAGAGTTCACTGTGGGATGGGCTGTGGCTTTTGTTGTGACTGCATCGCAGCCTCATTTCTCCTGCTGTCCTGACCTGCTGCCTTCCTTCTCCCATAGCTGAATTGCTCCATAGAGTATGTCCTGCCCCGTAATTTGCATGTTTGAAGCAGCTTCTCAGGGAACTTGTTAGTATAAAGCCAGGACTGTAGTTAGTGTCATTTTTGGGTCTGCATGGTTGAGCTCCTTCTGACTGGATGGCAAATGTGGGCCAATCACAGCATCTCGTTTGGTGTCTCCTAATCAAGCCCAAGTTATTTCTCAGCCCAAGACAAAGCGAACAGGCACACTGCCAATGCCTGTGGATCCCCTTGTCTCAGGTCTCGGGAAAGAGCCCTTGCCAGGATGTCTGGACATCTGCATTCCATTCTGGATCGACCTAGTGACGATCATTTGTGGACCATCCGACCATAAGCCCTTAAACTTTCGACTGAAGGGTGAGGAGAGATTCAGATTTTCTACTTGAAAATAACTTGGGGATGTTGAAGTAGACAATATCTGAATTCCCTTAGCCTAAAAATTCTATGATTTTGTAAAAATAATAATTCTTGTTCACAAGTAACTAACCTGAATCTGTTTTAAACTGTAAAAAACAGGACAATTTTCAGCTCTAAGGGCAGGGGCAAAGATTTAATAATAGGTCATGTGTTTTAAACTCTGCGATGTTTAATGCTCTGTGTCAACTTGACTGGGGCACAGGGTGTCTGCAATAAACATTGTTTCTGGGTGTGTCTGTGAGGGTGTGTCTGGATGAGATTAGCTTTGAACCAATGGATTCAGTAAAGTAGTTTTCGTTGTCTTATGTGGATAGACATCATCTAGTTCGTTGAAGGCCTAAATAGAACAAAAAAGGCAGGGAAGGAGGAATTCACCCCCTTTTTCTTCCCACCTGTTTGAGCTGAGACATTGGTTCTTTCTGCCTTGGACAAAGACACTATCAGTATCAGCTTTGCTGGTTCTCAGGCCTTTGGATTCAGACTGAAATTTACCACTGGCTTTCCTGGGTCTTTAGCAGACAGCAGATCATGGGACTTCTTAGCCTCTATAATTGTGTGAGCCAGTCCTTAAAACAAATTTCTCTCTGTGTGTCTCTCACATCTCTGTATATGTATATCCTATTGATTTTGTTTCTGTGGAGGATTCTAATACAGGTACTATACAAATAAAGATAAATCATTTATGTATCTACAAAGTCCCTCCATTTTCTTCAAGGTGCACAGAAATATAATACCTCTCAAGGTTCTTCAGTACTCACTGATTCACTCATTCACCCACAGACTAACTGATTTCAGTTAAAGTAGATAAAGAACTTGGCTTAGTATTTGCTCACCTTTCAAAGGACTTCCACGGTTGTGCAACCGAAAAGCAATGTTCAGGTCCAACTGATAAAAGACTCTTAATCTTTGAGCGTATATTCACGGAACGGCTACTCACAACCAACTTGCCCCCAAACACCAAAGACACCAACATCATTCTTGGAAAGATACCTTGCTACCAGCTTAGCATGCTGCTAGCACTCCCAGAAGTTAGGAGATAAACAATATTACTCTTTGGAGGTCCTTTCCAACTAAATGTTTCTTTTAAAAGAAAACTGAAAATGAGACTAGAGACACTAGGTTCATTTCACTCCAGCTGCTTCCCTTCTTCCCTATGGGCACCTCCTGCCTTCCCAGCCACATAAAGTAAAAAATCCCCTGTTGGAGAGGGTCTTTGAACTAACCAGCTCCTTTACTTTTGTCCTTAAAAGATACCTTGACTTAGACTCTCATTTCTCTATTATTCACATATACAGCTTTTGTTTGGTGACTTTCCACTAGACCTCAGAGCGTCCTTCATTTTCATTGCTTTGTGTGCACCAGGGAACATGGGCAGAAGGGACAGATGTGGAGATGCTGGGGCACATCTGACCAGATTCCAGCAATACTCGTGTCTTGGGCACAGCCACTGCTTTGCACCAGCCACATCTCTTAGACTTAGTGGAACACAGCTGAGGGCTCATTCATGCTCCAGAGGGCAGATCCCCGACTAAAGGGATAGATTTCTCCTAGAACTAAAGTACTCAGAGGATCATGGCTCCCCTTGGCTTCTCAGCTTTCTTTTTTAATATTTTTTATGAATAACTGTTCATTTTTTTTTCAAAGCATTCTCCCCATCTGCTCCCAGGAAAGGTGTCTGACTAAATTACATTCTGTGATGCATGCTGACTGAAGCTAATAAAAGAATAACCAGATAAGTAGTAAGTAGGTATTTAATCAGAAGACTATATTGAACTGGAGATAGTAAATCCTGCATAACTACCTGCAGATGCTAAAAATCTATAAAGGTATAGTCTGGGTCAGCATGGTTTACCTCCCCAATATGTTAGCCTTTGTTTCGCTCATAGCTTTATTGTTGAACTTAATAAACTATCAGTTTTATTATGTACAGTACATAACTCCCGGAGTTTTACTATAGTAACTATAACCCCAGCATGGTTGACAGAGACAAATGTGAAAGAGACAAAAGAGATCATTCTATTTGTGGATATTTTGACATACAAAGAACTAAGGAGACATTTGTTGAAACCATTTATTTCCACTAAGCAGTCTTTTGAAAAAAGTTGAATACATCAGCATTTAAAATCATCTTTCATCTCCCAATTCCTGAAGGTGGCATCTCCTATAATATAGACCCAAACTGATCCTTGAGACACTGAAGCATTTTGCCAGTAAACTTATTATGATTTCAGCAGGTTCAGTGTGGAATGAAACCAGAGGAAAAAGATGGGCTGGCAAGAAAAGTGACACCCTTTGCACTATCACAAACTTCTTTCAGAGACACTCGCTAAAAATATCAGGAAGGAGAGAAAATATCTTGGAAGACCTTTGGGATCTTGATGAATTTTGCAGACTTTCCTATACTCAGTGGTATATTTAAGCTTGCGATTTTGGCATTTTGAGTGTCTGATGCAGTTTAGAAAAAAGACAGTCGGCTGTCGTTTTGTTTGGTGTGACTCTTGAGAAACCTCAGTTAAAACAAGGTTAACTTGACTTGAAATCAGACCTGACTAGACAAAAGCCAGAGGAATGATCAATTTATCACTACTATGTTACGAGGAGAGGTTTAGCTTTTAGTTTAAGATTTGGGCTCACTAGAGGGAAATAACATGCTTGAAACTGAGTCCATTTCCTGAGAGACAAGAAGTGATCAGTGTTTCCCACATCAACCCAAGAAGCAGAGACTTTAGATTAAAATAAGTATCACATTTACTTTTCCTATCAGTTTGCATTTTGGAGCCATAGAGCTGATGGTCCACAATTTTGAAAAAAAGAAATTCAGACCAATGTGCAAGCTGAAATTTTGGGGGTCTCTTTTTTGGACCTATCCTTGCACCCAAACACAAGCCTTCTGAGACAAAGACCTTGTCTTCCTTTTTTTTTTGCCCCCTTTCCACCTCTCAGCAGCCGCCATTCTAGGAGACAGCTCAGTGGTACTAACATCACTCATTTCATTTTCCTGGACATGACAGAATAAAACAAAGGAATGACAGGATTGAGGCCAGAGAAGAAACTGCAGGTCCAGTCTCAGAGGGCCTTGTCCATCATCCTGGTGTCTAGGATCCCTTAAAATTTCAGTAGCATTGATACTGAGTCTTATCCATTTCACACCATTACTGTTACCTTGTTAATAAACTTAATAGGTGCTCATTTTCGATGAAAATGTGAAAGCCTTAAGGGCTAAGACTATAAGACCTTATTCTTACCTGGATTCCTCTCCGAGGGCAGGTATCTCATGGGGCGGGCCACAGCGAGGTGACTGACAAGTGTCACTGAGCATTCGCCTCAGCCACTGGGTCCCTGGTATCTCATGGGGCGGGTCACAGGGAGGTGACTGACAGTGTCACTGAGCATTCGCCTCAGCCACTGGGTCCCCTGGACATTGTGCTTCTCTTTTCTAGAGACAGGGTGAGACGGTTAGAGGTCATAGGAAACTGGCTCCTATTTTGTGGAAAGGCTCGGCCTTACCCCAGTGATTCCATCTTTGGGGGTTATTTTTAAGAATTCTGACATTTTGAGAAGTGCAATTTCTTATGAAGAATAGACCCAGCCGTTCATTTGGATGTTGGTTTCATGATCTTTTGACCCAGGAGAAGGAGAAAAAAATCACATTTACTACATCCATAAACCTGGAATGAGATATTTCTCTTGTTTATTCCTGTAAGAAGTTGTCACTCTCCATGAAATGGGGTCTTGATGGATAGAGGGGTGGAGGGGAGAGCTTGTTCACAGTAGACCCTGTAGACACAGTAGAAGTGTGATGCCCTTCATGCCTGAACTTAGACATATTTTCTTGAACGATTTAAGGACCATTAGCAACGAACAGATTGAATATCAGAAAAAGAGGGAAAGTGAAACTTTGAGACAAATAATTCGATTTGCTATTGTGATATATTGCATGTTGTACATACACTAGAGGTTATATAAATGCTTTGTCTTGTAGCATACCCAGCGCCTAGACCCACACAAATATTTGTGAATGAATATTGTTGTAAAAACTCAATTGTCAGAAGAGAACATACATATGTTCTAATATAGAAAGATGAAAGTTCAAATGTCAAAATTGCACTTTTCTGTCGAGTGGCCATGAGTGACCCATTTTTAGTAGGACATATACTTTGAGTTGTTTCTCCTTCCCTGATAAAGGGTCTTTCAAACATTTTACAACCTATTTTTATTCTTTTTGACTTGTGACAAATAGCACAGGGAGGTGATTCTGTTAAGGTCAAGATTGAAGTGGCTGTAAAATAGCTTTTCTGGTGAAATTTCAAGCCATTATCAATTATAGGTGTGGGCATATGGCAACATGGTCACAAGCATCTAGGGAAACTGATGAGAACTCTGAGTTCCCAGCTACAATTCCAAAGAGTGCTGGTATTGGATACATTTATAAGGCCATCCTTGAGAAAATCAGCTCATTATGGGACCTCAGTCAAAAGTCCAGCAAGCTGTCTCCTCAAGAAGGGAGCAGAATGCTGAACTGAGCTGACGTCACTACTGGTCAAAGCCATAGTGAGTTTGGCCTGACATATTTAAAGGGCATCACATACCTAAGGGGCCCTGGGGTCATCTTTGCTTTAGGACAGAGATAAGGAAGACTTTAGTCAACTATCACTTGCACAGGGATGGGAAGCAGTAAAGAAAAGCTGTTATCTCAGGGCACAAAATAAAGACTCCATATGCCTACTAGGAAAGACAAAATATGCTGGGGATAAAGTATATGGATGGAGTGAAATGAAAATGAGTAAGTTCCCTTGTATTCAAGGAATATAATTAGGAGGCATCCATTTAAAATTTGAGGGAGCTAATAACAACATGTGTATTTTATAATTACTAAATACTTTTATATTGCCTCATGACAGATATTTTTTCAGCAGTGCCAGCACAATTCACTTTTAAAATTAATTATACCCTCAAAGTGACATAGACTGAAAATAAAATCATGTGATTGGTACTACCATTTTACTAAGTGTGCTCTAAAAATATTAGTCTGGTAGTATAGAACAAAACAAAACAAGAAAAAAAAACTCAGTTTCCATGGTCCTACAAATTGGGAAAACACCACATATGCATCTAACCCTTGAACACACATTATGGTATTTAAGGAGCTGAGAAATCTCATGGAAAAGACACTTGTTTAACACTGTTTAAGTTTCCCCCATCCATTTTATCAAAGAATGCCTCTTGCTCAAACTCTTAGTAACATCCTACAGCATGTCAATTACCTTGAGGAAAGTTAACCTATATTTACTAGTGAAGATGGATTTCTAATGGGTGCTAAGGGAATCAGGGTTTGAGTGTGTTGTATTCCCTAAACTATGTCCAGAATGACCACCACTGCAGGTACCAGAGGCCGTGGAATTCAGCTGGTGTCACCATAAAAACTAGGAGGAAATGAGGAGGCATATATCTGTTAAGAAACAGCCAAATGACAAACTTTTTACCATGTCTGGATGTTTTTAAATCTAAGAAAGGGAGAGAGTGCTGGAGAAAACCAGGCTACATGGTGTAATAAGAGCAAGACCTGAGGCATCATTATTTGCCTCACGTGTTGTTCCACTGCCTCCAAGGTTGTTACCCTGATCAAAGCCCTATCATGTCTCACCAGGACTCCTAGCATAGCCAGACCTGGTCTCCCTCTTTGACTCTTGCCTCCTTGAGATCTATGCCTGCAGAACCATCGGCATAAAACTTCACATCCCAGAGGAAACAGTGGGATTCTGCTGTTAAAAGTCCTTCAGGACCCCATCTCAGAGTAAACGGAAGGTTCTGAAAATGTCCCAGGAGAGTCTACTCATTACAGCCCTGCTCCTCCGTTTCTTCTCTCGCCTCCCATCACGCTCCTTGAGCATTCTGCTCCAACCACACAGGTCCCTTTGCTTTATGTATATAGCCAGAAGTTCCCTCTGCCAGAGATCTCTTGCTTTACATATTCACATTGTTCTTTCCCTCCTTCAACAGGGTCTCTGTTCAAATGCTACCTGGGAGCTGTCCCTCATAGCCATGTATAGAATAGCATCCCCTTCTCTTCTATGCTCTCCTCTTGGTGTCCTGAATTTTTTTCATATCACTACTCATATTTGATATCATACCATGTACATTTATTGATCGTTGGAGACTGTAAGCTCCATTAGAGACAGGGCCTTTATCTGTTTCTTTCAAGTTGTAGTCTGGGAATTTGAGATCAGTCCCTGGCACAGAATGGGCTTCATAGGAAATATCTGTGGCACATGACCCCGTACAAGTAAGCCCCTAACCCAGGAGGATCGTATCCAGCAGAACAGAACTGAAGTCTGGAAGCAGAAGAGCTTCTGAGCTCTGACTTCGTGGCTCGCTCAGGTTGTGGACGGCTGTTGGGTGTTTAAGAAAGGTGCCCTGACTCCCTCAGGGCCCAGCACTCCTTCTGTTCCCTCACACCACCTTCCCATTACCATGGATCCTTGAAAGATTTTTGTCAAGAAAGCAGCTATTTTGGAGGGCGAGCGCCTATGAGGTTTTCACCAGGAAATGAGTTGGAGTCCAAAGTGAAGTTGGTCCAATGCATTGCACTACTAGGAATCCCACTCCGCCAGACTCTGACCCCTCTTTCTGAAATATGGCCATAACATAATGGATCTGTAAACTGCTCTGGGCTATTATGGCGCTCCTGGAGTGAAAGTGGGCTGTCGTTAGCCACGCTTATGGATACCAGCTTGCTGCACTTGGCTCTCAGCCAGTTCGGGAAACTGCCTTCCATTGAGAGGACACAGGTTCAAGGGGATAATTAGGCAAAGTTTTGTGCAAGTTTGTTGATATAAATGTGCTACAGATTAGCCTTTTCCCCTCTCCTTGCTGAGTAACGATCAGAAAGAACAGGTGGTAAGCTAATGGGGGAACCTGAAATTAATACTTTGTTTCCTGGTCCCACCTTTGTTGTTTCCCTGTAGAGGATTTCTTCATAATCTTCAAACACATTGCAAGCACCTTTTCCCTCCCAGTTTTATTTAGTTTAGTCTAAAACCTCTGGCCCAAAGGGATCTGAGCCATCCATTTTCAAAAAGAGTTCCTCTACTTTTCGTGGGAATTAATCTAGGACTAAACATCTGGAAAATGGAACAATTAAAAACAATACAAAGTACAACACAGACCTTTCAAAGTAGCTATTAAACTCCAACCACAGCACCGTTTCAGACTCCAAATGTCAGCTCAACCTTAGTCCAAGTAATTTGTACTTGAGAAATATGCCAGGCAGCAACACCACAGACAACCATCCCTCCCTAATATCAGAGTTTCTTGCATGGTGAATGGTAGGTTTTCATGTTTAATTCTCCTGCAGGTCCTAAACACCCTACAGTTTACTTCTATAGATCAATTGTCAGTCTAGAAGAACTAAACAAAACAAAACAAAGTAGCAAACAAATTGGTCCCACCCTTTATTATGATGGAACCCATCACTTCCCTCATCTTGGGACTCAGTAAAAATGTTTCAAGATTATTCTGAAACATATGGAGACCCCAGCTTTCTGCCTTTATGAAAGATGGCCTGTGCTCTGTGTGTGTGTGTGTGTGTGTGTGTGTGCATGGAAGCCCAGCTCAATTACCCCTACTTCCATGACATTTACTCTTATGAGTTTAGTTTTAATCATTTCTCTCTATCCCCAACCTGTACTGCTTCATGATTTTCTACTTAATCGCACAATGGCTTCAGTGGGTTCATTGTATGTGTATCCGACTTATCTTCAGATGGGAAGCAACATGGGGTAATCTAAAAACATGGGTTTGAGAGTGATGCCAGCAAGATGGCCAAGGAGGCAGAGCTCTAGGCCTTTGCTCCCCACTGCAAACACCAAGGGAACAGCAGCATACAGACCAAGTAGTTCTGCAACAATGCTAGAAACCATTTATGAATCCCCAAAAACCGCACAAACACCTAACCGAGAAAAACCACATTCAAAATGATAGAAAAATTGTGGTGCTCTTGCTCACCGGTGCTCCACTCCTGCCCTTGCACAGCGTGGGCAAGTCAGGAGAGAGCCACTCCATTCCTGCTCCTCCCTCACGATGGAAGGAGAACAAAACACCTTTTTAGCCGTACTCCTCTTTGCCCAGGGGCTGCCCAAGGGACTGGTCTCCGTTTTACCTGACTCCGAGCGCTGATGGGAGCAAAGGTACATATGAGCTATTTTGGAGGCCACTGAATACATTGCTGGGTGCACAGGACATCTGCAGGGGGACCCAGATCTGTGGGTGATGGAGGCAAGAGATCAGAGGCACAAGAATACAGTAGAATATCCAAAAGGCCTTAGAAAGAAGAGACTGCCCTTCGAGACAGCAACCTTCTTGAGGGTAGGTCTCAAGCCTAATACTACTTCAAAATGCACAGACAATTCTAATTGGATTTAAGGAGTTTATTTCTGTGAATGGTCATGTAAACAAAGATTCTGGAACAAAAAGAAGCCCTAGTGATGCCATCACTCTGGTGAATGGGTATAGATGAGGAAAGCTTTCTCACTTCTGTTACTGTGTACACATTTTAAGATAAAACAAAGTCAGTCTCCCAAAACTAATATTTTAAAACTTTACTGGAGTGAGAGGGAGGGTGGAGGAGGGCGGGCAAAAGTAAAAGAAATACATGAGCATGGATATTTTCCCATTCTATAAACATATTTTTATAGGATGCCCCATGGATGGCTGTGTGAAAACCCACATTTTGTCCTTTCCCATCACCCTTTGTCCTAAGGGACAGCACCCCCAACATTCACCCTGTTCCATGCAGATCCGGAATCTACAAAGAAAAGATCTGAGACACTCTGTAGTCTTGCCCATCCAGCCTCCTCTGCCAGCCACAGGGGAAGACTCCAGACTGAGGATATAGGGAGAGAAGGTTGGCTTCTGTTTTGTTTGTTTTTTTACTACAACTTGAATCCGTCATACCAGAGCCCCTTCCAGGGAACCCCAGCCTTGGGCTTCAACCAGCATGTGAAGAGCAGCTTTTTGGTGACTGGTTTCCAAAACCTTTGTTTATATGGATCTATTTGGAAAAAATAAAGCCTTAAAATAGAAGTCCAGGCTTATCATGTGAAGGCCTTTTCCTACCAACGTATAAGCAACACACTGTTTGGTTTATTTTTTCCCTCTCTGTGAGATAGAGTACATTCCAAGAGGAAGTTGATGTCAAGTATTTGGACAAACAGCTGAGATTTGAGGACTGGCTTTCCTGGAATGGGGGAGGTTTACTTTAATACTGCAGCAGGCTTGTGAGCTACAGGTTTGTAGCAACTCCTTAAAATATTAAAAAAGAAAGAGGAAAAAAAAAAGGTGTTTTTGTCCCATCAGTGAAAAGACTTCTTTAACAGACTAACGGGGCACCTGGGTACTCAGAGCGCTCTGGTATCACCTTGGACCTCTTTAACTGTCCCTCTAAGGCACGCCTTTTGCCCTAGGAAGCTACTCAGGTAGTCGGTTGGGCAGTCTTCCCAGCAGAAACTGAACCAGCATGGTGACAAATGAGAGCCAAATGAGCCCCTGAGGCCAGGTAGGGTGGCAGGTGACTGAATGGGGAGCAATTACTCAATACAAATGCTTTTCCTCTTGCTTGTCTTCCTGGAAGCAGCGCATGCCTCGGGAAATGGGGATGTCTTACAGTCGCCCCCCTCTCATGGTGCACAAGCTATCACAGTGATTGGTCGATGACCTGCAGACCAAAGAAGACTCTGGTGGATAACTGTGTGCGTGGGAGCTCAGGCAGGGCTCTGCAGATTCCTACTCAAACCTCCACTGCCTAGTAAGCAGTGCTGATGGAGTTGGGAGAACCAGATCTCTGATTCAGGGTGCTTGCGCAGAGCAGAGGGAATCGGACTGAAAAATCCACTCTGGTGAGGGGCCAGTTTGTACTGCAGCAAAGGCTAGGGAACTAAAGGCTCCTTCCTAGAAGAGTGTGTGACAGAGAGAAAGATAATGTCACCTGATCAAAGCTGTCACATTTTTGTGGTTAGATGGAGATTACAGTAGACAGGAAAGAGATAAATGTTAAAAACCTCCAACATTCATTGATAGCAGCCCCTCACCTTGGTTGGCCATAAGGACTGTTCTCCGGCCAGCACTGCCCAGAGAGGATCAATCAGTTTCCAGTGGTGAGGCCACTGCATTAGGACTTTGAAAAACAGCAATAAAAATTCAACAAGTCATGAACTCTGAGTCCACAGACAGTCCCAGGAGACTTACCTTCCGCTCTGTCCCAGTTGTCACGTCCGCCCGCTGGTGGAACTAACAGGTCTCTGTGAATCCCTGGGCTCTCAGGACCAGGCACAGGGAACAGCTCCATTTGTTGCCAAAATCCAATCTGGTTGTTTGGGAGGGGTGGACAGAGAAATAAAAATTGCTTGTTAATAGGCTGAGACCTAAGGGGGTCTGAGGGAGCAATTTTCCTATGACACACGCAGGATGCATTCTGGGTCATTTTCATGAATTGTCTTCTTTAGAAAAGCTTCAGGAACAATCAGCAGAGTGGAAATTGGGGAGTATTTTGAGCTGGGGATCAGGGACATCAGCAAACAGTGCCTCTGCTCCTGTCATTAGTTAACTGTATGGATAAACTGGTCCACTCTCTTGGTCTTCCTCCTTAAATAACTGAATGTCCTTTCCAGATCCAAAAGTCCTTCTTATTTTTCTTCTTAATTATTTACCTTAACTCCATTTTTTTTTCTGATGTCAGCATCCGGAAGAAAGCTAAGACCTGGCATGTGGCATGGTCTGTGCCAGAGAACTGGGGCCATGCAAGCATGACAGGAGTGCCCCCGTCAGCACCTTCACTGGCACTCTCTCGGGCGCTGCTCAACACATGAAATAAGATACAAGTTTATTTCATGTTCTGCAAAAGAACATGGTTTTCCTCACATGATCTTCATATTCAAAAATCAAGATTGCTTCTCATATAGGCCCTATGTGTCACACAGTATCCATTTCCAGAAGCATCCTTTAGTCACCAAGAGATCCAGAGACAGTTCTGTTTGAACTCAGATCTTCAGTTTCTCTCTGCCACAGAGCAATAATCAGATACGCCTGCCATCAACTGCTCTGAAGTGTTTAAGGAAAATTATTTGGAAGCACCTTCTATGAACATCTTAACTGACAGTTGTAAAAGAAAAAAACTATCCCTTTTATTTGCTATTTTGCAGCTCTTCCACCAGGACATTCTTACATGTACAGAGACTGTTTAGTGTTTTCCAGAACTCAAGGTTACATTTGAAAGAAGCACCAGGCTTTATATCAACACGAAGGCTGTGAAACCATAGTGGCTAATGACTCAACCAGCTGCCTTTTGTCGTCTTTAATAGTGACCTCTTTTTAGGAATAACTGCCACCTAAAACCTCCCTCTCAAACTCTAGGTCAACAGAGTCATTTGACGGAGTTTTCCATCAATAAGCTTGGGAATTGGGGGTTGGCAACAACTGGTTATATCCATTTCTTTCTTCAACCTCTCCCTGTGCCTCTGCCTAAATATTTCTCAAATGAATACTAGTTGCCTCTGATCACAGTATAATGATGATATTATTCAAATCCTGCCCTACTAAGGAAACACACTCATCTCCTGCCCCTCCCAAAACATGTATATACAAACCTGTGGGGAAAGCATCTTTGTATTATAAATACGGGCTCTGGATATTTAATATTTGTGTTTAGCTCCCATTGTCATCACTTTTTTGTCCTTGCATAATGACGAAATGCCTGCAGTTTCAGTTAGTATCAAAGCATCCAGCCTCCTGGGAGGAATGTTAGTGAAGCCAAAGCTTTCATTCCTTGGGTAACAAGCTTGCTGGGGTCAAGACACGGGAGCAGATAGTGTTTGCTTTAGCATCTGGGACAATCTTCACCAGACCATGGGCCCATTACTCAGAGGAAGTAACCCCGCACCCGGAGATGTCCCTGCAGAAGAAATGACTAACTCAGAAGGAAGCGTGGTTCAGAATTGCTTTTGTATTCTTGTGATTGCTGCCTTTTCCTCTTCTGACAATGTCCGTCCCAGGGTTTCAGACTCAGACACCAGGAGTGACAAATTCCCTTTCCTGTGGGGTCGACGGCTAGCTTACGGTCATGGAGCTAAAAGGGTCATGGTCCGCTCATCACAACTGCTACTCGGGCCTCCTCACCTTTCCAGTTTTGTTTATGTGTTATATACCATTGACCAAAAATCATCAGTGAACATATTTAGAGTGGGAATTGCCTAGTATCCAAGGGCACAGGCTTTGAAGGTGGAAGTTTGTGGATTCAAATTTTGCCTCTGCTATTTGCTAGTTGTGGGGCCAGAAGGAAGTTGCTTCCCTGGGCTTCATTTCTCTTATCTGTAAGAGAGTGGTAATTTCATCTGATTTCTGGAGTTAGATGAAGATTTAAAGAGATGTAAAATGGCAAGCCATGGTGTTTTGCATATTTTAAACACTCAAAATGACAGCTACTTTTATTAACAATATCGATAGTTTATGATTAATTAAAAGTATTAAATTTAGAGAGAGACGCCCACTGAGAGGATATTCTGGCCCAGAAGATAACGTGTTTTCTCTTTTGTCGGAGACTTAGAGCCTAAGAAACATTCTGACAGCGATAACCAAATTCAGAGTCTTCGTTTCATTTCACTTACAGCTACATGGACTCAATTCCACCCAGGTCACTGGGATTTCCTCAACACGTGTAATTCTTGTCAGGGGTCTAACAGCATGCAAACCACTTGGCTTTTGAATAGAAACAATTAGTTACTCTTATTGTCAAATATCCAATTTGGTCCTCTCCTTTACTGTGAGACAAATGGATGTTTTTGGCCTTAATGAAGATATTGCCAATTACCCAGAAGAGTTTTCTGGGGACAAAGGTCTAGGGAAAGACATAAGCAAAAATTCAAAGTGAATTAGTGGATGGTTATTTAACCATGTAAGCTTTAGTGTAGACCCTATGTAACCATTAAGAAAATAGAACCTTTCATTTTGTGCTTAAATCCCTTCCCTGCCCTCATGATACTACTTTGAAACTTTGAACCAAGTAGGCAATAGGGAAAAAAAATATTGCTTTGATATATTCCTTATGAGGAGAGAGGTCAAAGATGCAATATATATATATATATTTAGGGATGGGGAAGCAAAGAGAGTTTGTGTGTTTTAAAGGTTGCGTGTGTGTGTATGTGTGAGAGTGCGTGTACCCATGTACACATTCCCAATAGGGAAATAATTCTCCTTGATGATTTAGTGCTGCTTACAAAGCACACTTACAACTAACTCCCCTTTTTCTGCCAGGCTCTCACTTTCCAAAATCCATATGTTGTAACTGATATGAGGGGCCAACTGCTTTGCTGCACATGTGAAATTAATGGAGGCAAATTCAGATGAAATCGTTCAAACCTGCCAGTTTATTTTCATCAGTGGCAACATCACATGAATTCTTTTTCCAAGTTGGTGGTGGATAGACTTCTCAGAACGGGTGATGGATGGTGCTGGCTGCAGCCCGGCGTGGTGAGCAATGGTGCCTCTGACCCCAGACTGGGCAACTTCACCTCTTCCCGCACAGATCTCTCCCGGTATTTGGCCCTCACTTTCCCTCCATTACAGAGCTCTTGTCTTTTGGTATCTCAGTGCTTGTGTCTCTACTCGGTGTATGTGGCTGGGTTTAGAGAGATCACAGTGCAGGTGATTTTATTTCCAGCCCCACAGGTGAGAGCTGACTTCGGTCTACAGTCGGCACTAGTCACTGTTTGCGACTCTGCTCCTTCTCCTGGAGGTTGATACACACTTTTGTTTAGTTCTCCTTTCTTAATCTTTCAAATAATAGTTTCTTCTAATTTGCCCCATAGAAATCACAGTTCAGTGCACTATCGTTCTGCCCAGCTTGTTCACCTTAATCTCAGTTTAATTCACCAAATATCAGCTGAGGGGCGTCCTACTTGCTCTTCCCTGGATCAGACAGGCAGAATTTTATTTTCATAAGCTCCATTTCAAGGTGGTCACAGTACCGAATAGGAATGAAAACTGCTTATAGAGCATATTCACATACTTTATTCTTTTGTGCCTTATAGAGGTCTTTTGGACAAAATAATATTACATCATCGCTATTTTATCCACCTGGACATTGTGAAATTGAGTTTGCCCAAAGTCACACAGTTATTGATTCAGCCAGTGGATCCCAGGTCTCTTGTCTTAGATTAAATGCTGATTCTTGCAGACCATGACTGCTTCTGAGAGTCTTGACTCCTGAGTTCCATCAATAGACAAGCATTTACATGGTTCCTGGGGCCCCAGGCCTCCTCTCTATATTTTGGGGTGAGGCAGAGGTTGGGCAAGAGTAGAGGAGGGAAAGACCACCAAAACTGTGGAAATAAGCAGGGATAGAAACTGAGATCTGAGCAGAAGGCTACAGTTCCAAGGAGGCTAGAACATGTATCAAAGACGGGGAGTGGATAGAACAGGTCAGAGTGAGCAGAAGAAAATAAAAGCAGTAGGTTGAGTATGAGAAAGGAGTGATCCAGGACAGTTGCCTAGAACCAGCTTAGCTGTTTGGGTCATAATTATGGTTCCAGGGATGGGATTGATTGACAGACAGCCAGTGACCTAATGAGCTGATATTTTCATATTATGGTATTGATGGGACATTGATTTTGTAATTTCAGAAAAGGGATGGAGACTGAGGTTGGCTGTAATCCCAGGAGATCTGCTACAGTTCATTAGGAGGTGCTGAAAATGTGAAGAGTCTGATGTAATCCTATTCCTGCCCTCCAGGGATTGGATTCATTCCCCAATTAAAAGATGATGAAAATGGCACATTTATTCAAGTCAGGCTACAGGCTCCACATTTACTTCTATGAGGTACTTTAAATTCCTGGTGGTTCCCAATGTACGATTTTCATGAAGGCCAGGCACAACAAGCTCAGCCATGTATCCGGTAGAACTTCTGATAAATGAATGCTGTCTTACCCAGGCCATGTAAGAGGCAGAGGATTCCCCAGGACAGATTCAGCTCTGATTTCTTTCCTGGAGAGGCTAAGGTCTTATGAGCCTTCAGGTTCCCTTGGGGAGGAATTTGCCCTAAATCACCACTTTGGAGTCTGGGGCAAGAACCAGTGCTTCTTACTGTGAAGTCCTGCCAGTGAGCCAGGGTGGGACCTGAGGCCTCTGAGTTGATCTCCTCTTCAGTGGGAGCTCCAGCATTCCCCAAGAAAGACAGTGCCTTGCCCGAGGTTTCAGCCCAGGCAAGTCCACTATGGGTTTAGTGAGACCAAGAAATGACAATGGAAGGTGCTTGGGGTAAAAGCGTTTATACCTGGCTTTATTCTGCCAGTCATAGGTCGAGCACCAGAATCACATCTGCATCCAACAGTGCAGGTCCGGAATCCTCCTCCGTCTCTGCCTCCATGCACAACGCTGGGCAGAGTTCTTTATATAGTGACTCAGTCAATATAGCTCATTGCCAACGGGTGAACAGCTTTCTGTATAAAAGGAACTCAATAAGCATATCATATCTTCACAGCATAAGGCATTGGCCAATCATTTCACTAACCCAGCCAAGGGGAAAAGACAAGAGGTCTCTGCACACTGGGCACAATAAAATATACTCATCCTTTCCAGGGTATCACAATTTCATTCTGACTCGTACTACCTTTGAGCTGCCTTGGTGGAAAGCCCCCTGACACTTGCTAACTTTCTTCCATCTTTGTCCATCATTCACATTCTTGGCCAACTCCCAAATCCTTCTGTTTTGAAATTATTAAACTTCTAGTGGATTACAGGATTCCTGCAAAGTCTGTCTCTAGGTGTCTTTGGTAAAACACAACATCATGATTGGAATGAACTCTTATTCTTTCTCAAGATTGGACAGGTTACTATCTGTTGGCTCTTTTTCTTATTACTAGATTCTGGTTAGTCTTTTTTAGTCTTTGCCAGTTTTCATTACATTTTTATTGCAAAATGTTAACTAACAATTGAGGGCTCTTATATTTTGAAAACCACATCTCGAATTTCACTGGCAATTCTCTGATGCCAAAGCCAAACAGATTCTTCAGTACTAGAGATAAGTCAAAGTCTAATTTCCAAATGGGAACCAAGGACACATAGGTGGATGGGATGACTATTTGCTTGAACTTGGGTTTTTAATGAAACCATGTCTCCTTTGTTTCTTGCTGATCATCAGAACAGGGATAGGGGCTGAGCCTTTGGCTTTTGTGCAAGCCCTCTGCATCACTGAGGTTTGAGGTAGAACTACAAAGGACAGGTGCCCAGACCTGCTGAAAGGCTAAGAAAATTGAGGTGAGAGTGGACTGAAATGGGTCCTGGGCTGTGGAGGACCGCAGGGAGTTCTGACTTACCCTGGAAGGATCTCAGGTGGTTTAGATAGAAACAAAATGCTCCCCGTGCCCTGAATATTTCATACTCCCTGAGTATTTCCTTCTGAGTCCCACAGTCAAGGAACTGAATAGCATAGACTTGTTTCTGAGCCAAAACTGAAGAAGTTAAGAAGCTAGATTCAGATGTTCTGAAATTCAGGATGGGGTTCCTCTTGCCCTTGTGTGCCAAGAAAAAAAAATATGAAAGTGGAGTTAGTGGGGATGAAGACAGGAGAGCGTGCATATCATAGAATGACATGTCATTATTAGCATGTGATTGGTATTTTCCTAATTGTGTTAGGTTAAAAAAAAGGAAATAACGTTTGTTGTAAGTGCTTCTGTGTTCAGCATGACACTGAGTTCTGCCAGTTGTGAGGAGGGTTTAGATTGGTAACTTGGTCCACGTTCATCTTATTTGTAAGCTCATTTCATCAAGGAACACATGATATTGGTTATATGCAAATAAATTGGCTACCAAGTAGAATAGTAATACTGGTTTCCTATTCTTGCTTTCTATTGCTGCTAGAAAACGGGATTACCTGGCAAAGTTTCAGCGTCTGCTTTTCTTGACCCACAAAATGGTCATTTCCCCAGTTAAGAGAAATGGCATCTCAAGAGGCAATTGTGGCATGTTGGAAAGAATATGGGCTTTGGTATTTAAAAGCTCTTGGCAAGAGTCAAATTTATGGTATTTATTAACTGTACACCCTTGTCCCAATCACTTAATCTCCCTAAGCCTTAATTTCCTGAACTCTTACATGGGGATAATAATATCTGCCTCACAGGACTGTTATGGGGATTGTTATGTTATGAAATGACATAAAGAACATAAAAGTGCTTTACAAATTTAGCAAACATTTAAGCTCGTGTTGATTTTTTGTGCCAGAAACTCTGCTAGGAGTTGAAGATAAATTGTTAAAGGGCATATTCTCTGCCCTCAAGGAATTAAAATACATAAGGGGACAGAGATGTAAATAAATGATTATAATGATTCTAACTCCATAAGGAAATATATTTAACAGTGTTAAGCAGTACAATGGAATTATAAAGAGAGAAAAATGCCCGAGCTTGGAGACAAAAGATGAGTTAAAGATTGCCAGGCAGACATATTTGTGGGGGTTTAAAGGAAGGGGTTGTCAAGTGGAAGGCAGAGCACAGGATCCAACATTAACAATTACCCAAAGTGTACCCAGATTATCTGACTATTGACCATTTGAACATTTTAATACATAAGAGATACAATATAGAAAATTTTCTCATGTTCCTTTAACACTATTAACATAGATATTGTTTAAAAAATAAAAACATAATGTTACATACATTAAAACTTCTGTCCAACAGAGGTGTTTTAGAGCTGAACCAGAATTAGGATGGTGCAATGCGATTTCATCCTGCAAATAACACCAATACAATGGCAACAGCGGGCATCATTTGATGTCAGCACTGATCATAGTTATTAGCTGATACCTGATACACATACAGATATCTGCTCATTCACTCTGTAATCACAATTAGGGGTTCTGTATTTAACTGTGAACTATACAGATGGTACTCATTGAGTCTGTGCAGGAGATTGCACCCCCAGTCCTCCGCCTTGCTCAGAAGGTCCGAGGGAACCTAGAATCTTATGCAAGGGTCTGCCTTTCTTACTCTTACCACCTGTGTGTGCTGTGTGTCATAAGGAAGCAAAGCCTGACTTTAACTGCACAAAATGAAAATCCAGACTTCTCCATCCAGTTGTCTTTGTTAGCATACAAGCAGACTTCAGTGAAATCCAGCTTCAGGTGAATGTATGGGTTTGAAAGACCCTTGAGAATCTGGTCCATGCAGAAACAATAGAACAGCCCCCTACAACCTAGCTGGGAAGCCCAATTACATTTGCAGGTGTCTTGGGACGCCTCTACCCCAATACTGCCATAACTTTGCTAACCCAGAAGTGCAGGATAGAACCTGTACAGCAATCTCAGATGAAAATGACTCAGGGATTTGAATTGAATGGAAATTTAGAAAATGATGATGGGTGATTGAATTAAATCCATTCCCTTCCCATTCCCCATTGCAAATCAGATCAGGGAAGTTTGGGCTACAATTTATAAAATCTATTACTTTCTAAGAAGAGTGTTCAGAATTGACAGAAAGGCATCAAATGTGATTCCTCAATAACTTGCCAACATTCGTCATTAATGTTAAGGAATTTTTAGCATTCCAAAGTGCCATACCAGCTTACTGACCAGCAAGGTGACAAAGGAGGAAAGCAAGCATCTTGTAGACTTGTTCATGTATTTGATGAGCATTACTGACTGCCTCTCTATGCCCATGCCTCTATGTGAGAGTGTGTAAAGAGCTGGGGATACAAAGATGTGTAACAAATGATCCTTTATTCCTTAGGTCTTCTGGTTCAGTAAAAAATGTGGCATCAGCCAGAGATACAACATTGGGTGGGAGCCTTAGAGCACCTAGAAGAGCAGCTGATTTAAGAAGACAATGGCATTAAAGAAAGCTTCATTAACTAGATAGAATACTTTGTAGGGAACTCAGGTTAGGGCTGACTTCCAGAATGTATCAGTAAAAATGATTACCCAGCTACCAAAAACAAATCCAGATTGAATTGGGGCAATTTACAAGTGGAATCAACAGAACCTGACAGCAGGGGTTGTTAAACACACAGATAACATATGCAGAAAACTCTCCTCAAAGCAACATGAGGAATTGATTTCTTTTTATGAAAATAAAGGCATAAATCTCCCATGTCCAGCACATTGAGGACAGGGCCTTGCCAAAGGAGACATGAAGGTTTCATGCACCCTATCAGCAGTTAACCCTTAACCACATTTTCCATGAGCTCCATTCTATCCAACTTCCTAGTTTAAGGGAGAAAAAAATGAATACAGAAAATTAGTAAAAGAATACACTTTTACTCTACCTTTTTTACTAGAAAATAGACCAACAGGAGTCAAAAGAAGCAATGAAGACTTAAATGGCCTTTAAAAAGAGTGTTTTCCTTTAATTACAGAATCATTTCTGTGATTTCTTTATTAATTCATATATATTATTATACATATAGTAAATAGTTGCCTTTTAATTAAAGATGTAATTAGGGTCTGCCTATGACAAAATTCTAAAAGAAGTGAATATTGCCACAGTTTTACATTTGCAGCCCATGAAAGTGCATGTGGGCAGAAGGAAATCAGGGAAAGTTTACTCACAGTAATCAAAGGAGCAGGACAGAAGGCAAAATGTTTATTAGATCATGAACAAAAAGACAGAAGGGCAAGGTGAGAGTGGAAAGGAGGAACATTCATTAGTTCACTTATTTATACAACATTTGTTGCTCTTGAATATCTCTCTTCATTTGCCAAAACTGTCTCTTTAGAATGTGGAAGAATGACACAGTCCAGAACACCAAACTCCCTGATCACCCTTCTGCCAATATAAACTCCCAGGAAAAATCACTTCTATGGGGAAACTTGGGATTAAAATCAGAAGTTCAGATGAGAAACATTGATTCAACAAAATATTTGTTGACCATGGTGCCACTCACTGTTTTAGGCCCCAGGGATGCACCACTGAATGAGAGCTCTGAAATTACAAAGCTTAAAGCCCAGGTGATGGGAGTAGGCAATGGTGTGGTAGGGAGCAAGATAGAAGGCAAAAAGCAGACAACAGGAAATATTAGCGAGTGACACGTACTGTAAGGGAAACAAACCATGTGACACACCAGAGACATTTGTGTTAAATGCATGAGCCAGAGCTATTTCAGAAGGGGTATGAGATTTAAGCTGAAACCTAAAATATTGAGATAAAGGCCGCCCTGCAAAGAATTCTATTCCTGCCTGGTGCCTGTGCAGCAGAACTGTTTGTAGGTTGTGGTTCGGAGGGGCCAAAATAAAGCCCTTTGAGGATCTCTGAGAGTGCAGGTGGGAATGTCTCCCAATGGTTCCCTTAGCCAGCAGTACTTCTTGTGGACTGTGGCTGTGATGGGGTTGGAGCCAAATATAGGGCCCTTCAGGATCTCTGAGATGCAGTCAGGAATGTCTTCAGCCTGTCCCTGCTCATAGACTGTGGCTGGGAGGGGCCTGGACAAGTGTAGGGCCCTTTTAGAATTTCAAGGGATTCAAATTAAAGGATCTCCTGCAGGATTCCTGTGTCAGTAGGACTGTCCCTTGACTGCAGCTGGGATGGGCTGGAGCCCACTTACAGGGCCCTTTCAGAATCTACAGTCTGACTGAATTTGGTGGGCTTATCTTTTGGGGCTCCCAGATCATGGCTGAGAGAGACTGAAACTAATTTATATGCCATTTCAGGGACCACAGCGGGGACCACAGTGTGTATGACTATTATCTGACACACAGGTGAGTGTTACTCCTCCTGGGTCCCTTGGTGTACAGTGCTGGGGACAGACTCAAAACCAAGAGGCTATAGCCAGATTTTCTGGGTAATGTAGCTGTTTCCAGATCTGTAGCTAAAACTGCAGTCAGCAAGTGAGACTCCCAAGAGCCAGCCTGCTTTCTCGAGATGGCTTTTCACAGTCTGCACTGAGGTCTCCCAACCTCCTATCTGGACCTCAAAGCCCCTGCAAAGGCACTTTGTCTGTCAATGGAGGCCAAATTATTGTTGTTAAAGGGTACATATGCACAAGGGATGTCTTCTTCGGCCATCTGGCCGATGTCATTCCATGGATATTTATTTAGAACAAGAAAGAAATAAAATTACCAAGACTTTAGAGGCTTAAGTTTCTTTTTTGTCCTGAAATAGCTGCAGGCAATTGATCAGTAATGCCTACATAGAAATATTTCTTGATTACAACCTAACTCACTTTCCTCACCTAATGTAATCTACAGCGGCTATGAGTACTCACAAAGGCTCATGCAAGTGAAAGTCCTAAAGCTTAAGCTTTATTAGCTTCATGGTAAATCTGCCTATGGACAGAGGCCAGGTGTAAAGGATTTTCTAAAATATGACAAGACTTCATTCTAAGTGAAATGGAAAAACACTGGAGGGCGTTAAGTAGTGTTGGAGCAAAAGCAAATAATATACATGTTTGGTCTTGTAGGAGAATTGATGCTAGAGAGGAAAAGTGAGTACAGAAAGGCCAATCTGAAGCCTTCATATGTTTCCAGGGTTGTAGGTAGAATTCTAATGTGGCTCCAAAGGTTTCTACCCCTTTGTTTGCGTGCCCTATGTAATTTCCTATCTTGTAGATATGATGGGACATTACTCTTCATTTTAGGTTACTAATCAGTTAACTTTTAGTTAATTACAAGAGAGAGCATCCAGGTGGGCCTGACCTAATCAGGTGAGTCCTTACCAGGGATTGGACACTTCCTGAAGTCAGACAGCCTATGGGGGTGGGGGCTGTAACTAAGAACTGAGGCCTCTAATTGCTGAGAGCAATCTCCATTCAATAAACGGCAAGAAAATGGGGACATCAGTTCTACAACCTCAAGGAACTGAAATCTGCTATCAACCTGGGCAAGCTTGGAAAAGGAAGATAAGCTCCCAGTGAGAATCTAGCTCTGGCTGACCATCAGTTTTAGTCTGGAAAGACACTGAGCAGAGAATCTGCCCACACTGTGCCTGGACTTCTGACCTAAGTAAACTGAGATAACACATTTTTGTCATTTAAAACTGCTAACTTTGTGAAAAAAAAATTTGTGCATCAAATAGAAAAACTAGTAAATCCAAACAAGAGTTAATGATGGCATAGATTAGGATAGTGCCAACCGTAATAAAGGGAAGTAGATCAAGGCAAGGTAGAGCCAAGAAGAATTTGCTAATAGACTGGATGAAGATGGTGAGAAAAAGGAAGGAGACCAGAATAATTTTCAAAAAATGCAACTGGATGAAACTTGTGCCTTTTGCTAAGATGGAAAATATTGGGGAAAGAATATGTTTCAGGTAGGCAGGAGTTAAATATGTCATTCTTTTCAGCGTATGTTTTTCAACGTTTTATTTTGATGTACTTATAGACTCACAGGAGGTTTCAAAAATAGTACCACATATGTCATTTTGGAAAGTCCAATTTGAGGTGCTTTATGATTCTGAGTGCAGATATCAAATAGAAACTAGAATATACAAGATGGAAGCTCAGGGGGGGCAGGTCAGTACCATAGATATAAATCTGACATGAACATGGGTAGTACGTAAAGCCGTGGGACTGAAGGAGATGCCCTAGGGAGAGAGTGAAGTTAGGAAGAAAAAAATTGATGAACATCCAACACCCAGAGTTTGACTAGAAAGAGCTGGCAAAGGAATCTGAGAAAGACTTCACTGCAAGTTGGAGGGATACCAACACAGGGAGAAAAATTTTGTTTTGAAACTTCCTGCAAATCCCTGTACTTACCCCTCAAACTCTTGAATTCAGATATGTATATATATTTACTTGAGGACCACAAAGGAGTGGAAGAGGGATTGGGACAGGTCTCCAGAGATTTATTTGAGTCTCTAAAGTTTCTGTGAATGACAAATTGGGGTTAAAACACCATAGTTGGATGATTTAAGTGTAAATCAGCAGAAACATATGGATTATATTTCCTTCCCATTGCATATGAGTTTAACAATTAAGCATAAAAAGGTGCTTGGGGCAAAAGGCTTACTGGAGCTTTATTAAATCCAAACTAAGGAAGCAGTAGTTGCCGTGAGAACAGTGAGGGTTGCCATGAGAAAATGAATCTGGATTTATTCTCTCTCCCTCCATTTTTACCAGGTCTCTCTCTGTCTCTGTCCCTCTCTGTTACTGTTTTGGTCCATCTCTTCTGGCCTTTCTCCCCCATCCATCTCTTGTTCAGGCTACCATCTGGGTGCCCATGGACATCTTGAAAGCACATTTCCCAGCTGTCTGAAAGCAATATCCAGAGTCATCTTCTGTTGGTAGAATTCCACCAATGACTTCCAGTTTGAGGGGAGAAAAAAATCAGTAGCAGGTGTTGCAGCTCTTCAGGCAAAGTGTTGTTTATTATGGCTATTCTCTAAAGAAATATTAGGACTCATGCTATGGTGGATAATATATTGCTTCATGTAATTTTGCATTATGACTGTTCTTTCATTTCTTCCTCCGGTCTTTCTGCTCTTACCTTGGCCTCCACCTTGCTCTTTGCTGGACAAGCTTGATGTGAAGGAATTAAAAGGCATTTTCCATTTGCTGTTAAGCATGGCTGGGCAATGTTCATAACTTAGTTAAGCACTGTCTGATGACAGAAATTATATAGCAGGGAGCAGAGAGGGGGCTGCAGGCAGGGTGGTTTGTCTTGTTTCTCAGGGCTTTTGAAGAAGCGGTAGTGGGATCTAGGAGGAGAGGGTAGACTGAAGCAGAAACCAAAGGAAAAACTAAGAGTATGTATTTTTTATCATTATCCTTTTTTGAAAGTGGAAAGCTCAGAGAAATAAGACAATTAGGGAAAACCACACAGGCTAGGATGTTTGAGCAGAGCAAAGAGCAAACCCAAGTATTGTCCCTGGCCTCCTAGGGCTCTGTTGGGATAGCAGCAGGGGATGTTGAGGTCCAGCGGGCTTAACATGACCCAGAAGAAAGATGAGTGATATTTTTGAGCTTATTTATTGTTCTTTAAAAAGTATATAGTTTAATTAATTTCAGGAGATTCACACAGTTGTGTAACTACCACTACAATCAATATATACAATAGGTCTGTTATATCAAAGAATTTGCTCCCGCCCCAATCAATACCCACTCAGATTCCCAGTCCCACTACTAACGTACCTTTTATCACTGGGGTTTGTCTAGTTTTAGACATTTTTACATATATTATTATTTTTTGTCTGGATTTCTTCATTCAGCATAATTAGTTTTGAGATTCTCAGTGTTATAACATGTATCAGTTCTCGGTGCCTTTTGATTGTTGTGTGGTGTTCCATGGAGTGGATATATACCCTTTTGTCAGTTGATGTCCATTTGGGTTGTTTTCATTTATTATGACTAATACTACTGTGAACATTCTATTAAGTCTTTGTGCAGACATGTGTTTTCATTTCTGTTCCATAAAAATCAAGGAGGGGTCAGCGTATGTCTGACTTAATGGGATATTGTCAAACTGTTTTAAAAGGGGCTGTATCATCTGACCCTCCCATCAATGGTTACATCTGGCTCACATCCTTACTGATATTAATTTAAGTATAAATTTTAGCCATTTTCATAAGTGTGTAGTTGTAGCTCATTCTGGTTGTTTTTCTCTCTATTTAATAATGGTAAAATGCACATAACATAAAGCTTACTCCACCATTTTTAAGTGTACAGTTCAGTGGCATTAAGTGCATTCACACTGTCGTGTGACCATCACCACTAACCCATCTCTAGAACTTTTCCAACACCCCAAACAGAAACGCTGTACCCATGAAAAGAACTCCCATTCCTTCATCCCCCGAGCGCCTGGTAACCTCTATTCTACTCTCTGTCTCTGTGAATGTGCCGATATTCTAGGTACCTCATGTAAGTGAAATTGTACAATATTTGGCCTGTTGGGTGTGGCTTACTTCACTCAGCATTTTTCCAAGAGTCATCCATACTGTAGCATGTATCAGAATTTGTATTTTCTTCTTGAGGCTAGAAGAAATCACATTCTGTTGTGTATATATATATATTCACACACACATTCTTCAGGATGTGATTCTGCCTTAAAAAGGTTTTATTTACCTTTTCATCTTCATTCTTTGATAGACATTGGGGTTGTTCTGGTGATTGTGAATACCGTTGCCTGTAAAACATTATTGTAAAATATATCATTACACATTAGTGTAAAAGAACATTGGCATAAAGGTATCTGAGTCTGTGTTCAGTTACAGTCAGTGATTTCGGTTATATATATGTATCACTGACCATTTCCCTCCTCTTTCTCTCCTTCCCTCCTCCATCAGTTCCTTCCAGTTGGAATATCCAATATTGATAAAAAAAATATTCTGAGAACAATGAGTTCACAGAGAAGGACACTTTCTGTTTTCATTATTAATAATGAGAAACAATCTGATGCATATTCTCACTGAACTGATTTTCTATCTTGTTTGTATATTCCATGATTCCATTCAGCACGATAGTGAAAAGCTCCGTATTCATGTCTCATGGATTTATAGAATATCTTCAAATAAAGGTTCCATATACTGAGGTTAGTCTTACATTTTCTTGAACATTTCTTAAGTTGCATAGGGGAAATATTTTTATTACTTTTTAAAATTACTCTTAAAAATAGCTTTATGATTACTTAAGTGATTAGGATATTACTTGATAATGTAAATTTATAGTCCCTGCTGTTTCCTGGGTATAAGTCTTCCTCTGCTGTCATTTGTCAATCATTTCTCTTCTCATTAATTAATTCCTACCTTGTACTTGTACTATTCGAATTTTAGTAATGGGAATATATTGTGCAATATGCCCTAAATAATGTACTTCATTACAAAAATTAATTGGTTTTTGTAGGTCCTACAGTTACTAGTGGTCCAATATCTTCTACTCTTCTGGCTCCTGATTTCCACAAAGTAAATTAAACTGTACTGTTAAAGTAGAATATCTACTTTTATCTTGATGTGGGACAGAATGGCTTCTGAAAACAATATGCAAAAAGCTCTAGAAACAGCTTCATTATATTAATTCCTCTCAGATGTTGATTCTCTATTTCAACTGTTAAATGAATATGTGTAAATGTAATTGCTTATGACCAAGACGTCATTGATCTATCTCTATATGGATTCCCAAATGTTTTTATCTTTGTTCTTCTGTCATGACATTTAATGTACTTTAAAACTATCTTGAAAGTGCAAATTTGGCATAAATAGTCCTATTTAACTGCTAATGCAAAACTTTACAAGGTTTTAAAAACCAGTTTCATCTGATTGTAGTTCCATAAATTAAGTGCCTTTAAATGTTAGAGTAACATGTATTGTAAATATTTGCTAAGTTAAAATAAGGCTTTTTTTTTTGTCTACTTGGAAATCGAGAAGGTGAATGAAACTAATGAATCCCCCAAATCCTTTGGCACATCAAGTTATTTCCAAATCTTTGCTTTCAAAAAAACCGAAGTAAAATCTAGAAAATTGTCTGAAAGGTCATCAAAATAATTTCTGATGCTAAATCACTTTTGTATTTTTTGGTAAAACTTGAAGCTTCTTCTATTTCCATCTACTTATGTGAACAAGGTTTTTAGCAATAAAAAAGAACCACAAAATTGGAATAAAATTAATGTTGAATCCTGTCTCATTCTAGCAATATGTTATGTTCTTCCATGGACACATCAACTAAGTTTTATATGAAAAACCTATCCATACATAAGATAAATTTCCAAAATTTTACCTTTGCATTTGGTTATTTGTAAAGTTTGTCACCTACTTTTGCTGCTTTGGTCAATTTTTACTCCTAACAATTGTGATGTTAGCTAGATCCAGAACAGAATGTCACCATTTAGAGACTTATGCCAGAAAAATATGCTAGGGTGATCATTATAAGCTTTATAAGCATAAATATTATTAAGATAAAATACTGTGAGGAGAGTAGAATGGAAATACCAGTTCAAAGATGAAAGGGAACAGTGTAGAATTTACTCCTGGTGGAGAAGAGGTTATTTATCTGTCTTTCTAAATGTACTGGGCTGAGCAGCAAATCACTGAGGTATGTAGATTTCACTGGTCATATTTGAAAGACTGATATATCAGTTTTATTTTAAAATATCAGTATTCATGATAAACTAGAAATTGTATCCTAGGTAAATATTTAAACTCATAATAAAAATTATGGAAGTCAACTTAAAACTGGTTGGAATGTATAGTCTTACAAAATTCTTTTGGGGATATACAAAACAAATTTTTGAGGACCACTGTTCTAACATATATATTACATATATATGACATATATGTAACATATGTAACACATATAACTCACATCTATATTATATATATAACCATACACACCCATACAAATCCAGACCACTTCTACCTCTTGTAGGACTTTACTCTGAGTGAGAGCTCCATTCTGGGATTTATAGCGGAGGGATGCTTAATGGGAGAGGGTAAGCTGAGGGGCAACTGCGCAGAATTTGGCCAGAGTATTTGCTCAGGGCTCTGCTTGATTAACCCTATGACTGTCCTTTTCTTGGTTGTAACCTTCATGCTGACTCACTGCCTGGTAGAACATTAGGGAACCTAAAAGCTCAGGGGGCCTTGAGTTACTCTCAACTGATAGAGCTGCTCAACAGTGCACAGACCAGTCTGATATTGGCTCTGGCTTCCTTGGGACATCTTTGCTTTCTCCTTTTTCCTTTCTGCCTGGTAGGTCTTCAGGCTTATTAGAGGCACACATGGGCACTACTGATCTCACTCATATTTAAGTGACTGCTGAGTACCAAGTAAAGAAACTGTTCAATTGTTCTGTCATCAATGGGGAATCTTGTAGCAAGTATATTTTTCCAGCCTTGGTAGGCTGCATGCATATTTTATCCTTAGGTGGATGTGGGAGGACCTGGGACTACTTTGCAGCAAAGATGTTAAGCCTCTCTCTGTGATTCTCACTCTCATTTTTTGGGAAAATCTCAAGGGTTAGTGCAACATGATCAGTTTCTTCACAGAGTACCATATTTTATTATTTTTAAGGGGCTTTGTATACTTTTTTTATTTTATTTTAATCATCACCATCCATGTTCCATGTTGGTGCCTGAATCAGCGTCTATGCTATTGGCCATTTCTCAGCAGCCAGGTTCCTAGAGATGCTGTATAAGCACTAAGTTCTCTGCTGCTTTCTCTGCAGTTACTAGCTGCCCAAGTCTTGGGATGGTGTGACTCTGCAGGGTCCATTGGGTTTGGCCTGACTGCTTTTGCTCCGGCTCCTATTTAGTCTATGGTAATGGATGACATTTATTGGTCTTCTCAATCTCTTCCACCTACTTGAAGCAGTTGGACTGTACGACATACTTTTTTCTTAAATTCATGTGAACTAGTCTTTTTACCCTGCTATGTATCTTCAGCACCTGGCAGAGGAACAGGGTGAGCCCAGAGGGTACTGAGGCTGGGAGAAGAGAATGAAGGCTCGATGCGATGGGGAGCTTGACGAGGCAGGATATGGGCTGAGGAGGGTTTAGAGGCAAAGACAGCACAGGACTCCTGGAAGAGGACGGCAAGGGAGGAGGCTGGGTGAGGTTATCTGACCTGGGTGGAAAGGGAGCCTTTCTCTCCTTCTGGATGTTGATAATGTGGGTCATGGTCTGGGCTCCTGTGGTCTGATGGCCTTATCCAGGTTCAAGTCTCCCAGGTGTTTACCCTTGGTGAACTGTCCTATGTATACCCTTCTTAAGGACAAGAAAGAGACACATGCCTTCAGCTTTGTTTGGTCAACAAAGTGCCCCCCAGCCAATGTGGCCATGAGGACCTTAGACCTCACAAAACTCCACTTCCAGCTCTCTTCATGGGATGGAGATGGTGTGGGGGCAAGATGCTCTGGATGGTGAAAGAAGATATTGTGAGGTAAAGTGCAGAATTTCCAGAATCTCCCACATAGCCTTAGTTCATTTACATATCAATAGGTGTTTACCACTGCAGAGACTCCTGTAGATCTGGGGCAAGGGGTGGAGAGCTAATGGCCATTCTCTCCTCCCCTCCATTCCTGGTACACAATTGGTCTAGTGCCTGCCAGTCACCAAGGACCTGCCAATGGAGTTCTTCCCGTAAGGGGTGGGTGGGAAGTAGAGAGTGCATTGTGAGAGCAGAACATGAGCTGTGGCCAGAGGATGTGGATGGGGCTGGGCCTAGATAGTGGATTTGAGCAAGCAGTTAGCAATAAAAACCTGTTTCTCTCAACCTATCCTTTCCCTTGACTTATTTCAGTTTCACCAGTTTTATAGGTGATTTGCCCTGGGCTGGGAACACCCTTCCCCCGAGAGATACAGCTATTTACTTATTGCCTCCTAAAAGGCCTTCCCAACGTGGCTTGCCACTCATCATCTCAAATTTAATGGCAGTGACACAAATGGTAGGAGAGGTTGATTCCTCTGAGCTATTCCTCATGGTGGCTTCTATTTTGTGGGTTTTACTGTTGTTTTCCATCCTTTATTATTTTCTAATAGTTTGATGTCTTACCTAACTCCCTCCATGGTAATGTCGCCTTATTTATATTTCAGTGGAGATGTGAATCATCTCATTTCCCTCCAATAAACTTTCCATGGATGTGTTTTTATATGGCCTATGAACTAAGAATGGTTTTTAAATTGCTTTCTTCAAATTTCTCCGATTTTACCTGTGCTTGCTTGTGGGGTGTGTGTGTGTGTGTGTGCATGTGTGCCTTAAATTCTAAACAATTTTATTACATGCATAAGTTAGTGTCTCAGACACCACATATGGAATAGTTCCATAACCACAAGGAGCCCTCATGTTGACCATTTATAAGCAGAATTGTGAAAATTATTAAAGGAAACCTTACTAAAGTATATTCAGGAGGCTAGAAGTGGGGGCCATAATACTCCACATCAATTTCAGAAAGGAATCGTCAAGTACAGAGCCCAAAAAGGAAAGATATACATTGAATCTCCCACAAGAAATTGATTACCTTTAACTCAGCCAATGAGAACCTGTCATCATCCTGAATTCTTGCTTTTATCTAGTGTATTTGCATGCAAAACAATCCCTTCCAACATTCTCCAGTGGATTTTTGTTCAAAACAACCCCTCCCAATTTCCTCCTTCTTCTCCATAAAATAACAGTCTTCTCCTTTGTTGGATTTGCTTATGGTTGTACTATAGCTTTCTTGTCTTGAACTACAAGCAATTCTCTGTATTCCCAAATAAGCCTGCTTTTGTTGCTAAAATAACCGACTGTTTTAAGATGAACACACTCATCTGCTTCCCACCTCTCCACTCCTTACCCTGGCAACCACTGAACTGTTCTCCATTTCTTTTTTCTTTTCACAAATGTTACAAATGGAAATATAAAATATGAAATCTTTTGGGGTTCATAGGACTATTTAGGTTGCATATTTCCTCTTGGTTGTGTTTTGTCAGTTTGTGATTTTTCCTGGAATTGGTCCATTTCTTATAAGTTGTTAAAATTACAAGTATAAAGTTTTTTGTGGTATGAGTTTGTCATCCTTTGCCGGCTGCACACCCTGATGATACACACTTTTATTTCTGTTTCTTTCCTCCCCTCCCTCTCATCAGTCTTGCTGGAGGTTTATCAATTCTGTTGCTATTTTTGAAGAAAAAGCTTTTTGTTTAATTTATATTCTGTTTTTTTCCTCTTTAAAATTTAATTGATTTCTGTTTTCTTATTCTTTCTACATGCTTTTTAGTTATTTTGTTCTTTTTCTAGTTTCTTAAAGAAAGCACTTAATTTGAGATTCTCTTTTTAATGTAGGCATTTAGTGCTATAAGTTTCTTCACACTGATTTATCTGTACCCAACTATTTTGACATGTTATTTTTTCTTTTTCATTTAGTTACATATATATATATATTTTTAAATCATCTCAGCCTTTTTTTTCCCAAAGTTATATATATACATATTTTATTTTGGTATCATTAATATACAATCACATGAGCAACATTGTAGTTACTAGATTCCCCCCATTATCAAGTCCCCACCACATACCCCATTACAGTCACTGTCCATCAGCATAGTAAGATGCTATAGAGTCACTACTGCCTTGAGGTTTGTTTTATGGCACGGGATCTGACTTATCATGGTGAACATACCATAGCCACTTGGAAAAAAAATGCATGTTCTGCTATTGTTGGATCTATATAGTGAATTAGATTCTGTTGCTTGGTTGTATTGCCCAAATCTTCTATATTCATGTTGATTTTATGTCTAGTAGTTCTATGAGTTGCTGAGAGGTGAATGTTGAAGTCCCCAGTTATAAATCTGGATTTTTCTATTTTTCCTTTCAGCTTTATCAGAATCTGCCTTGTGTATTTTGAAGCTTCATTGTTTGGTGCATACGTACTTTGGATTGTTGTGTCTTCCTGGTGGATTGATTCTTTAATCGTTACACACTGTTCCTTTTTGCTCTAGTTATTTTCTTTGTTCTGAAGTCAACTTTATCAGATTTTAATATGAATAAAACAATTTTTACTTTTTTGTATAATACTTGTGTGGTACACCTTTTCCTATCTTTTATATTCACCTATATTGTTGAGTTTGAAGTCAGTTTCTTGTAAATTGCATTAGTTGGGTTGTGTGCATGTCTTTTCTTTGCCAATCCACCCTTCCAATCTCTGCCCTTTAGGTGACCTATTTATTACCTTCTAAATCTTGAGTAACAATATATATGTTGGAGGCTTAGACTGCCATTTTATTGTTTTCTATTTGTTTCCTCTGTTTCTTGTTCTATTTATCTTTTCTTGCCTTCCTATTGGTTACTTGGACATTTTCTAGGATTCCATCTTAACTGTTTGCAGAATTTTTGTGTTTCTCTTTCTATAGTCTTCTTAGTGCTATGGGTATTCCAATATGTATATGTGACTTGTCATAGTATACTGATATCCATATTTTTCTGCTTTGAGTGAGGTGTGAGCCTTATTTCCGTTTATGTCCTTTACCTTTGCTACTTTTAAATATCATTGCCTTGAGAATCAGATGGTGTTACAATTTTTGTTTCTACAAAATATGCTTCATAAAACTCAAGATGAGAAGGATTGTCTATAGTATATACCCATATTTCTGCTCTATTGTTCTTTCTGCCTTCCTGCTGCTGCAAGATTCCTTCTTTCTATTAGAAAGAACCTCTTTTAGCTGTTCTTTAAGGGTAGATTTTCTAGTGATAAATTCTTTTAGTTTTTCTTCACCTGAGAATGTCTTTATTCATCTTTCATTTCTGAAGGATAGTCTTCTTGGACATAGAATCTATGACTGACAGTTATTTTCTTTTACCACTTGAAAATGTGCTACTTCCTTCTAGCTTCTGTGGTTTTAAATGTGAAATGCGCTGTCATTTGAACTGTTTTTTTTCCCCTATAGGTAATACATTATTTCTTTATGAATGCTCTCAAGGATTTTCTTCAGTTTTTAACTTTGTCTTTAGTTTTCAGAAGTTTAACTATGATATGTCTTGGTGTGGATTTCTTTGATTTTATCCTATTCTGAGTTTACTCAGATTCCTGAGTCAATAGACGCATGTCTTTTACCAAATTTGGGAAGTTATTTCCTCAAATACTCTTTCTGCTTCACTCTGTTTCTCCTCTCCTTTTAGGATATCCAATTTTGGATCTTTTTGTTATTATTGCTCAGGTCCCTGAGGCTCTGTTAATTTTTTTCCGGTCTGTCTCTTTCTGTTCTTCAGATTAGCTAAACTTTCTTGATATGCATTCAATTTCACTGATTCTATCCCCTGTCATCTCAACTCTACTACTGAGTATGCCCAGCAAGTTTTTCAATTTCTGTTATTGTATTTTTCAGTTCTTAAATTTCCATTTTGTTCTTTTTTTTATAACATCTATTTCTTTCATGAGATTTTCTGAATCTTTTGTTTCAGAACAATTTTTAATTATGTATTGACACATTTTTATGATGGCTGTTTCAAAATCCTTGTGAAATAATTCTAACATTTTTGTCATCCTGGTATCAGCCTCATCTGATTGTATTCTGCCACTCAAGTTGTGATTTTCCTGGTTCTTGTTCGGATAGGTGATTTTCTTTTGTATCCTGGACATTTTTAACTATTATGTTGGGAAACTCTGGATCCTACTTAAATCTTTTTTTATTTTAGCAGGCCGTTCCCCTGTTTGTGTTCAGTGTGTAGATCGTGACCTACTTTCATGGGTTGTGGTTCCAATGGAAATTTAGTTTCAGAACCTTTGCCATGTTAATTAGGTCTGTTTGCTGTATCTTGTACGACTGAGTCTCCCACTGGTCACTTCTCAGGATCTATAAGGAGTTTTCCAGGCTGCCTGCATCTAAGTGGGAAAGGATTGTCTGGCTCATCGGGAGGAAGAGGCTTCCTGGTCCGGGCCCTCTGTAATGCTGAAGACCCCTCTTCAGGGTGCTGCTAGCCACCCCATGTCTCTAGGTATGGGAAGGGAGTCTTAGGCCTGGGGGGATAGAGGGGCTTCCTGTGCTGGCCATTTATTGTGGCTGAATCCCCTTTGCAAGTTCCCCTGGCTGCCTAGTATCTCTTGATGGGGAGAAGATACTCAGGTCTAGTGGGGAAATAACAGTTTCCCAAACCAGGGCACTTGTTACAGTGGGATTCTTTTCGATAAGTTGCCCTGTTGACTGCTCGGCATCTCTGCATAGGGGGACAGTCCTAGTTCTGGTGGGGCAGAGGAGCACCTCCCCTAAATGTCTAAAAATAAATGAATTAATTGGTTAAACAAATTTTCTTCAGGAGGTGAGCGGTTGACAGGAGCATATAAATTCCCAAATTACTTGTTGAGAATTGCTCACAGGAAATGAGCTGAGGTTCTGGTTGTTGCAAACACACCTTTCTCTATGATCTCCTTGTAAGCAGGTATTAATCTGCACCTGGAACTTATGCATCGTGGTCTCAATCAATACTTGTTGAATGAATGAAATAATGGATGAAAATGAAAGAATCCCTTCCCCAGCTTCACTTGATAATTCAGACGGTTAAGTAGAACTAGATGACTTGGAATGAACATGACCTACGTTTTTGCTGGATTTGCCTAGTGAGTTATTCCCCAATAAATCTATAATTAGCGTAGCAAGAGGAAAATCAGAAAGTATCTTATCATTGGATTAAGGACCAGAAAGTTCTTGAAAAATGAATGGAAAAAGGATAGATCTGGAGACACTCAAGAGTTCATGCAGAAGAGACTGAGGAACATCTGTGGTTTGGTAGAGTGGTTCAGCTCAGGGGCTTGAGACAAACTATAATGTTAATTACCAATAACTTCAGGATGACCCTGAGATTTTAGTTGTTAAGTCTCCCTTAGCTATTGGAGCTCCTGATGTTCTGGTAATGCAGAAAGGCAAAGGTGGTGGTGTTATCTGACCAAGGCAGGACAGTATTCAAACTGACCACCTCTTTCCAAGAGAGGGCCCTAAAGTAAGAAGAGAATGTACCATTCACTGCTAAGCTCACATGCTTCTCTCCAGGGACCCAAACAACTCCCCTTCCATTCTGAGGGCTGGAGCTCTGGGACCATCTCTGAGAAGCTGCTGCTCTAGCTCTTTGTTGTCTCTGTTGCATACGGCACTGTTTTCCCTCTTCCAGACCTGACTTGCAGGTTGTTTCTCTCTCCAACAAACACACCAGTCACAGTCCTCCTCTGAGCGCATCACCATGTGAACCTCTCACTCCTGGGAGATTGCTGGGTCAGGCAGGGCAATCACTGCCCCAGCCATAGACCTGGCGTTGGTTCCTGCAGCAGACCCTAGCTGCAGGCTTGGTTTCTCTGCATTCCACTGCTGATGAGCTCCAGCATGAGAAATTAGAGGGGAATGGCACAGGCCTCCGTCTACAGACTTCAAACACTAACAGCAGATGAGGCCTGGTGTTGGTTAAGGGCCATTTGCAATTGCAACTCTCCGTTTCAGCTGTAGTTTTTTATGTTTCACATTACCCATTCTGCCCCGCCTTCCTCGCACATGCCCTGGAGATGGATTGTGCAGGCAGACACTGTCTGTAATCCCTCAGTGGGAGATGGAGGCCTGCCTTCATTTTGCACATGTGCCATTTTTGTATGAGAGGAGACTGCAAGTGAACCTTCATCAGCTCGATATTGGGCTATTGCTTTCTGTTATGGTACTGGGCAGGGCTGAGCCCTTAGCTTTTTCCATCTTTCCCCTTCTGCCCAGTTAGCACTTTTGGTGAATCTCTGTCTACCCAGGGAACAGAGGAATTAGTTGTGCAGAGCTGGGGTTCCATTCTGGAACCTCACCTGTGAGCAGGGCTGGTGCAGAATAGATCCCTCAGTGGACGACCACATTTCAGAGATGGAATGCCATGTTCTGGGTTACTCACTTCCTTGTAGCCAGGAGAATATGGGCAGCTGCCTATGGGTCTCCCCCAAGAAGGTGGCTAGGCTGGGTCTTTGAGAAGAGCTGCCCAGAGATCCTGATCAAGTTGTTGAAGAAAGTTTGAGGTTGTCAAAAGGCTTTCCTTACCCAGGCTACTCCCCTCCTTAACTATCATTTTCTAGAATTTTGGCTTTGAGTTTCTTATTGAACTGTAATGCCCCCAAGGAGAGATAATTTGGGGAATTATTCTTTAAGAAATGTATTCTTGGGTCATGAAGGAGTGTGGAGAGGGGAAGAAGAAGTAGAAGTAATTACAGCATAAATGTGATTCATTTGGCTGAAAAAGTTAATCGTACGCAAAGATTTGTTTATCCATTTTGAGATTTTGGTTTTAAAACAAAATTAAAAATCTTATATGTGCAGAGTCAACTGGAAAACATTTTTGTATTTCAGTGACAAAACAGGATTCTTCAAAGACTTTATGACTTTGGGTAGCTATGAGCCATGTCCACTGGAAGAACACCAGTCATTGTGCCCCATCATAGAGTGCATAGGGGGTACACTGAGGAAGCTCCTCGCCTGGGCCTCTTGAAGAATGACCAGCTCAGAAGAGTCCCCTGTGGCCTGATGGGCTATGGAGGGAGGAAAGGACAGCTCTCAGAAGAGGGGAATCTTGCCTTAATAAAGCATTAGGCAGATCACAAATAGAAACTTACTGAAGGTTTATAACCTAGGGATTGGATGTGTAGAAATCTGGCTGAGGAGCTCACCAAGGAAGGGCTCCATGTCTGTTCTGCTATAAACCCCCTCAGGGCTCAAGCACCTTCCGCCAGGCCTGCTTTTCTGGAGGGATTCTGGGTATAAAGGATACCTGGATATTACAGTAGAATTTCATAGAGGATGTAAAGTGTGTCTTCAATCATACCTCATCTTATCTCCTTTAACCTCAGGGATAATCAGAGCACTAAAGCCATTTTAGAGTGGAAAAAATAATTAAAGCAGTTGCCTAAGGTGACCTGGCTGGTGGGGCAGAGCAGAAACCATCATCCCAGTTTCCTTGTGTTTCTTATACTGTCTTTCTCCGCTATGCTGCATGACCTCCAGCTAAGAAGTCCACAATAATATGCTTCCATGGCATGTAGTTTAGTGCATGTTTCACTTACTAAAGATATAAATATAAATTGGTAATGAAGAATGCAGTGAAGAGTTTAGAAACACTGATACCTGCTTACTTGGCTTCTTGCAATACAAACCTGGAACTTACCAAGCTTTGAAGGCTAGATTCACATCTAGCTCTAAGGTCTCAGGAAGATTTAAAAGTCTTAGAAGTATCCTGTTTTGTTGCTGAAATTCAGCCAAGTTTTCCACTTAATGCCATAATATGTCCTGAAGTTTTGTGCGTGTAAAAATTTCAAAATGGAAAAAAAAATCCTTGAATAATATTGATTGATATATTTTTCCAGCAAAATTTCTGATTGGGGACCTTTGTGAAATAAGCAGCCATTTACATTTGGATAGAGTGGAGGTAAAAGAGTACGATGACTTTGTACCCTCAGAAGGTATTGAAAACTGCCCTTGGGATTCCTGTATGCTGCTAAAGAGAGCTGTGTGTGTGTGGAGGGGGACGCTTAACGGGCTGTGCACTGCCTAGGGTAGTGTTCTCGGTTCCTCCTGTGTGCTGACAGCCAGGGTTGGATGGTCTTCTCTTCAGAGCCCAGATCTCAGTACCTGCTCAGTTGTTCTACCAGCCCATGGTTCTGTTACCAACCTATGGGACAACTGCAGCATGAAGTAGAAATTGAGGACTTAGAAGCAAGGTACAACCAAAAGGATGTGGTTCAAAGCTCAGCTCTGCTGATTTCTAATCCAGTCCTATCTTCACTTGATTTCAAGGCCCTCTGGGATTTCAGCAATGTAAGCAGACACACCACCTAAACCCAAAAATATTTTGGTCTCCAAAGCAGTTTCTGAGAATTAGCCTCTAAATTAAGAAATGCTTCTTCATTAAAAACGAACATTCCAGTTGGAAAGAGTCCTTGATTTGAACACAGGTATGACACTCATTAAAGGCTGTAGTCTTTTTTTGTCTTTCTGGGCCTTCTTTAAATGTGGGTCAATCTGTTTCTCTTTACATTTTTAAATCAGAGGCTGTATGATAGATTTCTCATAAAGCTCTTTTTTAACCAATGAAACTTTCTGTGGCTCATTGACATTTTAAAGTTTTTTTTTCACTTAACATGCACTTATTTGAAAAGCAAATCTTGAAATTCTTGCCATTAGGCTCGCTGCCTATAAAACTGTCTTTTGCAGAGCCCCTCTCAGGGGTACCCTGCAGGTGCCGAAGTCTCGGCAGCTGTGGCAGTTACACACTGATGAATTTAGGGGATGGAATGGACTTCAGACCACGATGACCAATGAGATACACTTTACAACTCAAGCCAGAGCTTATGTTAAATATTAAAAGGCCTTTATAGCTGGCTTTTGTTACCCCCCCTGAGCCTCCTAAATCAGGAAGGCAGCTTGCAGGAGCCCACGCATTGGGTATTTCTTGCATGGCCTGGCTCCCTGAAAAACCAGAGGGCCAACGCATTTGTCCCAGTTGGGTTTGGAATGAGAAAAGGAGAGGGTTACTAAGAGGATTACAGTGGAAGTCAGGCTCCTGCAAAAGAAGGCAGATGGCTTTACCACGTGGGTTTGGGCAGCCTGCACTGATGTCACCTGCATTTCCATACTTCTTTGTGACTTATAGTCTCCTAAGGTGGCAGTTCTGACAAGTGGAACTGCTAATGAGGTAACATGGGTCTGGCTATCATTCAAAGTAGGCCAAATAAATATACCAGCAGATAATTCCCTTGGAGAGTAGATAATTTAAATTATAAGTCAGTGTGGAAAGATGCTTTAACGAAATTGCAGGTGTGGTTCTGTTGCAAGTGGGAGGACTGATCTGTAGCAATGTTGAGAGAGCTTCTCACCTTATCACCCTGGTGTCAGCATGCTGTTACACGTTGCAGGACCTCTAAGTGGGCATGCATTCTTTCCCCGTGATCTAGGCACAACCATGGCTAAAAGGAGCATGGCAAGCAACCTTAAAACATTTTATTCTGAAAGGGAAAAGTCAAGAGCTTATTTCCTTCACTTCAAATATTAGAATCTTTTAAAGAACCCTATTGAAAATAAATTATCTTACTGAGGAATAAGCCTATTAATTCATCATGTGGCCTAAAAAACAAAACTCATGCTTAATGTTCTATTATTATCCCTCCAAAATTCCTTACAGCACTTTGTAAACCACCATCCATCAGTGCAGAACATGTGGGGCTGGTGTCACCAGAGCGTGCAATGTATTTGGAACATTCTCTGTACAGCAGCCTTGCTGGTAAAGGTCAATAAGGGAGCATGCTCCTTTCAACAGCACATCTGTTGAAGACCCTATGCAAGGTCTTTGAAGATTTGCATGTTTACTAGCAGCAGTAAAACAAAGAAAAATGGAAATGTTAAGGAAGCTCTAGATGGCTAAACTCCCAGGACCAAGCAAGTCTGGATCTTGAGCATAAATTTCCTCAGAAAAGGACTTTGAAGTTTGTTTCAGTCTGTGAAATTCTAGCAATGGTCTAAATTAGCTCTTCAACATCTGGTGCAGATAATTGCAATAACAAGTGGTATGGGTATGTCCATTTGTTCATGTATTCATTCATTAATTTTAGACGGTTTTACTGAAAGCCTCCTATACATAAGAAAATGGTCTTTGCACTTCAAGGAATAGGAGGGTAAAAGAGTCCTGGCACCCAAAGACCTTATTTTGTATTTGAGAGGAGAGGATTCATAAATGCTTAATGGTAAAACGTGATACACTGAGATGAACATTAAAAGCTGTATTGGATCCAGAGATGAAAAGATGGGTGATGGAGTATTTGATCTAATGGAAATCCTTGATAAAAGTATTTGCATTACAGCTGGAGAATATGTTGGAATTCTGTAGCTGAAAAGGTCAGAAAGTGTGGGAGGTATTCCAGGCAAAGACACAACCTGAATACAACCATGGGAATAGGGAAAACGCAAGGCTGGTTTGAGATCAGTGAGAAGTTCAATTTGATTAAATCTCAGATACATGTAGAAGAGCAATTAGCGATAAAATTATACAGGCAACTTGATGTCAGTATTATATAAGGCAGAGTAAACTTCCTCTTATAGTGTTTTTGCAGGCCTGGTTTAGAGATAAGCCAGCTGAGTATGAAACTTGAAGCAACATGAAGACATTTTACTATGTCTAGAGCATACTTTCTGAAGAAGAGCTGGAAATTCTATGACAACCCATGGGAAAAGACTAAATAAAGTTATTAAACAATTTACTTTAAAAAAAAGGGAAGTTCTGACTTTTATACAAACATAAAATAAACATGCATCAAAGATTTTATTTAACTCATTAATTAATGAGCGAACTAATAAGATGTTCAAAGTTAAAAACTTGCTCCAAGGAGAATCCAAGGAGCAGACACATGTATAGGCAATCAAGGATACTGAAATGAATTTGTGTAATAAATGCAAAATTGGCTTATGACATGGGCACAGGTTATATCAGTTTACCCTCAAAGGACAAAATGCTCTTGCATGTCTATGAATAAGAATAAAAATAATTAATTTGCATTAATATCAATTTTCTAACACAGTGTTGAAAACTAGCTCCAAAACAATGAAAAAAGCAGTCATAATAGAATCATATAACCTGGAAGGGTAGGCAAGACAACACCTAGTTTTTTATTGAAAGGGTACTCAGTAATCTTTTTGGTCCATTTAAAACCTTTCATAATTTTTTCTGACAAAGTCTTATTGCTTTTCTCTGATAGGTGAACAGTTCAGTGGTTCAGTTTCATTTAGATGGATCTTTCTCTGTGTTGGGTAACCTGCATACAGTCTAATGAGGTAAATCAGCCATGCCCCTGGGAAAAGATATTAAGTCTTCAAATTAATGGAAATGAAAAAGTGCAAATATAATGAAGCCTGGGTGCCCTGGGGTTGAGCTGAATCAGAGGTTCTGTTAGGCGCCCCCTGTTTGAGTGATAACTCCAACCACGGTAAGCCAGGAATAGGGTTCCTCTCAACATAGAATTAACAGATGACTCTTAGAAATTGAAAAGAATACTTGGAACATGATTGTGTTAGGCAAGAAGTAGAAGATGTGGTCCAGGGAAGGAAGAAAAATACAACAAAGTAGAAAGCAGTATAGTGTCAAGTACTACACTGTACGCTGTGGTAGGAGTTTGGGGAGAGATAATTGTACACTACAATATGGAGAACAATTTGTCCACATGTGGTGAATGGGAACAGAATCAATGGGCCTGTCTTAGCACAGAGGGATAACTGACTGTGGTCACATGTGACAAACAGATTTCTGAGTCTGACATATAAGCTAAATGCGGAACATATTATTGTATAATTACATTATTGTCATATAACAGAATGAGCAAAAGGCTGCCATGGTTCATAAATAAGGGTTTTACATGTAGATAATAATAAACACCTACATCTTTATGGCATTTTGTACTTTCACATCAATGGTATCATAATAAACCTTAGATATATGTATTGTTATTTCTGGGCGTCAGTGGGAGAATTAAAGCTCAAGCAGCTAATTGGTGACAGAGACATCACTTAACCTTTCCTTGATTTCACAACTGCTTCTTCTATACCAGGAGCCAGTCCTCCTGTTCCACTGCCCTGGCCAGAAACTGCACAGAATTCTGCGTGGAATCGGGGGTCAGGCAAGAACTGACCAGGAGGCTAAAACATAGCAAAGCGAAACAACAAGGTCCAAAAGATCTATGAGTATGCCCTTGAGAGACCAGAAAACTGAGAGGAACATCGTGGCTGCCTTATGGCTGAAATACTGAATGCAAAGTAGTGACCAGCAGGATGCCCTGATGGAAGATCCAAAATGAGAAATTCATAACAAACCTCTTAGGAGGATTGATTATGTGCTGGGCACTGGCTATGTAAGTTACATTACAGAGCTGAGACTGGAATCCAAATCTGTCAGATTCCAGATCTTCCACTATTCATCACCCTGCCCTATACACACATTGCCATAAAAGTGATAATGATTAACTATGGTTTTTTTGGGTTTGGAAATTTCTGAAGGAATTTGAAAAAATTTATTTGGGAGTGAAGTCAATAATTAGGCTCAAATGTTGCTAGACATTATTAGTAGTTTGCATGAAGTGCACAATTAAAGATTTAAAACGAAGAGAGAATCCACAATCTTAAAAGAATGCTGGCATGTTCCAGAATTGCAACTGAAGCTGCCATGGAAGATCAAGGTGACAGCTGGGGAGGGAATGGTGTGATTTAGAGGAAAGTCTGCATTATACCAGGTTTTGAAATAAATTGGGTATTTTTCTAGGTTAGCCATTAGGTGAGTTATAAATAGGTACTAATATGGCTGCTATTTAGTAAATAAGAAGATGAAATCACTGCTATTCATAATAAACTGTGCTGCATGGAGCCCATGGAAGCCTATGAAAAACATTCTTGATTTCTTAAGCATCCATCTTAAAACAGCTACTGCTTTTAGATGGAATTCCCATTAGACACAAAGAAGATCCTAAGGATTTCCCAAGTGCTAGCTTGGAACATGGCATTGGCCTTCAATTTTCATTCATTCTGAGCCAGCAGCATCTGGATTGGAGATATATTACATTACCATTTCCCACAAATCACCTCAGATGAAAATCTAATACAATTAAAAAGGATAAAGTCCACAAAACCCACAATGTCAAATATCCTAAGCTGCCAGAGATGGCTTCTCTTTTCTTTGACTTCTTGTGTTTGATCCCTGAACCAGCTAGCTCTCTGGGCTTCTCCAAACCTCTCTCATCTGTCCACCTTCCTATCAACACTAACTTTTAGTTCAGCTCCTCTCCTTAGATCTGTTATTACCATTTTGGTTTTATTATACAATTTTGAGATAAACTGGTCTAGAGCTCCCAGATATGCTCCCCTGAGATGCCAGACCTCTGGCTAGCACTGTGGGGTGAGACTTCTGTAGAATCCCATCCCCCATGGCACATTATCAAACAAAACACAACATTGTCAGAGGAGAAACTTGCATCTGGGTTACTTTCTGGGAGCCCAATACTGAGGATAATGAGAATTTAACTGACCTAGAGGGCTCACTGAGTCAACCAAAGAGACTACCCTACCAAGAATTCCTATTTCTACCTTCACAGCCAAAGGGGGAGGATTTTTTTCCTGGCAATTTTTGAATAGCCCTTTTGTCCTTACCTCCAGTCATCAAAGTCTAAGAAATACTGAGGTCTAACTTCAAAGAACCTAACCACAAAACAGGGACATTTAAAAAGTTACATTAAAAATAATATTTACATGACCTATTTTCATTCTTTCACTAGACTTAAAGTTAAAATATCAGTTTGTCCAGTTCAACCCAAGGCATGTGGCCACTCCGGTGACAACTGGTCTACAGTCCTCAACCAAAAAAGTGTCCTTCACTGTCCCTGAGCTTGGGATAGAGCTGCTCTCCTACGGTGGCCCTTTGCCAGGGTGATCATGTCCCAGTCAGTATTAGTTGGGAACTCTGTTTCTTTCAAGAATTTAGCTCTTCCTGGAGGCAGGGGGATGGGTCAGAAGATCATGCCTTCTGCTTCACCTCCCTGTGCGTGACTCTCTGCGTCTTTCCAGGGTCTGCTGATTTTCGCTCTTTCTCCAGCACTCCCTGCTTCCCCTAGTGACTGATTAAGGTCCTGGCATTTTGCCTTCGGAATTTTCTGAGAGCTTGCCATGGCTTAAAGTAATGGTAACTATTTTATTTCATTTTCTAAATCATTTATGAGGACAATGGAATGGTTTTAATTTGACTCATCCACAACCTTATTATTTCCCAGTAGGTTTTTTTTTTCCATTGCCTTCTTTGGCAAAATCCCTGATTTGCCCTTAACTAACTCAAAAAACAAGCCAAAGAGATGTTTACAGGTGTCCTTAATCTCTAAGTTGATAATAAATCATGTAGTTATTAAATATACTACTTGTCTTGCTGCCAAGGGCAAAATAAATGAAGATGTTTGCTTCAGTGAAGATAGCTCTGCATTTCTAGCCTTTTCTAAATCTTCCCTGGATTTGTGGGGCATTAGCATATTGAAGAAAATCTTTAGTGTTGACTAATGTCTCCAGCCCCAAGATTATCTTATCCTACTGCTTAATCACTGCTGCTTTGGGCCAGGGCTCAGAGGGGCAGCACATTAGGAAAGGATTTACAGATGCAAAACAACTGAACACAGCTTGATGGAATAAGTCAAACCATTCTGATGTAAAACAAATTATTCTGGGGGAAATAGCTATAATCCAGGAACTTATTATTATCAGTTGTATTGGCCATTGGTCACATGCTTTTGCTGTTCATTTGGTTTCTTGAGCATATGCATATTCCTGTAAATTCCAGAAGTCCATGTCTTCTTCATATGCAGATCGCCTATGTGGACTGACCTTGTCCACTCTCCAAGTCTCCCAATTGCTGTTTAGCCAACCACCCTTCTCTTGCTTAGCTCTAAGATCTCCAAATGAAATCTCTATGATAGGTGTTTCAAGACTGGAGAAAATTACAAACTAGGGGAAACTTTCTTCAGAGCTCTCTAGTTACCTTTCTAAATTTCCAATGCTATAATGACACAGTCTTGCTGGCAGTATCCTATAGTCTGGTGAGATGTAGATTTCTATAATCTTCTTGGAAAACATTTTAGCAATATGCCTCAATAGGCTTATTGCATTCATACGGTTTGACTGGACGATTCTAGCTTTGGGAATATCCTAAAGAAATAATCTGAAATACAGCAAAAGTTTTATACATCAAGATACCAACTTCTTTGTTAATATTAGTACAAAATCGAAAACAACCTAACATCTAACACTGAGAGAATTATCTGTAAGTTGCACATATGGACGATTTTACAGACTTTAAATGTGCTATAACATGAGGAAAATGTGTATTATAAGTTTCCACAATATTATGTTAAGTAAAATGTGCAGTGTGAGCTCAACACATAATAAAATTTGTATATAAAAAATATATAAAGGCTGGAAATACACAGCAGTGGAAATACACACAGACTTTTCTGGGTGATGGAATTTAGTCATATTTTTTCCTTTGTCTTGTTTTGCATTTTCCAGATTTGATGTAACAAGCATATAAAACTATGAATAAGAAAAGAAACTGAGAGAGACCTTGGACTTTTCCTTGCTCCAGTGTAGAGAAAGAGCAGGTAAAAGAGCCACATGGTGGTAGCTGCCTATAAGCCCTCATGGAAAGGGAAGGAACGGGAGAACTTCTGATGTATCTCTTGAGATGTCTCTTTAAGCTCACACCCTCAGTCTGGAGTTACAGGGTTCGTGCTCTGGTGGAAGGACACCTACTGAGACCTCAAGACTTGCCAAATTTAGAATTAACCCCACCTGGATAAGGGGCTTCAATAAACTTGCAGGACAGAAGGGGTCTCAGTGTGCATAACTTTGGGGGTTCCTCAGGCATGCAGTTGCCAAGGAAGACACCACCGACCAGTAGAAAAACCAAGAGCATTTGTACTCTCTGCTGTATTTTCATTGAGGTCTCAATTCAAATGTACCCCCTCCACCCCAGTCCTTCTTCACTTGGTAGATTAAGAGAATAGTTTCTAAAGTCAGACTGCCTATTTTCAAATCCTAATCCCAACACTTAGCAACTGTGAGACCATGGAGAAATTTCTAACGTTCCATAGTTTCGGTTTCCTCACTGAAAATGGGGATAATAATTGTCTCTATTTCATAGGATTGTTCCAAAGATAAATGAGATAATCCACTAAAGAGTTTAGGGCAGTACACACACAAAAAACACTCAGTAAGTGTAGGCTTTTATGATTAGCTGTTACATATTCATAGCAGTTGTTTTTTTGTATTAGTTATAAAACAGTGACATTATCTTATTTATTATTAGTTTACTTCTTTATTGTCTGATTTATTTATTATATGATTTTCAAGAAGGCAGAGACCTTTATCTGTATTGTTAATAACTTGTTAAAACAGAGCCATAAATAGTGGGGGCTCAGTAAATCATTATTCAGTAACAGAATGATCACATGCAGATCTGACCAGGGATTTATCCTCCTCCCTGACTATAAGGACCTGGCCTAGACTAGACCATTTTACGGGTCCACTGGAATATGCTAGTGGCAGGAGCGGATCCATAAAAGAAGGTTGTACAATGTTGAGGACAGATGAAGGGAGGAAGGGCTGAAGAAGGATCTGGAGCTGGAGTGGGAAGCCAGGACACCAAAAGCAGGGAGTGTGGATGGGGAGGGGTCTGGGCGAGCTGTGAGGGCGGGCTGGCTGCGTGAGGGGCAGGCTGGAGCGGACTCCCAGCAGAGTCACAAGCAGACAGGCCACCTCTCTTTCAAGGGCTAAGTTCTTGTCTGGAAGCACGGATAGGACTTTGGTTATAGAAACTGAATCTGTATTAACAAAACTGGAGAGTAGAAAAATTAAATAGTCCCAGAAAAATGAAACTTTAATTTTAAAATACTATGTGCCAGACAGTACTTCTAAGGGATTGTTGGAAAATGATGCAAATATTTGTCACAACTCTCCAAAGATGGGAAGTGGATTAATAAGAGGGTGACAGGGTGAATGGTGTATGAAAATGATCGACTTAATGAGATTCAGAAGTAGGACCGGCTAAATCTTTCCTTTCATGAATACTTTCGTTTCCTGATGTGCCTAGTTTTCAAGAAGTTGGTCAGTCTAGAAGTCAGATAATGACTTCATTGCCTGTGATTCACATGGAATGCACCCTTTCTGTCCAAACCTTGTGTTCCAGTAAAATTTCAACTTCCCAGCTCTAGCAGTGATGAAGGCCAAATGCAGGCACTTAACAGTATGCCAGGCATCGCAGTATTTATGCTTTTTTTTTTCTTTTTTCTTTAACAAAAGTTGCTTTACAAAAATTTTGACTTTGACCAAGAGTGGCATGAAATTTTAGGAAAAAATTGGAGTTGTGAAATCAGGAAGTTTTCAACTGAAATAAATCATGTGCTAAATGACAGTACCAAAATGGTATCATTTGGTGACCCTGTGTTTCTTTTGGTGGGGGGACCATGTTTCTTCTCACTGGGGAAAGGATAGGCATAGAAATGCTAAAGACAAATTTGCTTTGTGCACTGTTATTTCCTCGCACACCCTTGACTAATAAGATAACCAACTGGCCCTGGGGTCATGAAGGAGCCAGTTCAACTCTCTGATGCCTTACTGTGATAATCTCACTCAATCTCAGCTACTTTATAATCCACAGAGAATTTTCATGTACCGTATCTCACTTGATCCTAATAGTGATCGCCTGTGACAGGCAAGGTTAATACTATTACTAAGACCAGGTCTAGCTGAATGCCGGCTGCCTACATAGCATTAAATAACCATGTACAGAATTGAAGCTGTTGAATCCACATTCTTCATACTAGGAAAGAGTGTTAACTGTGTCCCCAAGCTCATTTATATCAGGTGAAACTGCTATGATTTAAAGCTGTATCTTATGCAGTATGTCCAGTGGTCTTGCCATTGACACCTGTAAAGGTGATTCTTTTCCCCAACTGACTGTTGATACAGAAGCAAGCAAGCTGTTCCTGTTGTCAACTGGGCTGCAGAGATTTGAACGATCTTGAGAATAGGCTCAAATTTAATTAGCTACCTACAAATGAAAAAAATTAGAAGGAGTGGAAAGGATCAGAAAGATGATAAAAGCTTTGGGTGTAGATTAGAATGTATTTAAAAGAACTACAATAAAAGTTATCCTGTAATCAGTAAACAGCAATATAATTAGAATTTCTTTTCCTACTTACTTCCTTTAACGTGCAATGTAGGGGAAATGAGAAAAAGTCAAGGACTCAATCAAACAGATGGTTCTCAAGTTACTATTTTCCCCTTGATGTTGTTTACAGGGAGAGTCTTGTTTAATGAAATGGGACTCAGATTCTGGTAAAACCAGCAGTTCTCTATGGGAAGGAGAGGAAAACAGCGGGAAGAGAACTCAGATCATAAGCTTTTATTATGCACATTATTATGCCTCATTAATTAACCCAGCCCCTGTCCTGGTGACGTCCTGGGCTCACTTCACAGGAAAAAATTAGTCTGGATTGCCAAGTTAAATAGACAATTACAGGAAGATCAAATTATGCCTACATTGCATTCTGTTGGGGCACCAAGCCAAATTCATGTCAAATTCATAAGACTGGAATATCCTCACTAAAAACAGCCCTGAAGAACCGACGTCACAAGCCATTTGACGTCTACGCAGAGGATGTATTGATCTTGCCTGAGCTTCCTTTCTCAGAACCATATAATAGGCCAAGAGAGAAGGCTTTCTGAACATCTTACTCTCTGGCACACACCAGCTGGCTGGATCCTTTGTTATGAGCAATAAAGCACAATGTGGCAGGGGAAAACACCCCCACCTCATGAGCTCCTGTCCCCCATCCTGGCTGGCAGCTGGCAGCTCTGTAGAGGCAACTTGGACATTTAAAGAGAACAATGAGGAATCCTAGTGTAGGTTTTCCATGACAGAACCCTTGGTTCCGTTCATGATCTTGCAGGGAACTTTTGCACGGGAGACTGGCTGAAATAGGCAAAAGCTCACACCAGATTTCCAGGACCAACTGTCCTGGGATGTCTAACATCCCCAGCACCACTGACAATGCCACACTGGGGTGAGTAAGAACAATTGGTACCGTGCCCTCAAGTAAAGTGATATTTCCCGGTGGTCCTAGGGCCCACAGAGGGAGAGTAAAATGTGCATTACAGCTACCAACAAGTAAAAATATTAAGATTTTAAGTTTGGATTCCTGGATGCAACTTGGAAGGAAAGCTGCTCCCTGTCTCTTATTCCAGGGCATTGCTCCTTTGTAATCATTAGTGTCTACACCGGGCCCTTTTCCAGGTTACTTGCTTTTTAGGCAGAAAGTCCCAAAGTTAGGGTCCTTCACTCCTATTTTCTAGAATATGTGTTGAGTACACAGTGATAGAATTTTTGACATCTTTACTTTGGAAAGCAGAAGTTCTAATTCCATCCTTATGAGCATTCATCCGTTGGTGATACATTGACCAGGCACGAGATACTATTCGGGCACTGAACAGTCTATTTTCTCTAAGGTCTTCCAAAACATCTAGACTTGCAAATTGTAACTCTAATGGTTGCTGGTCCCTGAGGTTCTATGCTCAGATCTTTTCTCGTCTTTCTTTTTTGCAGTTTCCTCAGATGACCTCACGTGTTTCTATATCCTCAACTTCTGCTTGTTGATAAGCTCCAAGTTTGATTTTAATATCCCAGGCTTCTCTTGCTCTCTCTTTTTCTCTCTCAGGTTGAGACTTGTTTATACTATTTATTCTGGACATCTGAGAGCACCACAAAATCAACTTCTTCCAAACCTAACTATTCTCCATCTTTAGGGAAGCTACATGTGTTTCCCTCCCTGGCGGATGGCCCTGTTGATCCTATCCCCTTTATATTCCTTGAATCTGACCACTTTTCATCTTCTCTACTGCCGCTTCCTTCCCCCAGATCACCATCATCTCTCTTGGGCGCCTCAGCGACAAGTTTGCTAAGAGGGTACATCGCATCACACCTCTGCCCCGCATCCTGAGTGAGGTCCAGGCTCCTTTGCAGAGCGTGTGCCATTCTCTGTGTGTGGCAGCTGATCGACCTCACAGGCTGAGTTAGTATTTCATTCAGCATTAGCATCTTGAGCACTGGCAGCTCTGAATTTCTTCGAGCGTCAATCTAATTATGTTTTCTGCCACCTCCGAGCTTTCCTTTTACTGTAATCATTACCCTTGCTGCCCCTTCTTCCTGGAATCACCTTTTCTTTCTTCATTCAGATATCTCCTAGTAATTTTCAAAACCCTACTCAAACACTGCTTCACCTGGGCCATTCCTATCCCTCTGAGGCCATCATCAATCTCTTCTCTCCTGGTCTACATATGTAGGCTTACAGAATTGGAGTCCATTTGGTCTCCTTTTGTGACTTTCTATGAAGCAGAAATGACTGAGACATCTGAGCTCACACCTATAGATGACTGGCAACTGTCACACTGTACTTCTGAAAAAGCCAGTCAATATACAGCTTCAGCCCCCTCAAGACCATCATGTTGTGAGGACAGCCAAGTTAGCTCATGGGGAGGAATAACCCATACCTCATAGAGAACCAAGGAGCACAGACAACAGTGTGAAGTGAGGCTGCAGCCACGTGACTCCTGTCAGATTTTTCCAGCCCACTTCCACTGGCCCAGCCATTCATCAGGTGTCCAAACATTGTGGAGCAGAGACAAGCCATCCCCACTGTGCTGTCTGACTTTTTGACTCACAGAATTAACAGCACATAAATGGCTGTCATTTTCAGGTACTAGGTTCAGAGCGGTCTTTTGCAGTGTGGATAACTGAAACGCCCTCCAGGCTGGCACGGATGCCCCGCCTGTCATCCTCATAGCGCTCTTGGGTCTTCATTATGTTACTAGGCCACTGCAGTTTCCAAAACAAAACTTGCTTTGCATGCCTCCCTTGTCATACTTTTCTTTCTTTAAGCATGTAAAAGCTGATTATCTTAACAGCTGGCAGAATATTCCTGTGAGGGAGGGAACTGCTTTCATTTATAAAGGTAAGTTTCTGAGCCTGGAGGTTGCAAGATAAGGCTTTGGGTGCCATAAACAAGCTTTCTGAGGAACATGGTAAGCTGAACCTGAATCTACATAGGAAAGGAAGAGAGAGTATTTTGTGTCTAGTAAGGAGAAGGGGTATGGAGAGAGAGGGAAACTCAGAGAGGCCCCTGTGAGGATGGGGAGGACACTTCCCTGTGGGCGATGACTAAGGCACATTTTTAAATGGAGGCAACTAATGTACAATTTGAATTTGCTTTAGGTTTGGACGTGTAATTTTTTTCTTCCTCCTCTGCCCATCTTCCTACCACAAAACCATCAATAAATATTAATTACCCATCACAAGTTTTTGTATAAATGGGGTATTTTTTTGTGTGTGAATCATGGGATACACAATATATCACAGACTAGTAGTCAGAGATGACCTGAGGCTATATAAACAACCACTGGGCATGGCATTAGGAGTTCAGGCTAAAATCACTGGATCCCAAGGGGCCAAGAGAGTAACTGACTTGTGGCATATTCATTATCTCTGTACTCCTAGCACCTAGCCTAGTGTCTAGTACATGGTTGGCTTCAATAAATGTCTGTTGAATAAATGATTGAGTAAAACAAAGAAAGAATGATTTACAGGATAAAGTATGGCTCCTTTAGCACCTGTGTGCTGGGGAAGAACAACATGAGATCTTAAGTCAGACTGTCTGTGTTTCAGTCTCACTTAAATGTGACACTGGGAAAATTTCTTTTCTTGTTTAGTCTAATTATTAGTAAAGTGGAATTAATAGTAATGCCTCTTAGCTAGTGGTGAAAAAGAGGGCAGAGTAGAAAGGCAAGTCAGAAACCTCCCATACATACACCAAAGAGCAACTATAGCTAATACAGCTAACCCTAAAAACGACCTAAGACTGCAGACCACCCACGCATGGTGAAGAAGAGAGGACCACAGAGAGAAGGGTAAAGTGGCAGAGCCATGACTGAGTGGTACAGAAGCCCTTCCCCCATCCCAGTCCACAGGCAAGAGGAAGAGGAACGGAGTGGAGTGGGATAAGCACACAGGAACTCTGCACACCTGGCTCTGGAGATCTGCTCTAAGAAGATGAGTCCACATCACACTGGGCCTTGGTGATTAATGTGGCTGGACACCAAAGAGATTTGGAGCACTCTGAGAGGCTGAGACTCCTCCTGCCACTTGTGGAGGAAAGGCATACTCCATCAGTCCTGCTGAGACCCAACGTGGTACTGGTAGTATGAAAGATTTACCAGCAGTGGAAAGGATGCCAGAGGGCTAGGGGTTGGACGGAGCTCTCTCCACAGGAGAAAAGGCAGGTGGGTGATGCTTCCCTAGACTTCCCAAAGCCCAACTGTTCAGAATCCCAAGGGAGGCAGCCCTAAACACTCTATTTCCCTCACTAGTGGCTCAGCTTTGAGGTGCTTTCCTGTGCACCTGCCACCAGCCCAGCCCGGCCCACTTGACCCAGAAGCGGTCAGACATTGCTGACTAGGAGGCAGAGGGGGACTTTGCTGCCTGGCAGATGGAAGGAAGTTTTCCAAGATTTCCTAGCCCTCTCTCAGCCCGTATGTGAAGGCACCTGCAAAAGCAAGCTCCAAATGCTCCTTCCTCCTCACTGGTGACTCAACACCCCTTCACGTTGCCCCACTCATCCCACTGACACAGTAGCACCATCACTGCTGGGCAGGCAGAGGACGTCCCAACCCACAAGGATCCCTACAAAAGCATCCCTGCATGACTCACAAAGGGCCTGTGCTGACAAGAGAACAGCCACTGCCCACAGATAGGCAGAAAGGTGGCCCCGCCCACAGCCCATCAACAGCAACTGGGGCTCCACCACTAAGGAGAACCAGACACAAGTGAATAACGAGTCTGGAGCTTCTAGACACCACACGATGCTTTCTTCATAAAGCCATTACTTACTAAACCAGGAGACATAGCAGACCTATCTAACACAAAGGAAGAAATGCAGGAACCCAGACAAAATGAGGAAGGAACGAAATATGATCCAAGCAAAAGAACAGGATAAGACACCAGAAATAGGGCTCAATGAGATGGAGATCACCAATCTTCTTCATAAAGATTTCAAAGTAACAGTCATAAATATGCTCACTGATCTGTGGAAAAGTATTGACAATCCCAGGGAGGATTTTAACAAAGAAATAAAGGATTTGAAAAAGAGTCACCCAGAGCTGAAGAATATAGTAACTGAAAAGAAAAATACAGTGGAGGGAATGAATTATAGATTGCTGCAAGTAGAGGAGACAGTCAGTGAGATGGAGACTAAAGAACAGGAAAACAACAAAGCTGAAGAACAGAGAGAAAAAAGAATCACTAGAAATGAAAGAATGCTAAGAGACCTGTATAACAACTCCAAACAAAACAATATTCACATAATAGGGGTCCCAGAAGGAGGAGAGAGACAAAGGAGTAGAAAGTCTCTTTGAAGAAATAATTTTTGAAAACTTCGCCAGTCTGGGGAGTGAAATAGATACCTAGGTCCTGGAAGCACAGAGTCCCAAAAAAGGAACCCCAGGCAGACAGCACCAAAATGTATAATAATTAAAATGACAAAGATTAAGGATAAAGAAAGAGTATTGAAAGAGGCAGAAAATTACTTATAAGGGCAATCCCATAGGGATAACAACATATTTCTTAGCAGAAACTTTACAGGCCAGAAGGGAGTAGCACGAAATAATTCATGTATTGAAACAGAAGGAACTTCAACCAAGAATCCTCTACCCAGAAAGGTTATCATTCAGAATTGAAGGAGAGATTAAAAGTTTGCAGGTAAATGAAAAATAAAAGAATTCATCACCACTGAACAGGCCTTACAGGATATGTTAAAGGGCCTTCTGTAGGTGGAAATGTTCTTAAGCCTAAATATTTTTCATCAATGAAAATAAACCCACAGTAAGCGTAGTAGAACAATTACTTACTAAGCAAGTATGATTTTTTAAAATCAACTATACCAAAATCAGTCAAAAGATACAGATTATGACATCTAATATGTAAAGTGTGGGGGAGGAAGAAGAGTTAAAAAATAAGTACTTTTAGACTGTGTTCAAAATAGAGCAACCAAATATACACTGTGATATATTTAGGAAACTATGAACCCTATGGTAACCACAAGCCTAAAGCCTATGATAGATACACAAAAAATTTAAAAAGAGAAATCCTATCACAACACAATTAATAAAACAGTTAATAAAATAGCAATAAGTACATCCCTATCAATAACTGCCCTAAATGTAAATGGACTGAATGCACAAATCACAAGACATAGGGTGGCAGAATGGATAAAGAAATAAGACCCATTTATATTCTGCCTACAAGAGAATCATTTCAGACCTAAAGACATACATAGGCTGAAAATGAAGGGATGGAAAAAGATATTTCATGCAAATAATAGGGAGAAAAAAGCAGGAGTAGCATACTTACATCAGACAAAATAGTCTTCAACACAAAGAAAATAACAAGAGACAAAGAAGGACATTACATAATGATAAAGGGGTCAGTCCAACAAGAGAATATAACAATTATAAATATCTACTCACCCAACATAGGAGCACCTAATTATGTAAAACAAATATTAACAGAATTAAAGGGAGAATTAGACTGAACTCAATCATTTAAGGGAATGTTAACACACCACTTACATCAATGGACAGATCAACCAGACAGAACCTATATAAGGAAACAAAGGCACTGAACGACACACTAGATCAGATGAGCTTGACAAATAACTACAGAACATACTACCCAAAAGCACCAGGATACACATTTTTCCCAACTGCACATGGAATGTTCTCCAGAATAGATGATATATTAGGACACAAATAAAAACCTCAACATATTCAAAAAGATTGAAATTGTATCAAGCAACTTCTCAGAGTACAATGTTATGAAACTATAAATAAGTTATACAAAGAAAACCCACAAACACAGGAAGGCTAAACAACATGCTTCTAAATAATCAATGGATCAATGAACAAATAAAAGAAGAAATCAAGCAAAAAATGGAGACAAATGAAAACAAAAACACAACAGTTCAAAACTTGTGGGCTGCTGCAAAAGTTGAAGAGGGAATTACATAGCAATACAGACCTATCTTAGGAACAAGAAGAATCTCAAATAAACAGCTTACACTCACAACTAAATAAATTAGAAAAAAAAGAACACATGAAGCACAAAGTTAGTAGAAGGAGGCATATAGTAAATATCAGAGAAGAAATAAATAAAATAAAGAAAAAACAACAGAAAAAAATCAATGAAGCCAAGAGCTGGTTCTTTGAGTGGATAAACAAAATAGAAAAGCTCCTAGCCAGACTTATCAAGAAAAAAAGAGAGAGGACACAAATAAACAAAATCAGAAAGGAAAGAAGACTATTTACAACTGACACCACAGAAATACAAAGAATTATTAGGAATTATGTAAAAAATTATAGGCCAATAAATTGGGCAACCAAGAGGAAATGGACAAGTTCTTAGAAAAGTACAACCTTCCAACACTGCCCCAGGAAGAAGCAGAAAATCTGAACAGACCAATTACCAGAAACAAAATTTAATTGGTATTCAGAAAACTCCCAACAAACAAAAGTACAGAAGCAGATGGCTTCATAGCTGAGTTTTACCAAACATTTAAAGAAGAGCTAATACCCATTTTTCTTAAAGTATTTGAAAAAGTGTAAGAGGAGGGAATACTTCCAAACTCATTTTATGAGGCCAGTATCACTCTCATACCAAAATGAGTCAAAGACACTACAAAAAAAAATAAAATTATAGACCACTATCCCTGAACATAGATACAAAAATCCTCAACAAAATATTAGCAAACCAAATTAAAAAATGCATCAAAAGGGTTATCCATCACAACCAAATGGGATTTATTCCAGGGATGTAAGGATGGTACAATATTCATAAATCAATCAATGTGATATACCACATTAACAAATATAAGGATAAAAATCACATGATCATCTTAATAGATGCTTAAAGAGCATTTGACAAAATTCAACATCCATTCATTATAAAAACACTCAACAAAATGAGTATACAGGGAATGTACCTCAACATAATAAAGGCCACATATGACAAACTCACAGCTAACATCATACTCAATGGCAAAAAGCTGAAAGCTTTTCCTCTGAGATCAGGAATAAGACAAGGATGTCTATTCTCACCACTTTTATTCGACATAGTACTAGAAGTCCCAACCACAGCAGTCAGACAAGATAAAGAGATAAAAGGAATCTGAATTGGTAAGGAAGAAGTTAAGCTGTCACTATTTGCAAATGACATGATGCTATATATAGAAAACCCTAAAGACTCCACCAAAAAATTATTAGAACTAGTAAGTGCATTCAGCAAAGTTGCAGGATATAAAATTAGTACAAAGAAATCTGTTGCATTCCTACATACCAACAATGAACTAGCAGAAAGATAAATCAGGAAAAACAATTCCATTTACAATTGCATCAAATAGATTGAAATACCTAGGATTAAATCTAACCAAGGAAGTGAAAGAGCTGTACTCTGAAAAATTTAAGACACTGATGAGAGAATTAAAGAAGAGACAAATAAATGGAAATCTGTCTCATGCTCATGGATAGGAAGAATTAATATTGTCAAAGTGGCCATCCTGCCCAAAACAGTTTACAGATTCAATACAATTTCTATCAAATACCAATGGCATTTGTCAATGAACTAGAGCAAATAATCCTAAAATTCATATGGAACTACAAAAGACCCTGAAAAGCCAAATAAATCCTGAGAAAGAAAACAAAGCTGGGGGTATTGTGCTCCCTGACTTCAAGCTTTACTACAAAGCTACAGTAAACAAGATAGTATGGTACTGGCACAAGAAAAGATACATAGATCAATGGAACAGAATGGAGAGCCCAGATATAAACCCGCACATGTATGGTCAATTAATATATGACAAAGGAGCCATGAATATACAATGCAGAAAGAATCTCTTCAATAACTGGTGTTAGGAAATCTGGACAACTACATGCAAGAGAATGAAACTGGATTACTGTCTAACTCCATAAGCAAATGTAAACTTGGAATGGATCAAAAACTTAAATGTGAGACATGAAAACATAAAACTCTTAGAGGAAAACACAGGCAAAAATATCTTGAACTTTAGCATGAGCAATTTTTTTCTGGACACATCTCCCCAGGCAAGGGAAACAAAATAAAAAATGAGCAAGTGGGACTACATCAAACTAAAAAGCTTCTGTATAGCAAAGGTCATTGTCAACAAAACAAAAAGGCAACTTAGAGTATAGGAGAATATGTTCATAAATGATTTATCTGATAAGGGGTTAACATCCAAAATATATGAAGAACTCATACAACTCAACACCAAAATAAAATAATAATAAGCTGATTAAAAAGTGGTTCAAAGATTTGAACAGACATTATCCAAAGAAGAAATACAGATTGCCAATAAGCACATGAATAGATGCTCCACATCGCTTATCATCAGAAAAATGCAAATCAAAACCACAATGAGATATCACCTCACACCAGTTAGAATGACCACTATCCAAAAGACAAGAAATAGCAAGTGTTGGTGAGGATGTGAAAAAAAGGGAACCATGCTATACTGTTGGTGCGAATGTAAATTGGTGCAGCCACTGTGGAAAGAAGTATAGAGAATGGAGGTTCCTCAAAAAACTAAAAATAGAAATACCCAGTAATTCTATTTCTAGGAATTTACTCAAAGAAAACAAAATCCCTGATTTGGAAAGCTATATGCACCCTTATGTTAATTGATGAATTATTTACAATAGCCAAGATATGGAAGCAACCAGTGTCCATCGATACATGAATGGATAAAAAAGATGTTGTATGTACATATACACAATGGAATATTATTCAGCCATAACAAAAGAAAGACATCTTGCCATTTGCAACAACATGGATGTACCTGGGGGGTATTATGCTAAGTGAAATAAGTCAGGCAGTGAAATACAAATAACACATGATTTCTCTTATTTGTAGAATTTAAAAGCAAAATGCAACAAAATGGAAAAAAGAACACTAGACTCATAGAAACTAAAAAAGTGACTGGTGGTTACTGGGGAGGGGTGGGTGGGGAGGGTGAGGGGGATAAAGGGGCAAGAAAAATTTCCAGTCATAATATAGGTTGGTCATGGGGATGGTAGTAGAGCATGGAGAATATAGCCAATGATTCAGTGACGTCTTTCTATGTTGAAAGATAGTACCTGAGTAGTTGAGGTGAGAATTTAATAATATTGGTAACTTGAACCACAGTGTTGTATACTCAAAACTAATATAGGATTATATATCAACAATACTTCAATTAAAAAAAAAACAGTAATGCCTCTCTCACACAGTTTTAACAGATCCCCAAGGCTGCTTCTCCTTTCCCATCACCAGGGCAATAGCAGATTGTTGTGCAGAACACAAGGGAGCTTTCTTAGTGCCCTAGGAATGAAAGAAGAGGGTGCAAACCACTATGGGAGTAGGGCAAAGGGAGAACACAGGATCATTTTCCACTGTTGGGACCAGAAATTTATTTCATCACATTCATGTAGAATTTTTTTTCATGAGTTCTGTCCAAGAGTAAGAAATCTGGAAATGGTTGCCATTTGCGTGTATCTTCCTCATTTTTGAGGTTCTAAAACTGGGAGATGGAAGGACATGGGGATAAGAAAGGATGTCAAATCTTGTAAGTCATCTCAAAAGATGAAATGCAAAGAGGACCAACATTAGCCATTATGAATTTATTGAAATAAGCAATGTGTCCATGGTTCTCATTTTATCATTGCAAAGGGGCCAAGGAAAGTAAAAGAACAGGGAAGAATTTTAGCTATTAGGTTATATAAACTCTGACACTTAAACAGTAGTAGTTCCAGAGAATGCATTCTCTTTCCAAACTAAACTTCTTCCCTGACTATCCCCCATCAAATAAGGGAAGTAATGTCTCTGACTGAGCTGATCCAGCAAGCACACTTGGTTCCCTCTCTTCTGCTCCTTGTACTTTCTCCTAACTAGTCAAGTAGCCCATGTATCTGTTTTCATCTCCCCTAGAAAATGATGGTGAGAGTCATTTCACACGTGGTTGAAATTCCAACACTACCCCCACAGCACTATACTGATTTTGATCTTCGGTCTTTTGTAACATGGAAAGTGAATTTCGTCGATTTCTGCTCTAATCTTTATTAAATTCTTTTCTTCTGAGGATCTGGGTTTAATTTGCCCTTCTTTCTGGTTATTTTCAAGATGAAGTCCAAGATCATTGATGCGAGACACTACTTTTCTAGTAAAGATGTTAAAATCTATAAATTCCCCTCTAAGAACTATTTATTGGAATCCCACACATTTTGCTGTGGTGGGCTCTCATTTTCATATGTTTCTCCTCTTGATTACTTCTTTGACTCCTGGGTTATTTTGAGTCTGTTACATAATTTCCAAATATTTGGAGATTTTCCATGTATCTTTCTGTTATTGATTTATAACTTAATTCCATTGTGATCAGAGAACATTCTTTGTATAATTTCAATCCTTTTAATTTATTAAGATATTATGGCACCAAATGTGACCTATCTTAGTATATCTGTGTGTAAGTGAAGAGAATTTGTATCATGTTGTTGCTGAATGAAATGTTCTAGGAATGTTAATTAAGTCAACTTGGTTAATAGTGTTGTTCAAGTCTATTATATCCTTACTGATTTTCTACTTGCCATAGATCATTGAGAGAGGCTGTTGGAATACCTTATTATAACTATGGATTCATTTCTTCTTTCAATTTTGCTTCATGGATTTTGAAGCTCTGTGCCTAAGCATTTAGGACTGTTATGTCCTCTTGATGAACTGATCCCTTATTAATTGCAAAATGACATTTTATGTGTAATGATATTCTTTGCTTTGAAATGTATTTGTATGCTATTAATTTAACCACTCCAGATTTCTTTTGAATTTCCCTTCATTTCCCTTTTCGTGTCTTTATAGAGAGAGTTAATTTCTTACAGGCAACATATTGTTGAGCTGTTTTTTAATATAATCTCACAACTTCTGGCTTTTAATTTCAATATTTAGACAATTTGTATTTCATATGATTAAGATGAGTTTAAACCTTCCCTCTTGCTAATTGTTATTCTATTTGTTCCATCTGCTCTTTATGTTTTCTTACTTTTTGGTCTGCTTTTGTATTAGTTATTTCTATGAATTCTGTTTTATTTCCTTTTTGGCTTAATAGAATAATCCTTATTTTATTGTTGTAAGTAATTGTTTTGGGGTTTAAAATATACATCATTAACTTATCATAGTCTTCTTCCAGTAACATTACTTCATTTTACTTCTAGTATAGAAAACTCAGAAGAACATATTTCCATTTCTCCCTTCCTGTCCTTTATGCTATCATTATTATAGTGATTGCTTCTACTTATTTTGTAAACCCCATGGTATATTTTTATATTTCCTTTAAATGGTCAATTATCTTTGAATTTATGTCAAATTATTTAAAAATTTTTAATTTCAACTTCCAGTGTTCTTCCTTAATTTGCGTAAATGCATAATCCTATTTGGCATCATATAATTTTTCTTTTACCTAAAGGATGTCTTTAACATTTTTGTGCTCCAGCCTGCTGGTGGTGAATTCTTTTGGCTTTGACATGTCTGAAAACATCTTTATTTTGTTTTAGTTTCTAGAATATTTTTTTGGTTGGGTACAGAATTCAAGTTTTGGGGTATTTTTTCCTGTCCATATTTTAAAGGTGTTCTACTTTTTCAGTGCTTGCATTATTTCTGATGCCATCCCTGTCTTTATTCCTCAGCACAAAGAAAAAAAATATCTTTTTGCTCTGGCTGCTTTTAGGTTTTTCTCTTTATCATTGATTTTGAGTATTTTGATTATGATATGCTTGATGTTGGTTTCTGCATGGTTTTTTTTGTGCCTGGGATTCATCAGATTGCCTGATCTGGGTGTATAGGTTTTATCAAATTTGGAAAGTTTTCAGCCATTAGTTATTTCTTTGAATACTTTTTCTGTCCCTTCCCTCTCTCCTCTCCTGCAGAATGTCTAATATATAAATAGGTCATTTGAAGCTGCCCGATTGCTCACTGATGCTCTTTGCATTTTTAAAAATTATTTTTAAAAATCTTTATTTCATGTTGGATAGTCCCTATTGGTATAACTTCACTCACCCTTTCTTCTGCAATGTCTAATCTGTTGTGAATTCCATGCAGTGTGTCTTCCATCTCAGATATTATAGTTTTCATCTCTACGAGTTTGATTTAGGTCTTTATTATGTACCACGTGTGCCTAATATTTTTGCCTAACATTTGGACATAGAGACTGTGGTTATAACTATTTGAATCTCTTGTCTACTAGTTTTATCTATTTTAGTTATTCCAGTTCTAGGTCAATTTCAATTAATTGATTTTTCTCCTTATTATTGGTCATGTTTTACTGCTTATTAGAATGACTAGCAGTTATTGGATACATTCATTGTGAATTTTCTCTTAATAGGAACTGGATATTTTTATACTACTACAGATATTCTTGAGCTCTGTTCAATGATGTAGATAAGTTCCTCAGAAGTAGTTTTGCCCTTTTTGGATCTTGCTTTTAAGCTCAGCTTGGAAAAGAAGAGTTTTCAGTCTAGGGTTAATTTTGCCCCTTTTCCTGAGGCAAAACCATTCTGAGTATTCTATCTGGTGGCATAGAGGTTATAAGGTTTTCTCTCTGGCTGGAGTGACAGGAACTATTCCCATTTCTGTGTTATCTCCAGGATTATTCCCTCTAATTCTTGTAGGTGGTCCACTTACTCCAAGTATATTCCTGTCACACTTATACTAAGCCCTACTCAGCTGAAGATTCAAGGAGGGACCCTCTCTGCATACCTTTCTCCTCTCTGGTACTCTGTTGGTGAACAATAGTTTCTTTGTCCTCCCTGGACTTACAGGTTTTTACAGGACTTACAGATTCACATTTTCAATTCAGCCTAACCACTGGACGCTGCCTGGGATTTCAGCTCCTTGGGACCCAATCTGGGAATTGTGTCTAGCCAGGAAGCTGAGGTAACTGTAGGACTCACCTCTTTTGTTTACATTCTCTAAGGTATCACTGTCCTTTGTTGCCTCGTGTCCAGTGACTGAAAGCTGTTATTTCATATATTTTGCCACTAATTCATTAATTTTTTAAAAATTAGGCTTGGATCAAGTAGAAGGATAAATCCAGTCTCTGTTATTCCATCTTAGAAGCAGAAATACACTGGAAAAGGAATTTGAATAACCATTTGGTCAGTGTTGGTCACCCAGGATATGAATGAAGTTGAACATGTCCTAAAACATATGATTTGGTTTGCTTTCTCTGCTTACCTTTCCAGTTCCACAGCCTGGCTTACTCATTGCCTTCCCCCAGCTTGTCTCAGAAATACTGTAACACTGACTAGGAAAACAACTCTTTGGAACATACAAACTCCCCATAGATTCAGGAATCGTTGATGCCCACCAGAGCTTATTAACTCAATGATTTAAATGAACTAATGATACATAAATGGAAAAATCTATCTATCTATCAACTATCCCAAAATAAAAATTTCAACTGGCCTCCTAGTCAATGTAGTATAGATAAGATAAAATAGGTAGTATAGTACGGACAATATAAAGTGTTTGTACGTTGTCTCTCCAATGGAGATATCTAAAAGCTGTTATTACCCAGCCATGATAGGTTTAATGCCTAGTCTTATTCTGAGTATTTTTTTTGAAAACTTTTGGAATGGTCTGGGATTTCCTTTTCAGTAGAGTTGTGTCCTGCTGGGTGGCTAGATTAAGGAAAGTGATTTACAAGGCTGCTGTAAAGGTACTAGAGGAAAGAGATGCTTCCATTTCACAGCAATGCTTTTTGAGCACACTTGTAAAAGCCATTATAGTGCCTGTCACATGCTTGCAGGAAGAGGCGGGTCAGAGAGATGATGAAGGTGCTGTCTGGAGTAAGGGACCACCAATAACCCAGAAACATCTGTCACCAATATTTCTACTTCTCATGGCATCTGCAGCTTTCCTGCTCTTTGTATATATTTCCTGCAGACTTTGTTTCACTTTTCCCTCACATCCTTAAAATATAGACATTCTGCAATAGGATTAAGGCATGTCTACATGCACTGCTATATGACTTAAATCCTTGGCCTTAAGGATTGAGCCCACATTCTAACAAAGACAATCAACCCACATAGCTTCTCATATCATTTCCCAGAGCCCCAGGAGTATTTTCCTTTCTCCAATATTTCAATATTACCAACCTGTAAATTCCTGGACTTCTTCTTGAATTATTTGAAGTCAGTGGAAAACTAGCAGACATGGAATCACCTTATATTTGATTTTCAGTAGCCAAAGCAAACTCTTTAATGTGATGATCAATTTTATTCAAAGAATTCTGAATCAACAGTCATCCTGTATTTTAAGGTCAGAAGAGTCACAAGACAGACAAGGAGAAAAAAGAAAAAAAAACAATCAAGAAGTCTAATGGATTTTTTTCTTTTAAAATAAAATCTGTTTCATTTGGAAGTAGTCAAATTTCATTGTTTTAATTAAAGGGAACAACAGCGAAAATATACTGCTTTTCTTTAAATTACTTCTTCCAATGCAAGTTTAATGAGTTAAAAAAAAGTGATATGTCAATCCTGCCTATCTTATTTTTGGCTATGTCTAAATTGATTCAGAACCCATAACTTGATTGAGAAGATGGATATCAGTTGGGTGCCCTTAAAAATTTCAACATTTCATAAATTACTTCACCTCTGTGTACATATATATCCTTATCTTTATAACAAGGATTTGTGATGCTAATTAAGTATGTCAATACATGTAAAGTACTTAGAACATTGCCTAGCATGTGGCAAGGACTCAACATTTTGATTATCATTATTGCCAAATGGGTTGTATCCAGTACTGTACAGAACACTTAGAAATGTCAGAGAAACAATAAAACTAGAATGTATGCCACCTCCCAAGAAGTATATTATCTGGCCAAGAAAACCTATTATGGAGAATATATATGACTCAGGAATTAGGCTTGGTAGTATTCACGCTCAGAGCTATGAAATATAAGAGTGAGATTAAGGCTTGGCCTGGAAGAACAAATAGTATTTAGATAGATGGATGGGAAACAGTCTTACAGCCCTTTCCACTTCTTTCATTGCACAGTTTGCTTTAACTCTTATTATTGCGAATTTTCTACATGTCTTTCTTTTCCACTAGATTGAAAACTGTTTAAGAGCAGATACTGAGTATTATTCTGTATCTTCTGTTCTATCCAGGAACATAGCTAGCCTGCACACACATATGCACACACACATCTTGAATAATAATTATTCAAGGAAAAAAGAGAAGGAATGATTCAAGGGAGAGAAAGAAGGAAAGAGGGAAAAATCTATTTGGCTGGCATGGATAGAGGGCTAGGAATGCAGACAGAAGGAAATCACACAGTTGGACCAAATGGGCATACATAGTAGAAGGAAGATTGGGGCCATGGCTCAATGCTCAGAGGACCAAGGCTCTATTTTCCTAGGACAGTGGATACTGGGCATAAGGCAGCAGATCAGTATTCATTCCTTCCTCTAGTGAACAAGAATTTCTCAGTATAATGAGTCTGGTTCTCAGAAGCTCAGGTTTGGGGAGTCCAACCCTCCTGATGAGAGGATGTTAATCCAGTGTGAATCCTGAGTAGACTGAAAGTTACATGACAGATATCAATTTTGCAAACTGTTTATTTGGGTAAAAGGAGAAATTAATGAATGAATCATTTTTTTAATCTCCCCCCCCAAAAAAAACACTAGATAAATGTAGGCATCTGTTTTTAGATAGAAGTTGAGACTTAACGGTATATTGTCCATTACTATGTAATGGCATTTTATACTTGGCACATGGACAGTGCACAGATTTTCTTTAAAAACAGTATGACTAGAGTTTCCATCTACTTCCTAGAATATATATGACTTGACTTCCTCTGAAAGGTCACCTCCTGATTTTGGTGAATGACCTTGCTAATGAACATCATGAAGAAACTACTAACCTAATCTGTTTTGATTTCCCATTAGAAAAGAAACCTCTCTGTTGCAGTTCAATGTTTTCTCCTTGGTCACAAAGCTGGCTTTGTAGAGAAGCCAACACCAGAACCCATATAAATTGTTCTTATGGGCGGCTCTGTCTGCCTTCCCCATCTCCATGGGCAGTTGCACCGCTGGCACGCATCCAAAAATGACATGTCAACAATCATCTTTGTTTTATGTTACTTTGTCTTCAGTGGTTAATATTTCCTGATGCATCAGAAAAGGATTACATCTCTTTGCACAGGCTTCCTTCTCCTATTGATAGCCTTTGCAATTTGTCATAAATTGTTGGCCATTAAATAGGCATGTCGTTTAATCATGACTGGCCTGGGAACAGTTTAGACTGGCAATCCTACGGAAAACCTACCACTCTTGCCTAAGTCAGGTTCCTTTCAGCAGAACTGTATTATGCTGGGCTTTGTTCTGTTTCCTGCTTTGGGCCAATAATGGGGCTTTAGTGTCCCTTGCTTGTTTTTAAGAAGGATGACATCTTTCCTGCAGCTCCTTCTACAGGCAGACAGCTGTGGAAACATCACAATAATGGACCAAACATCTTGTGAGCACCCAAGGTAGCTCCTAAACATTCACAATCCTTTTGTTCCTTGCTCTGGGAAACTTCTGCTGATATAAACTGGGGAACCAGGTAGCATTTCTCATCCTTTCCCCTGCCATCAACCATCTTTCCACTTTCTCAGCCTATATGATAAGGTGACTCTTGGATATCGTTCACAGTGATGTTGATTATCTGGGCACAGCCAACCATTCAGGGTGCAACGATTTTATCACAATGAGAGACTTAAGCCACCACCATTATCATCTTTTTTTGAAGCACAAAATAGAACCTCTTTGGACAGCGGGAGCCTCTTCAAGCTAACCTCTGAATTATTTCATAGCTTCCTTGCTATCTGGTTAAAAATAGGCTTTTCATATGTACTATGAATCCTCTTTCCCTTTTTGATAGTAGTATTCTATGTACATCATCTGTGCATGTAGCCAATGCATGCTATACCCCTTTCTCTTTTAACCCTCATTTAGTCTTAGTTCTACAACTAACTATACATTAAATTTTCCAGTACTTAATGCATGTGTCTCTCTACTCCTTTTGTTTGTCTGAAGCTCATTCTTTATTAAGTTCTTCAAGGAGGGCTTATAAGGCATATTTCCTGAGTCCACTCAGATTGATAATAATTTGTTTATGCCCCCTAAACCTTTTTCTTCACATTTTTTTCCAGTATCTTAAACATGTGATTCCATTTTCTTCTCTCATGAAGTGCTGCTGTCAAATAGCCTGTTGATAAACTACTTTCTTTCCCTTATGAGTCACATGCTATTTTGGCCTACATGCATATTTCAGATTAGGAAGGAAGCATACACTGATATGGCAGTCAGCACAAAGGAAGTTTATTAGAGAATGTTCTTAGGATTAACACCAGTTGGGGAAAGGGAAGAAAGCAAGATTGGGTAGAAGAAGTGAGCTGTGGGGCAGTCACAGCAATGCTTCACCCAATCGTGCAGGGAGCTCTGCAGCTGAGAGTCGTCTCAAATTGGGAAGAAGAAACTGGACCTTTTAATCCCATAGTTGATCTAAGATGTGGGGTGACCCAGAAAATGGGTGTGACTTTGGGCACAGTAGTTTTTCACATCCAAGTAAATTTCTGAGGAGGTAATTATAAATGAGATCTGTTGAATGACTTCCTAGCAGTTGTAAAATTTTAAAACATAAAAACTCTAAGGTCAGTTAATTTTTCTAGAATAGGTCTTGATATTGGCCATTCTGGTCCAATGTTCTCAGGCATGTAGCATGCTCTTCCACTTTGTAGTTTCAAACTATTCTTTATTTCAGGAAATTTCCTTAACCTATAGCTTTTGGTATTTGTTTTATTTTCTTGCTTTGGGCTCTAGCATCAGTGACTCCGGTTATACTTATGTTGGGTCTTTCTTGCTTTTCTTCATCTTTTTCACTGTTTCTTCTCCTTAAGGCATTATCTGTTGTGTTTAGTAGCTCTTGCGTTTTTTATAGCTCAGTCCCCACTTCTGAAAAGATTTTATCTTCTATTTCTAGTTCCCTGAGTTCTGTCACTAAATTTATGAGTTTTTCTAAATCTGCTTTATGTTTTCCTTTCTTCTAATTGAAACAGAAGTTTATGATTTATTCTGTTTTAGGGCCTATCTTTCTGGCATATTTTCAATGCCTTTAGGAATGTTATTCCTAATTATCTTTTTTTCTTGTAATAATTTTACATAGAATTTAACCTCAAGTGTTTTCTGTGTTCATTTTTATGTGAAATTAATTTTCCCCAACTTTTAGAAAGAGGTGTTGTTCCGGGAAGCTTTTCTTACTCCACAGAATCCTCACCCTTATTCTTTCCTTCTAGCAGTCAAGGTTTGCTTTCTGAGGTTTCCTGACTTTTCCATTTCTTATCTTTTATCTGCACCTTCCATAATTTCCTCCCCATTGTCCCTATCCTTATCAATTTTGATTCCATTCCCAGGAGGTTCTCTTGTGTGTGACTCTACCTGTAAGAGAGATTTGGGGGGTTAATTTTGACAATGACAATTCAATGGGGATCTACTACTCCAGCTCCTTAGTATTTACCATAGGCCCCTTTCATCAATTCACTGTTGCAATAGGAAAACTTGCTCCCCATTGCAGTTGCTCATCTACAATTTGTCCATGACATGCTCCATGGCCTTGTACTGGCTCTTTCTAATTTCTGCTGTTCTCAGATATTTCAGGTTACTCAAACACCAATACCATGCAGGTTCTATGGATGCTGGTAGCTCGCGCAATTCTCAAACAATGAAAGAGAATGTGAGAATTGGGAATGGTGGGTATAACTTCTTATCTAGTTTTATTTTTAAACACCATCCATGTGTTTTTGGTCTTGCCACCTAGTTATTCTATCTCTTTTCATGTTGGGATTTGGAAAGACTGGAAAACAATGCAGCTGATGCTACTGCCCTCTTTCCGGAATCACATTTTAATTGGCTTATTAAAAGTTAAGGTAAGTCACATGCCAAATAGGAGGTGTATGTAGTAAAAATGCAAGAAGAGGTCTATGGGAGGAGATGCATTTTATAGTTCATGAAATGAAATAACCAGGACTCTAGTTTTTACCCAAAAGATCACCAATCCTTTTTTAAGTATCTCATTTCTGGGTCAAATTTACTCTCTTACAAAGCATGTAAGAATTATTTTAGCTGTGGATAAACTGGCTTTGTGGACGGACTCACCTGGGTTCAACTCTGACTGCATCATGGATTGTTTCCGTAAACTTAGGTAAATTTAGTTAAATTCCCTGAGCCTCATCTGCAATTCAGAAAAAATAATATTCACCTCACGAATCCAATTTTTTCAGGGTCATCCTAAGTCTGTCCCTCCCTTCTCTCATCCTCACTCATCTACCAATACATACCACAAATGCCAATTGATATTACCCAATAAACATCTCTTGAAGTTGCTCACTTTTCTGCATCTCCACCACTACTGTTATAACCACTCCAGCACAAGCTATCATCTTCTCTTGTTTGGTCCAGTAAAATAATATCCCTGAGTCACCTGCCAGCATTGCCTCTTCCACCCTTATACCCATTCCTTAAATTCAGCCTGAATATGTTCAAAACATATTTTTGTCAAACTCTTGCTTAAATAACACTGATTTTATCAACATTTTTCTTAAAACTCTTCAGTCTTACTTTGCTTGCAAGATTTAGGGAAAACATGTATTAAACTGTAAGGTCTGGCTTCCGTCCACCTTCAAGCTGACCTCACAGAGTCCTCATCCGCCATCTCAAGGTCAGTCACACTGCTCTGTTCTCGGTTCCTCAGCCTCACCACTCTCTCTCTCATCACAGAGGCACATGCTCTGTGACTTTCTGAAATTCTGTTCTCCCTGCACCAAGTTAACTTCTAATGACCCTTGATATCTCAGTGTAAGCTCCAGGTCCTCAAGGAAGTCTTCCCTGCCCTCCTAGTTGAACAGATCTCCTATAGTACCATGTACCTCTCCTTTAGAACATAGAACACTTATTTGTGAAATTACATAACTAATGCCTCTTTACTTCACTAGAGTCTCCTTGAGGACAGGGAGAATTTTTATTTGTCAGTGTATCTCCAGAACAATGCCTGCACACAGTACTAAGAAAATTGCTGGGAACTGTAAAAATGAGTGAACAGATGTTTTTAAGATTGTTGCAAAGGCTTTACTTGTGCTGTGAATTGGCCTAAGCTATTTTATTTTAGGCAATAATTATGTTCTTTTAAGTAATTCTCAGTAACTACCAAACTGTTGGAAGTGATAAGGTTAGTTGCTTCCTCCCAATCTCAGTAATAGGTTATGATGAAAGCAAGTCTCAGTTCACATTTTGCCACAAAACCAAACAAATGCAACCAAAATCAAAAACCAGCTCTGTTAACACGATGAAGTTTCACAGCCCTCTGGAGTTCTTGGTTACATGAGAAAACTGCTTGAAAGGTATCTCTGAGGCAAAAACAGCAGTATCCCTGGTTCGAAATTCTTAATCTATATTTGACATTTGGGGAGATCTTCCTTTCCATTGTAACAATTGGACAACTGTTCAGGATCCCACAGCTCTCTAAAGTCTCCAAAGTCAAGAGTGGTAGCCTTAAAGCAAAGCCATCAAAACCTGAAGAGTTTTTGCATTGCTAATTTATTTATTTTCATCCTGGATTCTCCCTTTTGAAAAAGCCTGGACTGCAAAGATAAAAGAGCGCAATAAAGAATAAAGCAGTTCCTGTGCATGTGTGATTACTGTAAGAATAAAGCAAATAAGCAGAAAGGAACTTCCCTCATTTAGAAAAAATTCTAAGTCATTGTTTCCTGGCCCCATAATAGGGGCTCCAAACAATTCAGATAATTATGATTTATACTGAACATTCCTGGAGCACCTGAAGTCTGAGGCCTCTTGTACCCACAATGAATGAGTCATTATAACTTGTTTGTGCAATGCTGGGAGGAAAACAACAAGATCGTATCTGCTTGTCCCGCCAATGATAAGGTGACACACACTTAATCAAAATAAGGGACACTGAAATCATTCAAAGAGGTCAGTTTTCAAAGGAATTGAGAAGTATCCTCTTGTTACCAGAAAAATTTCAGGAAAAGGATATAATAATCATGTGGATTAGATCAGTGGTTCAAAACTCAGTATATAACCTTCCCTAGTTTTCTGTTCTCATATATATAATGTAGATAGATAAGTATGTATACAGTATACATATTTGTATATAAGATTTGGGGGTTTTTTGCATTGTTTTATAAGTGTGTTTTCATATTATGCATAATTGACTACAACTTGTCTTTCTCACTCAAAAATATTTTGTGGGAAACCTCTTCAAGGTAACTATTACAATTCTTTCTTCTTTTAATGGTATTTTCCCTACATGATTTATTTAGCAATTCCCTGATTGATAGACATTTATTTTATTTCCATATTTTATTTTTCCATGGTTTAACATTCTGAAATAAATATCCTTCTGCAAATATCATGATGTCCTCATATTTTTATTTTCATGGGATAGATTCTTAGAAGGGGGACTGCATATTTGAGAATCTAGACTATTACAAGTAAATCCAAGGGTAAAAGAAGACTTCTCAGTTAAGAGTAGAAGTCAAAAACCTAGGTGTTTTTTATAAAAACTTAAAATTTTTCATTGAAATTAAAAAAAATTTTTTAATTAAATTGAAAATATATGTGGAAAAATATAAACAATGTCAAGTGGTTACTTTTGGAAAAAGTAATGCAGAGGGTGGACAAAAGGGGTAATTTTATAACATATAAATAGCTTTTTTAAATTTCCAGAAAATTTGATGTAGGAAATGTACAAGCAATTCATTGAAAATCATATGCAAATGGCCATCAAACACATGAAAATACATTCAGATTCTATAGAAGCCACCTAGCTGCAAATTACTAATGTGCTATCACTTTGCACCCACCAGACTGGCAAAAATTAAAGGATTGTAACACCTACAGCTGGCAGAGATGTATAGAAAAGGATATTCTCATGCATTCTTGGTGACAATACAAAATTTTAAGCCAATTTGGAAAATAGCCTGGCTTAATTTTTTGAATTTCTGTCTAGTCACAGAAGCAACTGTTGTTAAAGTAGTTAAGGTGAAAGTACAGCCGGAAGGCAGTCCATTAGTAACTTAAAACACTAGCGCCCAGCAAAACGAGAGCCAGAAATGGGCCTCGATTAGGATGCGCACCTTACCTCCCCAGGGGACAATTATATCACAGCACTCAGTCAGATATTCTGCAGTTTTATCTCCTTCCTGAATTGCGGGACAGTCTGGTGAAAGTGTAGTCCTGGGGAAATCATGGTGGGGAGAGTATGTCTGACATGGCTACACCTAAGCTGTGATTCAAAAAGTATTCCTTCCAGACATAGCAGGACTAGATGCTGCTTTAGAAGAGAAAAAACTGTCCACATGTGGGGATCTATTTGTGGGTAAATATGAAATCAGCACCAGCTGGGGTCTGAAGAAAGGAAGCTATCGGCAGCAGGGAGAGTATGAGTCTGCAACAATTCACAGGCCTGGGATGTCATCCTCGAAGCCTGGTGATGTGGTCTAACATAGGAGGGTCATGTGCAGGGAGGAAGAGGTGCCTGGATGAGACAAAAGCCAATTCACAGACTGCAGGTGACACCAATCTCTTTTGTTTCCTCATTTTATTGGTCTGTATAAGTGTTAGGCTCATAACACCATAGGGTATCTTTGAAAGTCATATCAGAAGGAAGAGAGCTCAGGGACTGGAGGCCAGAATGTATATGAGCTAGGACTCTGCACAGTCACTAATTTCAACTTGAATGAGACCATATGACAGTAGAGATCATCTGTTCAGGTCATAGCAGCGTGAGGATATTCTGAAAACAGTTTCCAAACCCAAATTTAGTCTCATTAATATAACCATGGTCTCATTTCTAGTATTCTCTTAGGAACATATAAATATTATCTTAGGAACAATAGAATGAGCTATTTTCAATCATGACAATTTCAGAAAACCTGAACATCATCATCATCGTGAATATATGGGCGAAATGTAATGGCAAATTAGGTTTCGGGTCAGCCGTGATGAGGGAGGGGGTTATGATAATCCTTAGGACTTTTCCCAATTTCTAGTTTCACCCTACTCTCAGGTCCAGATGCCAGCCTCAGCCCTCCCTATCTGGTTTGCAGCTCGGGTACTGAGCAGCCCACTGGACTGTAGGAGGAGAGAGCCCTTCCTCTGTTTCCTTCATTCTCTTTCCCAGTCACTGCTGAGCAGCTTGCACACCTGCCAGAATAGTTTGAAAGGAGTCTGGTGTTAGGGCAAGATCTGAGTGCAGGGCAAGCTAACAGTGGGGCACCAATATGCAGGACCGTCTCAGCACCCGTAAGATTTATGATATTAATACCCACACTTTCTCATAAAAGCAGCAGAAGGGGTGCTTTCTATACATGCATGGGATTTGGATGTGGATCTCCAGCACCAGTTCCTAAAATCAAAGGCAATAGGCCTTCTCCCTGGGACAAAGCTGAGTCAGAGTACAGCTGTCACGCACTCCGGGGTAACAGCCCGATCACAAGCATCCTTTCTCTCTTGACACGGTAGTGTTCTGAGTTCGGTCACTTCCGGTTTTGTAATTGAAATGAAGACCTTAGAAGTAAGACTTTATGAGTCTTAGAACAGCAATAAAGATTTGGTTGAGAATTTGGGTTTTGAGGACATTAGACTCAGAATGGGCATGTTGACAGATTGTATTCAGCCAAGAAGAAAACTTGTCTTGTGCAGTGGAGTTGCAAGACCCTTTGGTATACTTGTTAATAACTGAAAACCCAGTAATAAGTTCCATATTTTGTGAGTGAAATCTCATGCCAGAGATACTTCCCCATCAGCCTGTACATGCTCTGTGCTTATATGAAATTTTTTAAAGGTTGCAGGTACATTCTGAGCTCTCCATGCTCTTTTAGGTACCAGATGTGCCTGACCAGATAATGTTCAGATGTTCCATGCCTTTCTATGGGGAGGGGGGATGCCCTATGCTTTGATTTTTTTCTACCACAAAACACAGACTTTAAATAGAATTAGTGTATAACAAGGCAGAATGTTCAAATGCATTATTATATTCCATTCTTTTGGGTGAAGAAGATAGTTGGTAGAAGGGCTTCATTCTTTATAAATATATACTACTTTTGTGACATGAGAGGAAAATAATTACTGTCTTAAACCAAACAAAGAAAATCAGCCTTCAGAAAACTTCAGTTAGTCCTACTGCAAAGCCAACAGTTTAAACTTGCCAAGAGACCCTTGTTAAAGAGCGAATTAATACAGACATGTCACAATTATGTGACAGAGAGGGGCTATGAAATCCAAGCCTGTAGATATTTTAAGGACTGCTGTGAGAAATTAAAAATCTGGGGCAGGACTTTCATTTCTAGCAATATGGGGAGAAGATATCATTTAAAACAATATTAAGCTAAAAGAAAAAAGTCCTAAAATGCAGAATAAATTGTATTTAAAAAAAAGAGTAATAATCTGTTTTGGAGCTTAATTCATGGAGTCTAAAACACAGGGAATGTGTGAATCAACAGCAACATGAAATGAGAACAGGGCAATCTTATACTACTCTGGAATAGGATAAAATATCAATTAATTACAGATGTAAGTAAGTTGTATATACATATTACATTTCTAGGGTAACCACTAAAAATCCCAAAATGTATGCCCTCTAAAAAATGGGACAAAGAAAATCAAACATTCCAAAATAAGCAAGAAAAGGACAAAAAATAACTAGAAAAGGCAGCAAAAAAGATTAGAGTGAGTTAGAAATACATTTGCGTATATGAAGTTGTCAAAATAAATGTAGATTAAGTTTTTCTGTTCAAAGACAAAGATTACAAAACTGTCCTCTTAATATAGGCATCTAATATTTACAATAGACACCTCTAAAACATAAGGACACAGAGGGGATTAAAGTAAATTAATGGAAAAAACGTACACCAGGTATATACTAATCAGAAGAAACTAGGCAATTTTATTATGCCAGAAAGGCAACACTTTAATAAAAGAGTTATTAAAGATAAAGAGGATTGCTACATAAATATTCTAGCTTTAAGTCATCAGGGAAACAAAATAAATCCAAACTTGCAGCTTCCTAATAATGTAGTTGCAAAATGTTTAAATTAAAAAATGGCAGATAAATTAAGATAAACTAAAAATTTTACCATCCCAGTAGTGGAAGAATTTCATACCTACTTTTGAATATATACATACAGACACATAGTATTCAGAAGACCAAATATATCCAGTAAGATTATTATGTAACAACACAGATAACAATTCTTAATGATATTAAAAAAACCCTTATTTTTCAAGTACTTGAATTACATCTGCTAGAATATTAAGAAATTCTAACAAATTTCAAAGCACCAGTATCACAAAACTCTATTCCCTAACCACAATGCAATGAAGGTAGAAATAAATAGTGAATAAAGAATGAAAATATAGCTTATAAACTCAAAAAATGTAAACCTTTAAAAACCCATAGAAAGTCAAAGCTGAAATAATTTGAGCAACACAATAAATAACATAGTATTAGATTATAAACAAGGATAAAATAAATGTCCACAAGTTCACACCCATATAAATAAATTAGTAAATAAATAAGTGAAGAAGAAGAGGAAACTCTGCTATGCAGAATACCAAATTATTTATGTAGATAATCGACCCCCGCCATGAAATGGGACATAACGCCCCACCGGGTAAATGTGGACTATGCAGTGACTTCCTTCTAATGTGCAAAGTGTGGAACAGAACAAAAATTAACTTCACCATGGAGAAACCTGACAAATAGTCCTTAAGCAGGTGACCAAGCTTAACATTATTGATAAAGAGGTGTCAGTAGCATGTACCTCTAATATAATGTGGTAAAAATGGCATTTTACCTTGTTTCTAAAACCCATGACCCCAGTCTAACCATGAGAGAAATATCACGCAAATCCAAACTGAAGAACATTCTGCAAAATATTCTTAAAAACTGTCAAGGATATCAAAAATAAAAGCCTGACAAATTGCCACACTGTAGGGAATACCTAAGGAAACAGGACAACTAAATGTAATGTGATATCCTGGATGAGATCCTGGAACAGAAAATAAAAATAGGTAAAAACAAAGGAAATGTGAATAAAGCATGGACTTCCATTAATAATAAGGTACTGATATTGGTTCATCAGTTTTGACAAATGTGATAGTAATGTAAGATGTTGATAACAAAAGAGCATGAAAATAGGACATATGGAAATACTCTGAATTCTCTGTACAACCCTTGCAACTTTTTGGTAAATTGAAACTATTCTAAAATAAAAACTTTATTTTTAAGAAATATCTAAGCCTGGAAATAAAATTGTATACACAAAAAATCATGAAATACTTAGGGAAAATTTGTACTTGGAGTAGAATGATTATGAAAATACCACATTCCAAAAATTGTGGGATGTAACTAAGGCAGTAGTTAAAGAAAAATATAAGGCATTTAATGTTTATACTAGAAAAGAATGAAGTTGAAAACTTAACTTTCAAGTGTCCAATATGAGGTCTGAAAAAAGTCAGCATAGTAAATTTTAGTAAAGTAGCAGAAGGAAATAGTAAATGTAAGAACAGTAAGTACTAAAATAGAAAAAAATTATGTAAGAAAAGATAAACATAGGCAAAACTGATTCTCTGAAAAGCCAAAATAATTGGCAAGATTGATCTAGAAAAAAGGAAGAGGCCCAAATAAACAATATTAGAAGTGAAAAGAAGACATAACTACAGGTGCAGCAGAGATTTTCTTTTAATGTAACCTATTATGAAAAGTTTGTGCCAATATATTTTAAAATATAGCATAAATAAACAAATTGCTTAAAAATATAAATTATAAAAACTGATTCAGGAAGATCATTAGACACAAAATGATTTGAGATAAGTGATTCAGATTTTTACGGGACAGATAACTCTATTCTTACACCAAATATCCCAAAGAACAGAAAAGGGGGACCACTTATTCTCAAGTAATTTTGTTAGGCTCATAACCTGCATAACAAACAAAAGATTAGGATATATTGACAAGGGAATCAGATAAGTTCTCATTCATAAACATAGGTGAAAAATACTAAGGAAAACATTAGGATAAGAGAATCCTTTATTATATAAAGCATTAATACATGATGACTAAATTGAGTATATTCCAGGAATATAAGATTATTTTAATCTTAGAAAATCTATTAATGTGATTCACCACTTGAACATATCAAACCAAAAAAAATTAGAATTGCCTTAATGTATACAGAAACAACATGCAATAGTATTCAACACCCATTCTTTGTATTTAAAAATTCTTTCGCTAACTAGGAGTAGAGTGAACTTCTGCAAACCTGAAAAAAAAAGACACCAAATATTAAAGAAATAATTACACTAAGTAGTAAAATCCTAAGGCACTTCTTTTAACATTAGGAGCATGACAGGTTTTCCTACTATCACCAATTCTATTCAACATTATATTAGACGTTTTATCTAATATAGTGAGTGGATAAAAATAGACGTAACTCTTGGAAAGGAAGAAAAAATTTTTATTATTTTCAAATGATAGCATATGCTATATAGAATTCCCAGATCAACCTGCTGACACTTCCTTTTAGACCTACAAGAAAGGTATGCAAGTTGTCTGTATATACCAGAAAATACAAAGATGAGATGTTATTTATGATGCTTATTAAAAATATAAAATGCTCATAAATAAAGATAAGAACTTTATGAAAAATTATTGAATGACTTTAAATACTAATCAAATCAAGATGTAGACTATGCCCATGACTAACAATCTTAATATAACTGTGAAAATTCTCCACAAATTTATTTAATCGAGCTAATGATATTCCTATCAATATCCTGACAGGTTTTTATGGAACTTGACAAACTGATTCTAAAATTTATATGAAGAAGCAAAGGGCCAGGAATAGTCAAGAGGTACCTGTAGGGGGCAGCGTAGGAGTAGGCCCTCCTCAACCAGGCTACCGAAGGCTCTGGGGATGATGTGGAGTTATACTGGAACAGGGATAGAAAGATCAATGAACACAGCAGATATCCCAGATCTAGACCCACAACGTATTTGGGAACTTGATCTAAGGCAAGCGTAATACTGTACCTTGGTGAATAATTATTGATGCTGGGAAATTGGCTACAATGTGGAAAAAAATTAAAGTGATACCTGCTTCATATCATATAGAAGTTAAATTTCAAATGGATTAAGACTTGAAATGTGAAAGACCAAATTATAAAATCATTAGAACAAAATATAGGAAAATCCTTATGACTTTGGAGGGCAGAGAGGATATCTTAAGATCAAACACACATACACACATACACAAAAAACCATAAAGGAAAATATTGATAAATTTAAATACATCGAAATTAAGAACATATGTTTACCAAAAGACTTCATGAAGAAAATGAAGATGTGCCAGAGACGCAGAGAAAAACTTTACAACATATTTAAATAGCAGTGCATTGGTATTAAGGAAGTGTAAATAATTTCTAGAAATCAATTAAAAATAGGCACATCAACTAAAAAGTGGGCAAATGTCATGAACAGGCATTTCACAGATGAGAAAACAGAAATGGTACATATATACATATATTACATATGTATACATGCAGTAAGATCAATCTATTACTCATGAAAATGCTGAGATTCTATTTCACACTAGACTCACAAAAGTTAAAGCATCTGCCAATACTAAGTGTTGGCAAGGATGTAAATCAATGGAGATTCTTACACTCTGCTGCTGAGAGTATCCACAGCACGCTCTTAATGTTTTGTCATTCTCTAGTAAACTTTAAGATTCATCTAATTAACCACTGAGCAATTCCACTCCTGGCATGCATGCTAGAGGAGCCTCTGCACACAAAGACCAGTGATGTACGTGAACAGTCGTATCTCATTGTTTATAAAAACAAAGAGCTAGTCCGTTGGAAGGGAAACAGATACAGAAGTATATTGTATTCATACAATGGAATTCCATACAGCAATAAAAACAAGTGAACTATGCCACCACGTTAACAAGGATGGATCTCACAAATGTGATATTTGAAAGAAAAACAAGTTTGGGAAGAATATGTGCAAGTATGACTCAATTTATATAAAGTTAAAATTGCAATGCAAAATGTTATATTTTTTGAGGATAAAAGCTCTTGCTCTCAAATAAAAATAAAAGAATAACTCAATATTCAAAACAGTGATGCCCAAATTATTTACTTATGCGTACCGTGCAGCCCCCAGTGTCTCATAGGCACTGAGTCAGAAGGGATTCTGTCTTCTTCCTGCTATGACAGAGAACACCCCACTAACAAGCTGAATGATGGACTTGTCCAAAGGGTTCCAGGAAAGGGGCTTGAGTGGCCGGAGCATCCTGAAGCAAATGTTCAGCTAATGTTTATGTTTATCTCAGTGTCTACTAGCTTGAGCATTAGCTCTGCAAGGATATTTGAGGGTTGTAGAGGAAGAAATGATGAGGGAAAGGCACATAGGAAATTCAGAGTTCTTGGTAATGCTTCATCTCTTACACACGGAGGGGAGTTCACTTCATTACATCATTATTCTTTAACATATACATATATTCTTTTGCATGCATGACATAGTTTCATAATAACTACAGAACTGAAGGTACTGATGCCAGCAGTCAGTTTTCTTTAGAAGAAAAAGCCTTCAGAGAAGCACATGAATGAATGTTAGAGGAGTGTAAGGTGCGAAAGGATTGTGGTTTAAGATCTTTTCTAAATTTTTCATCCTCTTCTTCCTGTGTGTGAGTTCATTTGGCTCCAACCTTCATCAACACCTGTCTGTTGGTAACTCACAAGTCTGTATCTTCAGCTACACCTTGAGCTCTGTATCTGAACACCTGCCCACCGGCATCTACACAGACTTCCTGAAGGCATTTCAAGTTAATTTTTCGGGTCCCACATCTTTGGTCAGGTACTCTGAGAAGGAGGCGGACATGCAGGAAGTTTATTGGGGCAACTCTTAGGATCAAAGCCAATAGGAGTAAGATGACATATGATTAGGCAGGTGGAGTGGTTGACCTGTGGTGCCCTTACAGCAAAGGCCCCAGCTGGTCCCATGGAAGCTTTGGAGTTGGATGTCCCTTCATAGGCTAATTTTGTCCCATGCACACAAGTGCCAGCCATACTATTCTATGCTTTTTTGCCAAGCATATAATTCTATGTTGTCTATATTTTCATGGTATTTTTTTTCCCTAAAATGCCTTCCCCCCTTCGTGGCTGAACAAAAGGTAGTTACACCCTAAGGCCAAGCTCAAATACTCCCTAGTGCATTATGGCCAGAATCCAAATTCTGAGCTACTGGAATTGTCTTCCTATCATTGTAAATCCATAATGTGATACTTCTGGTGAGTTGAGGGATCCATTTGCTATCCCATTAGACAGGGAGCCACTTGATGGTAAGATCCATGTCTGTTTATCTACATGCCCATTACTGAATGCTGGCTGACATTCAATAAATGTACGTGAATGCACACGTGAATGACCTCCTTAAGTGGAAAATAGGAAAATGAATGCTAAAGGTTCTGGCTGACAAATTAGTCAGAGCTCAGCAAATAAATGAAAGAGTATGGAGGACTTCCTTGACCCTGAATGTATCTTGTGCAGAGTTTACAGCCCTTTCTGCTTAAGTAGACTTCTTATTTTCACAGGTTTACAAAGCAGCATAACCCAGCTGAGTTCCTTATCAAATCAGAGTAACTGGCCCAGATTTGACATCCTCAAAAAAGGCAAATTTCTCACCATCATTTTATCTTGCTTAGAAAACAACCACTCATTTGGCTTTCTGACTATCGCTGTAACATGTTCTCTGGGATTATTAAGAATCGTTTTTCAGAGGAAATAGAGACATGGATCCTCTCCATTTCATTCTAGCCATGGTTCACCTAAGCATTTAAAGGTTTTCCTTCCAGTTTTGTGCTGGGTTTATTCTTCCTCCTGTGTTCATTCATGACCATGGATGCTGTGCTTGGAGAGAAAGGGGTTTCAGTTACAGAATTTGCTTCCTGTTAATTCTTCCATTCCAGAACATTTTGGAAACAGATGTAATGACTTAAATATAATAATGAAAGTAAAATAATTGCATCCAGACAACTGAAACCAAGTGAAAATAATTTTACAAAGTGAATTTCTATTTTCTTTTTTATAGAGTGGGTATAGCAATCCTAGCCTCTCTGCTTGCACCATTAGGTTAATTGAATATTAAAGAGGTCATTTGCATGGTACTTTTATATAAACATGTAGATCACTGTGTTCCACTTCCACTGTATTATGACCCATTATTTCATGTATTCAAAACATAATGCTCTCCAAATATAACAATGATATATTGAAAGAATGTTACATCACTGAAAACAAGAAATTGTTTTATACCACAAATACCAACAGCACTAAATATTTCCACTTTACTCAATATGATCTAGAAGTGTATTTAGGAAATAGTTTGTTTTATCATTTTGGGGGGGAGAGTGGACTGGTTCTTAGTCTTTTTTATTTTATATGCAGCATGAAGTTCACAGTAAGTAGTAAATAAACATTGGCCAAATTAATGAACAAACAAGTTTCACATGTATAGTTGCTGGAACAACCCATATTAATGTCCTAAAGGTGTCAAAAATAATAAACAAAACCAGACAAAAATTAACAGCAAAAAAGAAGACTATAGGTTCAATATAGTGCTTTGATGTACAATATATTCATCTCCTCTCCCTCCCAAGATCCCACTAACATGGTTTTGTAGGATAGTATAGTTCTTTCTCATAAAGTACACCTTCTGTCCTAGTTGACTTTTTTTCCAGTCATGTCTATGTACAAATTAATTAAAGCATATTTAAGACTTCTAGACCTCTCAGAAATTTCCAGATTTTGGCAAGCAAGGGTGAAAAGAGGCGATTCTTAAAGTGGTGGCGACTATCTTTTGGTTAATTCAGTAAATAAATAAACAAACAAAAGGAAGGGGGCAGACATAAAGAGGTCCGCATGAAACTGTTTAATCTGGTGGCATTTCTTTGTAGACCACAGAACATTTCTTCCCTCGGATGGACTCAAGTATATCACATAGGCATTGTAGACTTTGCTCAAGTTATCTAATTAGGTAACTATTACAATGTCACTCCTAATTCTGGGGAGAAAGAAATCAAACCTCATTCTTGCACTTCCTGGTAGAGATATTTTTTCAAGTGTGTCAGGGCCAAGGATGAAAATTAGAGAACAAACTAAGGTTGAAGAAACTGAACCATCCAATTCAACTATAAAGTGCAGAAGCCAGCTCAGAATGTAATTTGTCTATTTTTACCAAAAGAAATGTTCCTGGGAACATAAACCTGTTCGCATGCTAAGAACCTTGAATAGTACAAATACCAGATAATGAGATTTTGGAAGAGGACAAATGATTTCTTTTCTCTACCATTTCCTGCATCCCACTCAACTGCCCTAATTAATTTTCCCAGACATTAGAAGATGAACACAAGGTCCAATTGATTACTTGTATCCAGATGAGGAATTGAAAACTATTCAGTTTGGCATTGAGACCTCAGTTTACATTTGCACATTTATACCCCACTTGTACCAACATCTAGAAAATGATTTTGGTTTTAAAAACAGCCTGGCAGTCAAGGAACACCATTGCACAAGCAAGACTGCTTGTGTGAAGACAGACACCTGGTGGTCAATTTGTAGAACTGCAGCCCAGAAAAAAAAATTCTTTTGAGGATCTCTTTTTATTTTTTCCTTCTATTTCCCCTCTGCTTTCAGGGTACAGACTGCTGTTGACGGTAGACATACTACAGCTGTATGAAAGTGAGTCTCAAGTTCAAGTCAAGAGATTTCCAGAACAGTTACACCAACTCCATGAAAGCTCCAGGTCACAAGTTCTCTAAACTATTTAGAAAGACGACTGATGGAGCATGTTAACCATTTTTAAAAGCTACTAAAACGTCTTAACCAAGAAACTGAACAGGAGCCTCAGTGTTCACGAGTAAAGTTTAATCTCCACCTAAAAACTTCTGGACTTCCTCTGCCAGGATAATGAGCTTCTGTTTTCTTTTGGAAAGAGAAAAGAAGTGTGAATTCTTTTGGCACCATCATCATTTTGAGCTTCTAAATGTGGCCTTGCCCTTGAACCAGCCCTGCCTCATGTCTAACTGCTTTTCTCCAAATTGAACTCTGCAAGACAAAAATACGTAACTGAAAGACACAGAAAGCAAAATCCCTCTTTCTTATCGCTTCTGGTTCCCAGTTTTGTTCTCCTTAATTTTTAAGTGTAGAGATAAGTTTCTGGAAGCCGATACAGAGATGAGCTCCTGGACTCCGTCATGCTGGTGCCAGACAGAATGAAATCAAATCTTGGGTCCCCCTGGTCATCTCTATGGCTGTAAATTAGGAGGAAAAGGTGCAGTAGGACTCTGTTGTCTTCCCTTTGGATCAAAGTGTCATAGAAGTGGTGTTCTGCATCACTGATGTTCTGAAGCCGGAGACACCTGATTCTCCTCAAACCACCCTGGAAGAAGGCATTTTCACTCCGGTGGGTTGACTTCCTGTTATATAACTCCAGGCCCTGCTGTACCTGAAATGGCAAGACATTATGGTCAGGAATACCTTCGCCTAACTTTTCCTGGGCCTTTGCTATGTGTCAGGCACTGTCTCAAGTCATGTCACATGGTCCCCCCAGCCAGACTGGCCCTGATGGGGACACAGCAATCCCAGTCCCAGCCAGTGAGTGTTTGAAACTGGCTCTGATGGGCACACAGCATCCCAGTCTCAATAAGTGGTAGGTGTCCGTGTCTGGGTCCAACCTGGGTCTGCCAACCTGTTTCTAGTTCACCCATGTGTGCACATATGTGCACCATAATGTGAAAACAAAGGCTTTCTCTGCTACTCAGTGGCCGACTGGTCAGTATTTTTGTTACCATCCCAAAGAACAATGGGGAAAGGTGTCATCAATCCTCCATTGTTATAAGAAAAAAACACACATTCATTTAGGTTGAATAAAGCAGTGATATAATATCCCCTCCTCCCATCCTCAGTCACATAAATGGGAACCTTTGACAAGGATACGGAGTGCCTGAAGAAGAGATTTCCTATAGCCACTATGAGAACTATCATATAGCAAAAGCTACTTAAGTTTCAGGTACACATCCCCTTTCTGAAACCCTTATGAGCTGATGTGTTTCAGAATTCATAATTTTTCAGCTCGTAGATATGTAGTAGAGTCCATGTGTTGAATATCATGTAATGCCCCAATCAGGGCCTGGAGTAGGACATGAATTAACACATGAATGATTCTGTAATGGAATGTATAATGGTCACATTAAGTGGGATACAAAAAGACGAAAAATAGTCTCACACTGGTTCAGCTCAGGTGTGGTCACAAAATGTATGGGACATACATGAAAAAAATTATCAGACTTTCTTTGAGTTTTTTAAATTGTAGATAACAGACTGTGATCCTATATGTGATATAAAAGCCACTTACAGACATGTGGTCTTGTCTAGAGGCTCCTATCGATCCCTAGAATCCAAGGAGCAAATGTAAAATTAAGAAGAAAATCTATCACCAAGTAGTTACCTTATTTATCAAAAGTCAATGCACTTCATCATAAAATCATAAAACTTTCAGAAATAAACATAAGAGGAAATCATGATTTGGGATTAGGCAAACTTTGCTCTGCCAAGTCACTGTCACGAGAATTAAAAAGACAAGCCACAGACTAGGAGAAAATATTTTCAAGTCACATATCTAACAGAGGACTTGTATCCATAATATATAAAGAACTCTAAACACAACAATAAGGAATCAGACAAACCAGTTAAAAAGTAGGAAAGGACTTGAACAGACATACTGCCAAGGAAGATAAAAAGATGGCAAGTAAACACATACAAAAAGGTGTTCAACACCATAAGCCACTCAGGTAATGCAAATTTAAACCACAATGAGATTCTACTACACTCCTGTTAGAATGACTAAGTGAACAAAATACTGACAATACCAAGTGCTATCAAGGATGTGGAGTATCTTAAACTCACATACATTGCTGGTGGGATTGAAAATTGGTATGGCCACTTTGGAATATGGTTTGGAAGCTTCATATTAAAGTTAAGTATACGCATCATATGACTCAGAAATCCTACTCCTGGGTATTTACACTAGATAATTGAATACTTATGTTCACATGGAAATTGGTCCACAAATGTTCATAAGTAGCATTATTTGTAGTAGCCCTCACCTGGAAACAGCTCAACTGTCCTTCAGTAGATGAAAGGTAAATTATCTGTGGTATGTCAAATGATACATCACTGCTCAGCAACAAGAAGAATGGACCGTTGATACGTACACCAACTTGGATGACTCTCGGACGCTATGCTCAATGATAGAAGCCAATCTCAAAAGTCAAAAATATAGTGATGGAGAACAGATCAGTGGTCACCAGGGGTTATGGATAGAGGGAGGGTGTGGCAATAAAGAAATAGCATGTGGGAGGTTTTGAGGAGGTCATGGAATCATTCTGTATTCTTATTGTGGTGACGGTTATACAAATCTACATGTATGTTAAAATTAATAGAACTGAACACCAGAGAAAGTCAGGATTAGTATGTGATAATTTAAAATAGAAAACCTTAGTAAGGCCAACACATTCAGATTTGACTGTTCTTTCACAGTTCGTTGCCAACCTGATCTTTACTTATGGGTGACATCCTCCTTCAGTCAGTGCTGCCCGCACAACTGGGGTGTGAGCTGTGTGTGGGGCACTACGGGTACTGAGATGAGGCAGTCAGAGGCCCTGACACTCAGGGCTCACGATCTGGGCAGAGATACGAGACAGACAGGTAGAGATGTAAATGATTTCCACCACTCAAGCTCAAGATGGTGATCACCAAGGACTGCAAGCACAAAGAATGTTTTCTTAGTTGAAATGAGTGTTTGTGTTTACTCTTTTCTAACCAAGTTTTTTTTTTTTGGTAGTTTTGAAGTCTCCTTTGCTTTGACGAAGAAGAATTAAATGAAAAAATTCCACTAGTGAATAGGAATAGTGTCTGCTAGGTTGTAAGCTTATGGAAACATGACCTGTATCTAATTCCACTTGTATATCCCAATGGCTAGTAATCTGATACATGGACGTCCCATCACTCATGAAATATTTATTCAACAAATGAATGAAAGATGACTCAACACAACATATTAATCATTGCAAACCTTTGCTATCTTTTTATTTAGCTAGCATATTCATCAGTATAGCTTCTCTCATAGTTATTTGAAGATGAAGCATGTATTTCCATTAATATGTGCACAGCCCAACCTCATGCTGTTTACGTGACCCTTCCAAGGGGAGAATCCCTAAAAGTGAGTCAGAATGATTAGTCATGTCCTGTGGCATCAGTCTTTGAAACCAAAGACCACTGCATACCCTCTTAGTATCTACAGGAAATAAATACCAGCAATGTGACTCTAGATCCTTTTAAAAGACCACTAATCCTGCTATGATAAGTGACTGGGCAGTTATTCAAGTCAGGTGTTTGTACTGCCATAGAAACAGACAAAGTTGGTGTTTTCCAGTGTTCTAAATCCAGAGTCCAAATCTAGATATAAATATGCTGAATGTTATGAATCCCATTTGCCAAACTAAACTCTACATCAATGTCCTCATCTATGAGATAAATAAAGCCCACTTGCCACAGCCTGACGTGAATTCATGATGATTAAGGTCCTTGCTTATAAGAAGCCATTGTTTTTATTCCCATTTGGGCAAAAGTGAAGTTCAAAGTCAGAGTTCCATTAGGGTTCAGTTTCTGTGATCAGTCAGACCGTTCCTGTTTAGAAGAGAGTTTTCTAAAGTAAGTGCTAAGTATTTTAGGCAAAGAAACCCAGCTGTGAAAATACTGTTAACATTTGTATGGTTGTTTTGTTACATGTGGATTTATTTTTACTTGCACTTATTTCAGTGCAATCCTTGGGAGAGAAGCTCCTCCTCCCCCACCATCCTTCCCCATTGCTTAGTCTTGCTGCCCCTCATGCGTCTTTTGAGAAATGACAGTCTCTGTTTAATTCGTACGGGTCCCTAGTGTTCTACATCACAGCACACCCTTGACTAATTAGCATTAATAGGTGATGCTAGGAGAAAGAGCCCTGGAGAAAAAGCAGTAGGCTTGATGTTGCCAAATCGGAGTTGGCCCAACTAGCAAAATTTTCCAGTGTACTTTCACAGTCTCCTCCCTCACATGTGTTCCCGCTGCCTGAACATGCATTTCTGACATGGGGTCTCAGACACCCCATGAGGTGCATGGCCCTGTGTACTTCTTGTTCCAGGAGGTATGGGAACTTCATTTATTTAATAAACTCTTAACTGTCTGGCGTGGGCCTCCATCCAGGGGGGTAAGACTTCAATTCTGCCTCTTATGATTGTAAGATGTTTTACCAGAGGTATAGCAAACATGAATCTAATTATTCATTAATTACTGAGCACCTACTGTATTCAAGGCATTGGGCTAGGTACAGATAGAGAAGGATTAGGGTTTCAACAAGCAGGGAACCAAAGCGGGACAGGGCAGGTAGGCTGAGCAGAAGGAAAACTCAGTCAAGAGAGCAAAAGGCCAAATAGAAACCTCCGAGGTTTGAGTCTGAAGCAGAAAACAGGGTGGGAACGTCAAGATTCAAATCCTAATTCTTTTCCTTAAACTCTCTGAGTCTCAGTTTCCCCCAAAATACAGATAACTGATACACTTTGCAGACTGGGTGTGGCTATTTAAGATACTATAGGGCCCCACCTGACACACGGCAGGCAGTTGGTGAACGATGGTTAACAAATAGTAGGTCAGGTTGCCTATTGCAAACAGTTTGTGAAGGAGAGATTGGGAAATAAGGTTGCAAAGGCAATTTGGAGCCTCAGATAAAGGGCTTTGAATGCCTCGCTCTGAAAGTTGGGTTTTACTCTGTGAACAAGGAGGAGCCAGGCACTGTTGGTCTGGGAACAGAAGAACGACACGAACTTGGAGCTGTTTTCAGAACAACGAAGAGCAGATTAGGAGCAGGCAGAGAAAAGACTCAGACCAAACAGCCTGAAGTTGTTACAGTCATTCTGCCGAGTGGACGGAAAGCAAGAGGTACATTTGAGATGCTGCCAGAATGTTTTGATTCTATGTGAAATAAATTTGACGTTACATGAGGAAACTTTCAGGTAGGACATGAATAAATGCTATTTTCCGTCCGTCGATTCCCAAGTTTTATCAAATATTTAGGTAAGTACTGTGTGTTTGGGGGCAAAATGTAAATATGATACGGTCCCCTTCCCTCAGTACCCACACATCTGCATTAACAAAAGCAAGACCCCTGGATTTCATGAATGCCGCACCCGCCAGCAGCCCTCTGCTTGTGAGAGAACACACCGCTTTCAAGGGGCCGCATGGATCCGAATGGACAAGGATGGGAAGAAGAGTTTGGGAACCAAGTCGCCTCGAAGCCTTTCAGATGTTTATTCTGACATTTAGTCACATTTGGAGAACAACCTAAATGTCCAAGAAGAGGAAATCATTCACTAAAGGCATGTGTTAAAAAACCGTGCAGCTGTTAAAAGTTTTAAAGATCTTAAATGTTTAACGTTTTAAAGATTATTTAGTGGCACAAGTAAACACTCATGATATTAAGTGAACTAAGCAAGATACAAGTTGTTCCTTTTGGATACTATTTTCGTGAAAAAATTAAACATAAAATATAAGATAGGTGTACATAAATGATGAATGAAAGAACACACATTAAATTCTTAACAGTGGCTGTGACTGAAAACACTGTTTTGACTGAGAGATTACAAAGTGACGACGCAGAACTAAATGTGACTTGCAGACATTTCTCATTTGCCCAGACTGTCCCTTCTCTGCCATCCCACTTTATTCTCATCCCACTTGCTTCATATAGTTCGCTTGCTGACTTGAGCACTGTGGGTATTTCTGAGTAGTTTTCATCTTTGCACTTTTCTACACAAGCAGGATTTACATTTACTCATTGGGAAAAGCAAAAGTGACAATAACTAGCATTAATTCACAGTCCGGACATTACAGATGGAAAACAATTTCCTTTTTAAAGAATTTGAGATTAATTTTTAGCAGCGATGCAACCCCTCCTGCCATGATACCTCTGGAGTGCAAGAAACAGCAGCATCCTGTCTGATGTTCCCTTCGGGATCCCTCAGCTGACAGCTACGTGTGCGACCAGCCCCACCTCACACCTTGTCCCCACAGAGGCCCCGAACGGTCTAGTCTTAGCAGGTATGTGAGAAACAGGGTAAAAGGTTTACATATGCATGGTGGTCAAGCAATCATTTTAAAGTTGGAAAGTAATTTAATTATGATTCAAGAAATATAGTTTTGGGGGTATTTAGAATCTTTCCAAATATGAATTAAAAAATAAAAGCAGATGTTGGTAGTGGCACTGTGGGTATCATGTATTTGATTCAAGCTCCTAAGGATTTATTTGATCCATTTTACTAAAGGGGAAAGGATGACTGATGAAATAAAGGAGTCGACGGGACTTGGTCAGTGAAATAGTGGGTAGTAGGAGGCACTCACCTAGGGCTTTGCCAAGGGCCATGCCCTGTCCACCCGTGCTGATGCTCACTTAGTCCTCTCAGCCTCGTGCTGGGCAGGTGTTCCTTTGCCATAGTATGTGTTTATTTCCCACGTGCAGTAACAGAGATGTACAGAAGCTGCCGCATAGATTCTGGACCTGATGGAGAACTTGGTAATCATCTTGTCCAATGTCTGCGCTTTATGAGTGAGGATACAGAGGTCCATGCAATTTGATAACTGGCTCAAAGCCACCACCCATCCAGCTTCTAGAACTGAAACTTCAGCCTTTTGGCTCTATGCCCCGTGTTCTTTCCTCACATGATGCTCCCTTCACGTGTGAACTGAAATATGAATAAAGTAAATCAGTAAAGTTTTGATTCAACAAAGTAGGGTGAGAGTAAATAAACTTTTATTAATAAGATCAGGAAGTGCTAGAACAGCAAAAGTGAAGGACATAGTTTACAGTCTCATACCAAGAACTTTTGTTTATAAAAATGAACAGCTAATAACATTTTTTTATTCTATTCATTGGGAAATAAAAAATACTAAATCTTCCTCAAATATAAAGAGGCAACCTAAACAGCTCTTGCAGCTATTAGTCCTATCTCACTGAATGTGAAGTTAAAAACCTCCCTACAAGAAAACCTCAAACCCAGGTGGCTTCATGGATCAATAAGTGGGTTTGGCCAACCATGACATATTTTTTTTCTAGCCCACCACCTGTTTTTCTACAGTTCGTGAGCAAAGAAGGGTTTGTATAGTTCTCAACATTAGGAAAAAAAATCAAAAGAAGAATAGTGTTTCCTGACATGTGAATATTGTATGCAATTCAAGTGTTGGAGCTCATAAATAAAGTTTTATAGGAACACAGCCATGCCTATTAATGTATGTGTTGCCTATGACCACATCAATGCTACAACAGCCGCACTGAGGAGTTGTCACAGAGACAGCGGGCCCGGAAAAGCCTAGAATACTTACTATCTGATATTTTTCAGACATCTGCTGATCCCAGAATTCTATCAATGGAGGAATAAGTAATACACAACTCTTCTAGAAAACAGAAAGGAACTCTTCTCAACTCACATAGCTGCATTGCTTTGAGAACAAAAATAAGGACATTAAAAATGCTAGATCAATATCTCTTATGAATACAGATGTTATTATATAAATATAATTAATATTTACCATTTTTACAGAACACCAATGGCATCATTTCCAAACAAAAGAAAAAATTTTTTTAATTATCAAATTGAATGCAATCATTCATTTTATAGAAGTTCAATGTATCATAAGTTAAGTTCATTCCAGCTAGACACAACATTGATTTGACATTGAAAACTCAGTTGGCATGCCACTTAACCATAGTAACAAACTAAAAAATGAAAGTAAATGAATCCTCATGAATTTCAAGACTCAATGTTGTTAAGATATCAGTTCCGCCCAATTTCATCTATAGATTCAAAGTAATCACAATCAAAATCTCAGCAAGGGTGTTGTTTAGTTTTGTTTTTGTAGAAATTGCTAAGTTAATTTAAAAATTTATAAGGAAGTGCAAAGGAGACAGAAGAGTGAAAGTAAGATTGGAAAGGAGACTAAGTTGAAGTTCTTATACCATGTGATTTTCAGTATTATTATAAAACCGTATTAAACAAGACTGTAATCTTGGCATAAGGATAGACTTACAGATCAGTAAAGCTGAAGAGAGAGTCCTAAAACAGTAGCACACATATTTTTTCCATTGCTTTTCAACAAAGGCCACAAAGTAATGCAATGGAAAAAAGATAACATTTTTAAAACTGGTGCTGGAACAACTAGATATCAATATAAAAAATAAACAAGGAGGGAAGGGAGGGAAGAAAGAATATAGACCCTTATCTCACACCATATATTAAGGAAATTAATAAGGATCATAGACCTAGGACATAAAAATTTTAAATTTTCTAGCATAAACCCTAGGATAAAATCTTTATGATATTTGTTTAGAAAAGAATCTTTTAAGTATAACACTGGAAATACATACCATAGAAGATCAACTGGACTTCACCAAAATAAAAAACTTACGTTCTTTAAAAGCATTAAGAGTAAAAAGGCAAGCCACAGGTTGGGAAAAAATATTAACAAAGCACATATTTGATGAAGAATTTGTATTCAGAATATAAGGAAAGTTTATCAATCAATAATAAGAAAACAAACAAAAATGGGCCGAACATTTTAACAGACTTTACCAAAGAGCATATATAAATATCAATTATTAATTAATCACACAAAGGATGTCCAATATCATTAGCCATTAACTATAATAAAATGCTACTACACATTCATTCACTAGAATGGCTTATATTGAAAAGACTAATAATATCAGCTGTTGGTGGGGATGTGTAGAACCTGGAACTCATATATTTCTGGTGGGAATGCAAAATCGAAGAGCCATTTTGGAAAAATAGTGGCAGCTCTCATAATGTTCAACATACATTTACCATATGATCCAGAAATCCCATTTTTCAGTACTTATAAAAGAAAAATGAAAGCATATGTGCAAACAAAAACTCAAATGTCTTAGCAGTTTTATTCATAACATCCCAAAAGTAGTAGAAACAATACAAATGTCCATCACTGGTGAATGGATAAACAAAACGTAGCATAGCCCTTCAAGGGAATTACAATGTGAAATAAAAAGGAATGAAGTGTTAATACAACAACGTGGATTAATCTCAAGAGCACTGTAAATAAATAAATGGGAAAAAAGCCAAATGCAAAAGACTATCTACTTTGTGACTTTATTAACGTGAAATTCTCAAAATGGCAGACTTAGACAGAAAGCAGTTTAGTGACTGCCAGGGGAAAGGGTGTTTGCAAAGAGGCTCCAGGGAACATGTGGAGTGATAGATATGTTCTTTATCTTGATTTTACTAATAGTTCCCTGTCTGTGTACATTTGTCAGAACTCAACAAATTGCACACTTGAAACTGGTGAATTTTGTTGTACATAAATTATGCCACAATAAAGGTAATTCAAATATAGTTAATTTTGATACTACGTTTATAAAATAAAAATTTTCCCTTCCTTCCTTCCTTCCTCCCTCCCTCCATTCCTTTCCTTCTTCCTTCTTTGGTGTGTGTGTCAGGAGATACCTGGAATGTTATTCAATCACTGTTAATAATGATTATTTTTAAGTGGCAAAGTGTTGTCATCTTTGTATTTCGGTATTTCTTGAGCTTTTATAATTAGCATTTATCATTTTTATAGAATATCAGTGGCATTGTTTTCCAAAACAAAAGACAGCAAACGTTGAATCGCTGGCACAAGGATTAAGGGCATATCTGAAATAGTGGTCAGAACTATTTCTTAACATTGTTCTCAAAATAAATAAAAACTGCAATAAAACATTTATTAAAAGTCCTTGGATATTCTATAGCTTTATAGATAAAGGTCTTCATCAGAATGTGTTGTGGGGTTTTCAAAGACATTTATTAACGAGGACCTTATGAAAATCTTTATTCTAATAATTTATCAATTGAATACTTGTAATAGGCTGAGATTCAAAGAAATAGAAGGATTAGAAAAGGGCATAAATGTCCTGGGCTTTTCTGAGGACAAGAAAACCTGTCCTTCAGAAGTTTATTTTCAGTGATGGATGTTACAAATTAGGTGAGGAAGGTTGTGACCCCAGAAAGAGCGGGTATTGGCTGCCAAAACCAGAGTTTTGTCTTTATTACCAAGAATAAGACACATTGTTAAAAGTTTTGAATAGAAATGTGACATAGGTCTCTATAGAAACCCTTCTCTGTTCAAGGAAGAGTTTTGTTGATTTTATTTTAAGGGGAATGCACAATCACAATGCGTGATATCAGCAGAATAATGGAAAGGTATCCTCAGACTAATTGCAGAACCTGTGAATGCCTTACCCGATGTGACAAAAAGGGCTTTAGAGACATGATTAATGTTGAGACCCTAGACATGGAGAGATTACTGTAGATGTTCCAAAGGAATCCAGCCTAAGCACGGGAGTCCTTTTGGTTCTGGAAGGTTTGAAGTCCAAGGCACATCTCACTCCTTGACATCATGGATTTGTGGCTGTTAATCTCTAAAGACGTCCCCTGATGATTCTTTTTTTTTTTTTTTTTGCATAAAGCATGCCTTTGAATGTGGGGCCAGACTTGTGATCAGCTCTGACCTATAGAATATTCCTGAAATAATATTCCTGGACTTCTGGGTCCAAATTTTAAAATGAGTGTCAGTACCTATTTCCTGCCTTGTAGAATCTGCCATGCTGTGAGGGAAGCCCAGAAACTGTGGGAGATTCTCCTGAGGAAGACTGAGGCCCTTGGTAAACAGCCCCAGCTAAACGGTAGTTCAACCAGCACCAGCTCTGTGAGTGACCTTTCAGCCATCCTAGCAGGATGGCCTATTAATAATACGGGAATTATAATATATGATATTATTATTATGTTATATTATGTTACAATATAAAACCTAGTTAGTATAATATAGGCATAATAGGATAATAGGTGTCCAAGATGAGTTTACTTTTTAATGTTCTTCTTTTATACTTTTATAATTTGTATATATTCACTACATTTGTAAGCACTTTGATGCAAGGACCCTGTCTTGTTTGCATTGGTATTCTCAGGATTAGCTCATGCCTGACACATAAAAGGCATTCAAAACTATTAAAAGAATGAATGAGTGGGTGAATGAGTATTTAACCTATAATGAGAAGGAAAAAAATATATGGGTGCTAAAAAAGTAGTTAAAATAAATTGTGTACTCTGTTCAGCTTGGAATCAGAACTTTCACTTGGGGATTTTTATCCAAACCAATGTCTTAATACCCATTCTCTAGGGAACTCAGCTCTTGGGTTATGCTGTTTATTCATGTGTTTTCTCCAAATATACTCAACATGGCACATGGCAGAGAGTTATGCATATGACCCTGGTTGATTTTCCCATTGGAAAAAAAAAATGGCTTGTCTTAAGACGTTATTTGGAAAATAAAATGCTCTTATGCTTTGGAGTTAGTGTTCTTCCAAAGGTTTCAAACAGGAATCTCAGAAGTTTTTAATTATTGTACACTATTTCCTCCCTATAAGGCCCTGTGCTCATAAGGAAAAAAAGCCTCCCACTGAAGCTGACATGTCAATGAAGTCCATTGTGAACTTCCAAGTATAATATAAGCCTCCCCTGAACACATAAAATTCTTGGCTTCTGAGAAGAGTCCTGGAGAAAGGGCACTGCATTTGTTTCCAAATGCATTAATTCTATTCAGAACTCTTAAGTCCCAAATCAGTTTTAAAATACTGATTCCAAAGAAAGTTGACATGGTTCACATTTTTTAAATCGAGGAACAATTTTCCCTGTTTTTATAGTCGACCTGAGTATTATAGTGTTGTCTTATTAGTAGTGAATAATTCTAGAGTGCTTGAAGAGTTCACTTTTTAAAAATCTCCTCTGTGATGTTGCCAGGTCAGGATGGAAATCAACTTGAAAAGACTTGCAACAACTTAACCACCCACCTGAACTGAGCCGTCAAACTACCCCATTGGGGAGAATGGGTAACAAAATTCATTTGACACCTGAGAGAAATAACAGCTTGGTCGCTGGGACTCCAAGAATAAAAGTGACTGGGGCTTAGCTGGTGACCTTTGCTCATTCTGACAGTGAAAGGGGTACATGGTTGCCTGTAGTCAGAACTCTTGGCAAGGGTCTCAGTGCCAATCCTTGCAACAATGGAGGGAGAACAAGCAGTCACATATGATGGGTGATCAGAAGGCACTAGCTGTTAGGTGCTCACACATGGGACAAGGCAAAACATTCTGAGAAACGAAAGAAATCAAGGCTAGTTATGGTTTCTCTGTCTGTTCAGACCCTTAGATTGATCTTCAAATATCTTAATGCAAGCTGATTGTAGTCATTAGGGAAAAAAAAACACAAAGTGGGAAAGAAAGGATCCAATGAGCAAATTGTTCTAAAATAACAACATAGTAGTGCCACAGACATTTGGGGTGACAGTATGAGATTTGAAGCTCCCTGCAAGGAGGGGACATATTTGCCCCATCCGCCTGTCCTCCTATCCCTCACAGAGGAGAACTCAGGACTCAGAATTCATGACATGACGGATGATAAAACCAGAGTTTTTAACAGAAAGAAGTCATGCCTTAGATTCCCAAGGATACTACCCTAAAAGGCACTTGAAATACTGAGACAAATAAAAATAGGGATACATGTGGCTTGACGATGCTTAGTCACCAATATGGTGATAACGAGAAGACCAATGAACAGGTGTAGCCGGCCTTGGAACTGTGTTGCCTTTAAGAAGGCTGTGGCTGTTGAAGACGATGTGGGTCTGTACAGTCCAGTGAACTGTTTGCTATACCCTTGGTTGTTAAAATTCATTTTATCTCTCCTATTCAATGTCCCCTTTGGGGAGTGAGTGGGTTAAACTTATTTGCTCTGATGCCCTGAAAAACCAAGGGTTCTAAGGAAGGGACTCTTTATTGGGTTTTCCCAGAAATGGACCCCAAGATAAGAATTTGCATAGAAGGTGTTTATTTGGAAGGTGATCCTAGCAACTGAGGTCTGGAAATGGAGACATGAGACAGGGAAGTGAATTAAGCCCAGAAAGTATGTGTGATCAAAAAAGTTACCCCGGGGACCAGTTTATGATTAATAATATCACTGGAAAACTAAAAAACAGAGAGAAACAATGTTTTTCAGACTTTTTTGACCTCAGTACACGTTTACAGTCTTAACAATTCTTGAGGACTTCAAGAAGTATTGCTTGTGTAAACTATATCTAAAAATATTTGTCATATTAGAAATTAAAACTAAGAAAAATTTTAAATATTTATTTAGAAATTTAAAAATAAGAGCAAACATATTATGTTAAATGGAAAATATTTTATGAAAAGCCATTATATTTTCCAATTCAAAAAAATGATGTGTGAAGGATATTATATCGTATAATCTTTACAAATCTCTTCCATAGCCTGTTTAATAAAGAACAAGTAGATTCTCATATGTGCTTTTGCATTCTATCTATTGCTGTATATTTTGGTTGAAGGACTTCTTCTCTTAACAAGATAAGTCGCAGGAAAAGGGAAGGGTATTTTTATTATGTATATAATTATCTATTTTCTCAGATAATTGTGTATGTTCTTCTTTGATACTATACTAAACAATTGATAATTTATTAATGGTTAGTTTCAGTGTGAAATTTAAAATCATTTCCATGAAACTTTTGTACTCTACTTCATGAAAATCCTTTTTTTTACTCTGCAATTTGAATAAATTTTTTACCTTCGTATTTTATCATGTGTTGGTCATACAAAAATTAATGACTGAGTTAGGCAGATATTCCCGACTTCACTATACAACCTCAAACATTTACATTCATTGTTGTCTCCAGTTGTCTCATCAGAAAAGCAGCTGAGCATTGAAGAGTTATCAAGCTCACAGTGGTGGATACAAGTTTTCAGAAATTCTAATTTTCTCTTGAAAGCTCAGATTTTATTATTGCCAACAAATACTGTTAGTGGTTTCTTTGATGTGACAGCTTCATTTCATTCATTTTTGAAAAATGTCTGTCAAACATCCAAGTCTGAATAAGCATACATTGTTCTTTCCACTCAAATAACTGTTGTAGTGCTTTTCTTTGAAACAGCCATCATATTTCATTGAATTGCTTTATATGTAGTTCCCATTTTACTATATAGATTATTAAAATGACTTTGACTCAAGGGACAATATTTGATAAAAGGTAGTAATTTCTTTACTGCTTTATCCAGGACAGATTTAGTGAAACCAGGTTTTCCCCCCAAGAAGCACAAGATGGTGAAGAATATAATGACTAATAGTGTAACTAGTACACCTAGTACAACAGGAACCACTGCCTGACTCATGCTAAGGCAAGTTTCCCACCACTGTTTTCACACAGTCAGTGCAAAGGTCAACACTGTGGAAAGGCAAATAACACTTTTAAATGATTATGACAATAGTTTATTGAGGATCTCCAGATATTCACGGACCGTACTTTAAGAACACGTGCATCAGAATTCTGTTCCCTGAAGGTCAAGTCAGTTGGGAATTTGCAGATAGAGGACTGCTTTAAAGAGGGGTATGGATCTCCCAACACCCCTTACCTATTGTGCACACAGACAGAGCAGGCTTCAACAATCAAGGAAAGGGCTCAGGAAACAGCATGCACGCATTGGAAGTTGGAAGTCAGAAGGGCACGCACTGAAATGGAATAATAGATCAGGGGAAGTAAGTAGGTACCAGGAGCTTCCGTTAAAGCCACAGCACCGGGTATGACTGGGTTGGGGCTACACAATCCCTTGCTCCATCCTCAAGGAGAGGCAGTTCCACTCTCTTTGTTTCCTATATTGAATCCCCATACCAAGGATTGCTTGAGGAATGGGTTTCACTACTAAGCAAGAACAAAGAGTTAGAACTACACATTTAGGTGATCTCTCAACTCCCTTCTAACCCTAGCATGTTCTGATTGTATCATCAATTGGTATGAAATAACTAGTGTGGCATCCTAATTATGTAACCAAAAGAAGGCAAAATAGAGAAAGGAAAATTGTTAATATATGGCATCCTGCTTCAGGCTGGATTTTGATCATCTAGCTCGCGCTAAATGACTTCCTTTATTTTATCTTCTTCCAGCCCATCAGCTCTTGATTCGCAGTCAGTTTTCAGTTCAGCAAGGGAATGTGATACCATCTGGAACAGTTAATAGCAGTCACCGGTTCTACCTCTACTAGTCAGACAGGAAACCTTTTGCTAGCATCTTGGAGATACTTGCAGGGAGGCAAAATTGAAATTGGTTTTGGTGGCCTTCCCATAGAAATAACATCTACAAGGAGATAGTGTCTCTTTCCACGGGAGCCCCAAGGGCTACACTTCAGGGTAAATGTGAACGAGAACTTCCCCTGCTCCCCTGTAGATTTTCAGCCTCGACCACCTGGAAGATCCTCAAACCCTCAATCTATGAAATTTAGCTTAAAGTGGCCCAGGACTGGTAGCACCACAGGTAGCCAGCTGACTCAGCTGAAAATTCTCTCAGAAGGAAATCATGTTTCTCCCAGGGCTCAAAGAGTTTGGGGGAAAAAGAGAGATCATTGAAGTACAAGATCAATACAGGTTCTTCTTCCTGTAGCTGCTCCAATGCTCTCTATTGCAGGTGTCAGATAACCTAACTGAAACTAAAATTAAAATTTCAATCTTAAAATTAAAGGCTTCTTGGCTCTTATAAATGGAGGTTCAGTGCAAGGAGTATTTCAAGTGAGATCCAACCCAGTGGTTTAGCCCTGTCATCGTGAGCACAGATTGTTTTCATGTCACTGCTTCCGTGGAGTCGCCATCATCCTGTTGCAGAGGAAGGTTAAGTTTCTTTGTTTATGAGATGTCTGCCTCTAGCAAACAGGGCCTCCCTACATCCCTGGTCACATACATCAGGACAGAAGACTTCTCTTTCTCAATCATCAGAACTTGGCTTCACTTAGGTCATTGACCAACTTACATTTCATGCCTACTCTTGAAGTAACTACAGAGACAGGGGTCTGGCCACAGGGCAATTGGAGACCATGGTTCTGGAAGTGGGGTCAATTCCATACAAAACATATGGCTGCTATACAATGGGGGGAAAGTAGAATGGATTCCAGTAAAGCGCGTAAACATATCCACCATATAACCTCAAGGTCTGAAGTTAATTCACATCTTAAAAGTACTGCTCCTCCAGAAGAGCTCCCCACGGTGCATTCACCTTCGCTTCAGATTATATAGCTTATGGAATTTCGTTTTAAGACACAGAAGTCCCTCTTACTATATCATTGTGAAATCTGTCCAGCCAAAACTCTGAGACAATAGCCAACAGCAAGAGGAACCACGTGTTCCAGGCTGATTTGCTAAGAGTCGAAAGAACGGGCATCTCATTTTCAACAGATAAAGGAAATGTGTTGGCAGAGGCTAAGAGAGACCTAGTTCAGAATCCCACTGTTACTTCTCCAACAGAAATGTTTACAAATGATCTATTTTAATGTAAATGTTAATATACAATAACTAATAAATGGTCCAAACTATATACCACTTCTTTCCTCATTCCATGACACCTTGGTTATATAACTACTACCTCAGTGATGAAAAGGACTTTTGAGTTGGCTGGGATAACCCACTATGGGTAGATAGTAGATGAAAAGAAAAATTAAGTAGAATTATAGAAAATGATGCCAAAATTGCATTTCTTGGACACCTGAAGTTGAATGGCATGCCCATTCCTGCACCCACGTGGTCTTCTTTCCTGTCTTTTTTTTTTTAAGTATAGTAAAAAACATAAAACATGAAATCTACCCTCTTAAAGAATTTTAGGTGTACAATATTGTTAATGATATCACATTATTATACAGCAGATATATAGAACTTTCTCATCTCTTTGATTCAATCTCTATACGCATTGAGTAATTTTCCATTTCCCCACTTCTGCAGCCCTGGGGAACATCATTTTACTTTCTGCTTTGATGAGTTTGACTATAGATATAATACTCAAGTGCAGGCTGGCTTATTTCACCTAGCATAATGTCCTCAACGTTCATACATATTTCAGCATATGACTGGATTTCCTTCTTTTATGACTAAATAATATTTCATCATAACCATATACTGCATTTTCTTTATCTGCCAATGTACATTTAAATTGTTTCCAACCTCTTGACTATTGTGAATAATCTACAATGAACATGGGTGCAAATATTTCTTAGATCCTGATTTTCATTCTTTTGGATCTATAACTGAAGTGAAATTGCTGGGTCATAAGGTAGTTCTATGTTTAATTTTTTGAGAAACCTCCATGCGGTTTTCCATAGTGGCTGCACCATCTTACATTCTTACCAGTAGCATATAAGGGTTCCATTTTCTCCACATTCTCATCAACACTTATTTTCTGGTTTTTATGTCTTGTGTTTGTTTTTATTTTTAGAAAGGCCATCCTAACAGACATGAAGTGATAACTCACTGTGGTTCTGATTTGCATTTCCCTGATGATCTGTGACATTGAGCACCTTTTTCTATACCTATTGGCCATTGGTATGTCTTTGGAGAAGTGCCTGTTCAAGTCTTTTGCCCATTTTTTTAACATGGGATTATTTGATTTTTTGCAATCGAGGTGTAGGAGTTCCTTATATTCTGGGTTTCAAGCCCTTATCAGATACATGGTTTGCCAATATTTTTGCCCACTCCATAGGTTGCCTTTTCAGTCCATTGATTATTTCGCTGCTCAGAAACTTCTTAGACTGATGTAGTTTTGCTTGTCCTTTTTTATTGTTTTTGCTTTTTTTTGGTCTATGCTTTTGATGTCATATCCAAGAAATTTCCAAACCAGTGTTATGAAGCTTTTCCCTTATGTTTTTTTCTCTAGGAGTTTTATAGGTCTTAGATCTAAGTCTTTCATTTTGAGTTGATTTTTTAATGTAGCGTAAAATAAGGGACTAATTTCATTCCTTTGCATGTGGATATCAAGTTTTCCCAACAGTACTTGTTGAAGAGATTATTCTTTTTCCATTTTGTATTCTTGGCACCCTTATCAAAGATCAGCCAACTGTTCTCCTCAGTAGCAGAAAAGGGAGAGAGGACTTTTCCAAATGAGAAACCTGACTAGTCTTTACTTTTGTGCTCGTCAAGATGCTCTCAGGCCAGAAAGGCCTTCCTAGCATCCCAAGATCCTTATCGGAAAAATCCTTGGGAATCCAATCATTGGTATGTATGTGGAGCAGACAGGGTTTGAGGGCTATATGTAAAGTTTTTCATCATTCAATCTTTGGTTTATTCTTTTTCATCATGGAAACTTCATTCTTGGAATTTGCAGAACTTATTTTCTTCTAAGTTGTGGTTTTGAAACGAAAAGCAGTAAAAGGCTTCCTTGTTTGCTGCAGCACTGTGCTCTGTCCCTAGAGGTCTCCAGGCTGCTTGAAGTAGCACAGCAAATTCAACTCCTCCCCTGAAAGATTACACCTGAAGTTCCTTATTCATTTATTTATTTATTTATTTTCTGACTTCTCATTGGGACCTGACTCTTGGAAAAGGGCCCTATGCTGTCAAACTTGAGCATTCCGACTGCTGGCCTTAGGGCTACTCAGTTTGGTATACGATTGCTTTTCCACAAGAGAAGCAGGCCAGGAAAGTTGAAGAGGCCCTGGGGAAGGTGGGGGAATGTCTGCAAACCTGCCAGGTGCCTGGAAGAGGAGCCAGAGGTCCCTGCACCAGCTCTGAGAGCCCATGGGGCTCTGGGCAGGTTTGGGATCTGGGGTAGTATGCATGCTCTGGCCAGAAACTGCTGTTCAGAAAGTCTTACAAGGGCACGCACTGCAGGCACAACCATGAAATTTTCTGGAAAATAGCTTCAGGCCAGAGCAATTTTAACCGTTCTTGGTGGTAATTCACTTCCTTCACTTCTGCTACTACTGAATTTATTTAACCATCCCCAAATGTTGCATTTTTAAATATTTCCTTTTTATTGTGTAAGTATTTTATTAATACAAATCAATCACTTATTTTCCTAGACTTACAGGATTAAGACTTACCAGACCAAAGATTGCAACTGGAAAATTCCTAAGTAGTTTTATTGTTCAGTGAACATGGTCTGAACACCTCCATGAGGGAGGCACTGTATGAGGTCCCATAGTTGTATGCATACAGAGGGTATAGCTGCATATATGTCCTATGCAAGGGACTTAATAGGGGACATAAATGGTTGTGGAAGAAATATTGGCTTGTAGAGCTATTTTTTCATTTAAAAAAAAAGGAAATACAAAGTAGTAGGCATAATACCCTTTCTGTAATAATATAAAGGAGACTTGGTTGTTTGTGTGGAACTGCTAAGACAAGCTGATAGAAAAGGAAGCAGGTATATAACTGACTTGTGCCCATTAGCATGAGCATCTGAGCCTTCGGGACCACTCTTTCAAGCACAAACTCGATTTCATTTCAGGTTTCACTGCACTCCATTTCTGTACAGACAGAAGATGAAGTTGAGAGGAAAGAGGCAAGCACAGAGTCCCTGAGCTGTGCAGGGTTCCATAACGTAGCTGTGAGATGCAGGTATGCTATGAGAGAATAGATATAAAAATAAATTAGACGTAAATCCCGTCCTTAAATTTCAGTGTTTAGCAAACTGATCAGAAAATGGCAAGAATAATTAATGAAGTTTCACTGAAGTGCTGTAATTGTTGAGAGCAGGGGGGAATCCCTTACATCGAGAAGACGGAGGAAGGCTTACCTTACAGATGAGTCTTGAGTATGAAGAGGATTTGAATTTGTGTCAATGAGGGCGGTGCCCTCCAGGCCAAGACAACTGAATGAGAGCAGGCAAAGAAAAGTGAATCATGGGTGACATGTACGGAAAAGGAGTAAACAGTTCAGTTTAGCCAAGGAAAAGGTACAGACAACTGATGATAATAACAGCTCATTACTGAGCCTTCACTCTGATAACCACTGGGTAGAGGGCGTGATACCTCATCTTGTCTGAACTCTCCAACTCTGTGATAGATCATATCATGCCCTTTCTGCAGATTGAGGCAGTAGACCCACTGAAGATTTTAGCCAAGAAGAACTGCCCATTTGGAGCTGTGCTCCTGGAAGACTAATTTGGTATCTATGTGCAAGATGGGGTGTAATAAAATAATCATTGTTAAGGCCATAGCCCAAATCATAAATGAGGAAGATCTGACTTGCAAAACTATAATGGAGGAGAGAGGATGAAGGAAAGAGCTTTGCAGAGGTCAGATCTAGAGGATTAGTAAGTTGATTACCTGTGAGAAGTGAGAAAAAAATGATGCTGAGGTTATAACCCTGGATAACTGTGAAGATGGCAGTGCCATTAATTGAGGGAGAATAGGATAAGGGGGCTTTGGAAAGACAGATGATGGCTTTGGTTTGGAACATACTAGGTTTGTAGAACAGTCAGTGGACATCACCGTCAGATGATGGGAAATGGTAGACTAGAACCCAAGAGAGAAATGTGGGAGCAGAGATGTAATAGTTAATAATAGGCCAGTAGCTGGGCACATTTCACAAAACTGGCCATCCCGTAAAGTTGTGTCACAGAGATTAACAGGACAATGAAACTTCCAAATTCTGAAGTTCCAGGGTTATTTAGAATTTAGTATTATTCAGTCCTTTAGCTCAACATTATGTTTGGTGAACTTTAATTAAGCAAGAACAGCTTGATCATATTCATTTTACTTTGGGGGGAACTTTTATTTCAAAGCAATGACGTGTGTGTGTGTGTGGTGGATGTGTGTTTTCCTAAAACAAAATAGAATAAAAGTTCTCATGTATGTCCTTCAAAACTGGTTGGCTGATAGCATTTTCTTTCTCAAACCTGGAAAGAAAATGACTTCCTTTCAAATCTAAAGCATAAATCATAATTGTGCTTTCTTTCTGTGGCTTCTGGCTTTTGTCAAATTAACAGCTTTAGAAAGAAACACATATTTTCAGCTGACCTGCAGTTGGACCTAACATTTCTTCCCTAAGCTGTTCTCAGACAGTTTAGTCATAGAGGAGAAAGGACACGCTTTCAGAATCTGCTGTGGGTGGCCCGGAGCCCATTCTCTGGCCCCATGCAGTTTAATCGCTCTACCTCACAGCAGCCGCTTTTGGCTAATGAATCCTTAGCTCCAAGTTTTCCTTCCTTCTAATGAGTGCTAATAAAATGCATTTAACTCCACTAATGCAACAAAAACCCAGCATTATTTCATTGTATCTACTTAATGAGAACCTTGTTTAATATCACATTACGGTTTGCTCAGCCAAAGCATTATACTGGGGGAAGTGGGCCTGGTAAGAAGGGAGTATCAAGTGCTATAATTTGGACATTCCTTCTTAATATGCCCTGCAGTCCTATGTGATTGCTTAATTCATTTAGCCGAGCTAGTCTGATCCTTCTGCCAACTGTTTTGTAAAATTGACTGCAATGCTAGGCAACCAGTCCCACCACACAAGCTAGAAATATAGTATTGCTTTTCCTGGGACCAAGCTATTAGCAGTTGTTTGGGGAGAGACAGCAGGCAATGGGGCAGATACTGTTACAAAAAGGAACACGTTTTGGGTGTGTCTCATTTTATAAAATAGTTACAGCCAATCCATGTTTTATTAATCAAAATTTCCCACTTCATTGTTTATGGTCTGATTTCAGAAGCAATTCATCTTTATTTCAGATTTATCTTCAATGAGCAGTGATTTCTAATCTCCTGGTTATTTTAGCTGTGAATTTATCCTCCTTTTGAACCAGCCCCTCACTCAAGTAACTGTTAGTAACAAATATCAATTGAAAACTTTCCATTTGAAGAGGACAATCATTTTGTAATTTGAATAATCATTGCGTGAATTAATTTTAAAGTTTCATGTATATTGGGCTTTCTTAAAATGAAGCATGTCTATGGTCTCCTTATCTGGAAAATAGAGATAAGACCCTTCATTATTTCTCTCCATCAAATTCAGTGTTCTGGAAATATTCCTGGCCCTCCTGTCACCTCAGAGAGCTCACATTAGGAGACATCTTCATCTATATTGTTGTTTAAGGCATAGGAGTCTACTCACTTTGACATCTTGCTTATTAAGCTCATAGAAACACTTTCTGGGGTTTTTGAAGAAGTTAAAAAGAATTATGATTTTTCCCGGGATTTGTGAAGGGAAAAGAAGTTGGGTCAGGAGAGCATCCTTCCATCTTTTTATATTTATTCAGAAAAAATCTACCGTTATCTATAGATATGAAAATTGTTTATATATTGTTTAAGAAAATGATAGTCAAAGAGTAACCGTTATCTCTTGAGACCTTATAACTGGTCACCTGATAAGAAAATAGGTGGCGATGGCAGGAATCCATTCAAGACGTACCTTGCAGAGGTCATCTAGAAATCATTAAGATCGGAACACTGTTGTTGCTGAATTTCTAATAAATGTCTTGAATCAAAATTTAGTGAAGCTAAATTGAAAAGAATAGCAGCTCTTTCTAGCTTTGTTACTCCTTCGTGGGTGGAGGGAAGATGAAATCCTGGATGCCTCCAGACAAGGACAAGATGGGAAATTACTGCTGGCTATAACTGTGTCCCATAGCATTCCGACTCCTCAAAGAATAAGTGGGTGTTTACACCTAAACCGGAAGGACACCTACAGTAAAAAATGAGTCTAGGTGAGACAAACACCACAACTTTTTGTACCTTCTAATTATAAATTGTGGTTTCTTTTTTTTTTTCTCTCTCTCTCTTTTCAAACCCTAGTCTCTGGTCAGAAGCTAAAATAAATTTCAAAATGTGTATAACTTTTGATGATTGCATGAAATAAGCAGGCAAAAGAACGTGATATGGAATATGAGTATGAAACTATATCCTATATAATCCATTTTTCTCTTTTTTTTGAAACACTGTGGTTGTAGATCATTTATTTATAAATAATGCTAAATAATTTTACATTGAATCTCTCCAATTAGTTTTCTTTCCAATATTTTGAGAGAAATGCTTCTCAGTAGTTTTGTGGTCTGAACTACATTTGTTCAAAGGCTAATAAAAAATCAAGCTCATATAAGCTTCTGAGAAAGTGAATCAGATATTGAATTTTTCTTCTTAAGCAAACAAAAATTTAGACAGATACCCTTTTAGAAAGCTAGTCTTTTTCAAAATGTAGGGACGATTAGCCTTGGTCCAAACTAAGTCATTGCAAAAATGGCTAGTATTAACTGGTTTATGAGTAGAGATTTCTCTCCCTGAGATATTGTGCTATTGGACTCATGTAACTGTGAGGAGTTTCAGTTACTTCAGGGAAGAAGCTAAAAAAAGGAAGAGGTTTATTACACTCCTAATGGGCCAAGGTTTCTAAAGGTATCTAAGCCTCTGTGCTCTTAAAATAAAATGTAACACTTACTAGACAAGCTTGGCCTGAGATTTAATATGCTGCTTAGTTTTCTCTGTTTCAGACATTGTGGAGTTCTTCTTTTAAAGAACCAGGACTCTGGTGAGAGTGAGGGAAAAGAGGTTGTGAAATCTGTTTCACTTCTGAACATTTAAGGGACTAGAAGAGAAGATTGCTTTGTTTGTAAAATGAAGGAAAAATGTAGACTTAATTTAACTGTTGTTTCTTTGAGCACTAACTCATTATCCTTCTTATATTGTTAAAAATCACCACCCATTTCCCCATGGTAGTCATCCTGGGCTCTTTCTTCTCATTTATCCCTCACAACAGTCAGCTATTGGGTCCTGAATATTCTTCTTCCCCCATTTCTATCAAATCCATCTTCTTAACCCTTCCTTCTTAAGAAGCTTTATTGAGGTATAATTTTTAAACCATGAAATTGATCATTTTAAGTATACATTTTGATGACTTTTTGGTAATATTTGTGCAATAATCAGAACTATCCAGATTTAGAACACTTCCATAATCCCCAAAGTTCCCTTAGGCTTATGTGTAGTTAGACCCCACTCACACAATCTCTAGCAACTAGCGATCTGCTTTCAGTCTCTGTGGATGCCTTTTCTGGCTATTTCACTTAGAATCATACGCTATATGGCCTTCTGCATCTGGCTTCTTTCACTTAGCATCATGTTTTTGAGTTTTATCCATGTTGTAACACATGCCATTGTTTTGTCCCCTTCTTATTACTGAATAGTCTTCCATTGAATGGATAGACCACCCATTTTCTTAATCCATATTTCAGTTGGTGGACATTTTGGTTGTTTTCAGTTTTTTATTATTATAAACAAAGCTATTATGAACATGTGTGTACATGTCTTTATGTGAACATACATTTTCATTTCCCTTGGTAGATATCTAGGAATGGAAATGGGGGTCATATGGTAATACATCTAACTTTTAAAGAAACTGCCAAACTGTTTTCTAAAGTGAGAATTTTACATTCCCACCAGCATTGTAGAGGTTTCAGTTTCTCTACTTCCTGGTCAATACTTGATCTTGTCCATCTTTTATTCTAACCATTCGAAAGGGTGTGTATTGTGTCTCGTTGTATTCTGCTTATGTGCACTTCCCTAAGCGCTAGTCATGTTGAGCACCTCTTCTCCCTGTTTTGATTCTCACTAACTTAGTTCAGAAGTTCAGACCCTCTGCTTTTCCTACTTGGATTGCTTCACATAATGGACTATGTGGTATTTGTGGCTTTCCTGACTCAGAACGCCTCCCCTTTGCCCTTGTTTTGATAACAGACTCTCTTTTTCCCATGGGGACCCCATTACAGATAATTCAAATGTGGCTGATACTTCCCCTCCCTCTCACAGTGGTATGGAAACCAGGCCTGTCTATTTAGAAAACCATATTTCCAGAACAAACCAAGTGATTGGTTTAAGATTGGGGTTATCACATCACCCCTGGTGGGAACTCTTCCTTTAGAAACCTGGGAAACACAGTTACCCAGATAGTCAACCTTATTAGTTGCAAGTATTCAAAACCAAGTAACCTAAAGACCTTTGAAATTATATGTAAGCATATGTGAATGCACACAAAATATTCCATGAACTCTTTGACTGTAAGGCTCTCTACATGGCCAAGTTGAAAATGCCCCTTACCACTCACATGTTTTCAAGAAATAATTGTGGTTTTTTACAATTTTATTAGATTGTTTTATCCTCCTCAGATCTCCCCTTCTTGCCCTATTAGTTGGGGGTTTAGTTTGGAAGGGAGAGGGTCACTGGTTTTCAACAAAATGCTCAAGTTTGCTATTGACATTCTTTTAAATGTGCTTGGAAAAGCAAAGCTGCCTGAAACATTCGGGTCCTATATAGTCAGTGGTCAAACCAGAGCTATTTGCCTCTTACTAGCCTTGCAACTTTAGACACGTTGTATAACCTGGGCATTAGCAAAATGGAATTAGAATAGATTCCCCTCCACATATTTGTTAGCTCATTAAATATACATATTACAAAGTGCTCAGAAGACTGACACAATAAATTCTCAGTAAGTAGTAATGACTTACTTATTTGCATGTGTCCACCTAAGAGGAGTGATTAATGCCCACCATGGTTAACACTCAGAAAGAAGCTCTGAGACTTCTGAGAATTCCTTGTCCCACTTGGCAATTGACTTTTATTTTATAGTTCTGAAAGAAGAAAAATATTACTGAGAAATGTAATGGTTTCAGATCATCTAATACAATTTCTGGTGTCAGTCATTACTCCCAAGACTTCCTTCCCCATCCCCTCTTGTCCCTACACCAGAACTCACTGAAAATAATCAGCTTGAAATATAACTTGGATAAATGCTCTCGGCTAACCTCATCATGCTTTAATAATGAATCTTTCCTTGAATGAGATGAAAATAAAATGATAAGATATTCAAAACAATAAAATGATAAGATATTCAAAACATTTTCCTTTAGCCAAGGCCAAAAACTTGAAACAGATAAAGCCTCCTTGCAGATTTTGTTTATATTATTGACCAAAAAAAAAAAAAAGTCACCATGATCTTTGTAGAACTTCCTTCTTCTTTCCCTCCCTTCCTTCCTTCCTTCATTTATTCATTTATTGTACCTGTCCTTCCATCCACCTACCCCTCTTTGTATTTATCTGAGGGATAAATTATTAGACAAGAGGCCATGATTTGCATGTTTAATATTATATTATCTCTACTGTCAAAAGGGATTTGACTCTAGTAGGGAAATTTGAATGTTTATATGTATAACTAAACAAAGCATCATATTACAAGTGCTGAATGAGTGTTATAAACAAAATTCTCTGTAAGTCAGGAGAAAAAAAGCCCATTTTCATGTGATGATCACAGAAGACTTTGTAGTGGTTAAAATTTGAGGAGGACCTTGAAAGAGAGGGGGAGGATTTTCAATGGGGAAGAATCAAGAGTCAGGAAAATGCAGAGTAGGCTCCCATACTAGATTTGCACGTTACCGTAAAAATTGTCCTTCTATATGAAGAAAAACATACTGACAAATGATCAGCAAAAAATGTGTTTTGTAGTCATTTTACTAGCAGCATATAGAATGTTGCACTCATCTACCCACATTGTCTCAGCTAGTCCATTTTGTGACCCAGCACACATGATTACCTAGAAGCTGGGGTCTGGATACGGTATTTTGAAAAAATAGAACTAACCATTCATCATATCTTCTGCTTCTGCTCACCACCAGTAACCATTAAGCCCCTCAATTAATGTCTTAATCAAAGAGAAGTCATCAGCCCCTCATGAGATTGTGAATGGTTGGAGGAGGGCCCACCTCTCCATTTTTAAGAAGGGGGATGTACCATTGTCGAAGCCAGTTGAATGACTCCAAAAGTAAAAAAGCAAATTTTATTCCTATCTAGAGGCAGTTCCTTTGACCTCTTCAAGGGCTCGGCTCCAGCAGTTCTGCCCTCTGTCTCCTCCCTCTTTCCTGGAACGCTGCCTTTGGCACATAAATGTGTTGTTAGCTTCCCATCCTGAAATAGCTCCCTCTTGATGCACTCAACTCCCCATGCAGCAGAAACCCTCCAAGAGCTGTTCTCTGCACTGGCTGCCCCATTCTGTTTTGTTCTGCAATTGAGTTTCCACCCTCACCTTTCCACGGAAAATCTCTTGTTAAGGTGAAAAAATTTGAGCGTTTTTTGACAAATCTGTCTTTAGCCCATTGCTCTAGTGTTTTCCTCAACTGTAGAAGTGCCGAGTCAGGTAGGTAGCCCTGAGAGGTCATTGGCAGTCCGACAGACAATGCACATGGGATTCTTCCATTAATTAATAAAATAGGCAGAGAAGGTTGCTGAGACCATAAAGAATTAGTGAAGAAAGGACATATGACCTTTGTTCAATCCCATCTCCAAATCCAATACATACGATTAAAACTGTACAGCTGTGGTGCTTAATAAAATAACACCTTAATTTTCTCAGGAAAAAAGAAATTGAAACCCATCTCTTACCCTTCACACATGTATGTAGGATATGGACAGACACAAATACCCACCTGGTTCCCAAAGGGTCTTCTTCTCAGGATCAGAGTAGATCTCTGTGCTTCAATGGGAACATCTTGGGCTATGTTCCAGTAAATACTAGGGAACTGGCTTCTTCCTGCCCCTTGTTCTGAGTGGGCGTGAGGAGGGTGTTTGCCCTGAATGATCTGGTCCTGAAGCATACCCAGGAGTGGGGTTCCCTTAGAATCTTTTCTGGAAAAAGAAACCTATTCTTTCTAGATAATGATGATAAAAAACTCAGTAAAACATGGCCTGGTACTGTCTAATTTCATAGTGAAGAGCAAATGTTGTATGGCTTTACTTCTAGTGCATGAAAGTAACTTCATGTTTAGTAATACAATCAACGTGGGTTTCACTGAGGCACATGAAATAGGCCTGCCGAAAAGGCAGGAGGATGGCAGGGACACAGCTTCTGGACACATCAGAAGCAGCAGGTGTTACGGGATGCCTGACAGGTGGCAGTGTCTGTCAAAGGGCTATGAGCACTGATGGATTACCCTGTGGCCAAACAATCCCCTTCAGAAAGCAAGTTTAGGAAACAATTTTTTCTAACTGCTTAAATTTGTACATTTTTAATGACCATGGATTTACTTATTTCTGCCTCAAGCCAAGGTAATTTTAAGTTTGGTATACTGTTTCATGAACAAATAGGCTCCAATTAGTGAGAAAGAGATGGGTGGAGTGGAGGAGGCAGGGATGATGTGCCATGTGGGGGAACCTTGAGTTGACATTGACCCTGGGCCATTCCTTCCAGTGTAATCATGGTTTGTTGTTTTCATTTTCCCTTACCAGTGGGCACGGCGCTTTACCAAATTCTAGTTACATCTGAAGCTGGAAATGCTGGTGGCCCTTTGGTTTAACTGACACGGGAGAGTTGGGCTCAGAGGCCACCTTTACATCTCAAATAGCATCAGCCTTTCATTTTTGTGGACCGTGATGGGATGAGGAGGAGGGGCAGGTGTTAGAAGAGAACATAATGTAGTCCCGCAGACCAGTCTTCTGTTACTCCTAACTGGAGTCATTCCTTTTCTCGGCGAGAATGAGGTTATTCTAACATATCCTCTTGCTGAGGTTCCCATTGCTCTGTGCACTAGCTGTGACCACTTTGTACTCTCTTCCTTATTTCCCCTTTCCCCAACCCCTGGTAACCACCATTCTACCTTCGGTTTCTATGATTTTGGCTATTTTAGATCCCACAGAAAACTGAGATCATATGGTATTTGTCTTTCTCTGCCTGACTTATTTCACTGAGCATAATGTCCTCCAGCCTCATCCATGTTGTCACAAAAGGCAGGATTTCCTCCTTTTATAAGGCTAAATGCCACATTTTCTTTATTCATTTTCGGATGGAGTTTGAAATAACAAAGCTTTTGTCCTTCAGGGCAGCTTCTTTCAGTCATGGTATTAGGAATAGTTGAGAAGCCAAGTTTGTAAAGGCTGACCCTTCAAGACCACAGATGTATATGTTTTCATGTAAAAGGAGGCAGAAGCACATGGAAGACAATGGAGGATAATGGTGCACATCTGTGGAAGAACAAGAAAGGATAATTTCCTAAAGTACATTTTGCAGTGAGCACGCATTTCTCTACATCACAGCTCTAAGCCATGCAACTGACTCATTGCCCTAGAGAAAAATCAGTATGGTACAACTGTAATGCAACAAGTGCCCTTTATCCCACCAGCAACACTCCCCACCACGACCTTGCTCCATCCTCTACACACACTCCTGGAACTGACTCTGCGGACCTTCCTTCCTGCATCGGTCTATGTTCAGTCCTTCCAAGTGATGCAGCCCCAAATGGCTCAAAGCCCACTGCCTCTGAGCTTGAAAAATTAATATTGTATCTTGTATGGTTTGTTCAAATCGTTCAAAATTGCCAACCTCACATAGAGGAATAGTTTATCCCACTGGCATTACAAACTATATGGAAAAAATGACTTTTCCTGGCATATGGGTTTGGCCTTGAGAGCAGATTCCTCCATTTTCCATGTCTGACCCATCAAAGGAAATAACTTCTCTATTTTCATCATCTATAAAAGTAAGGTTATAATAGTACCTAGGGTAGTAGGAGAATTAAAGAAGACCCTGTGTATAAAGTGCTTTCACATAGAGTTCCATAAATGTTAAATAACTATATAACTGTAGTGTTATGTAATTGTAGAGTAATAACAATTACATACCGATTATTATTATGCTGGCCTGCTAATCAAGTCTTTGTTGAATTATTCAACACACATTGTCATTTAAGTTTCATATGGGCTTTAACCCAAGTAGGTCATTAATATCCAGAATGAAAGTTCATAATTATTTGAATCTCTCACCTCAAACACCTAATGGCTAGTCATCAATAACTAATTTAATTCCATTTGTTAACCACATTCAGCATTCAGAATGGCACTAATGCCTTTGATGGATAGAAATATTCTTTGCCCCTTAAGTTATTACCATCTAATAGTTTTTAGTTTGTGCCTACTATGCCTTACCCTATGTTAGACAGTTTATACTATTATCAGTAATCCTTAAGGAATATCACAGAACTGATTTATAGAATGAGTAATAGAGAAATCTCTGATGAGTTTGGATATGGCTGTGGAGAGTGATTTATTGCACAGAGTGAAGATATCTGTTCATTCATTCATTCAACAAATATTTCTTGATCTCCATCTACATTCCAGCTGCTATTCTAGGTTCTAATTTTACAATAAACAAGACCAGTCTTTGTAGAAGGAGAGGCAGGCAGTTAACATATAGACCAATAAGATCATTTCAGAGTGGTAAGTGCTAGACAGAAAATAAAATAGAACAATAGTGTAGAGATCATTTAGGGGGCAGAGGAAGAAATGTTAGAGTGGCTGGTCAGAGGCAATCTGTGGAAGGGACTTTCATGCTGACACCCGATCTTGTGTAATATAAATGTATGTTGCTAAAGAGCTCTCACTACAACAAAATAAGAATGTATATTATACTATGGGGACTTTGCTGTGAAAAGGGGAGAAATGAAGGGGAAGCAGTAGAGGGAGCGAGGTCAAGAGAGAGGTCAAAATGAATAAATGAAAGAAGGATGTAAAACAATAAAGGGTTTGGGGGGCACGGCTCCTCTCTGGGTCCCCCATGCCAGACCCACAGGGGCCACGGAGGGCTGCTGGAGTCTCTAGTGATGGCACAGGACTGCTCCCTGAGTGTTCTCACTCCCTTCTTGAAATAGGAGCCCACTCCTATCATTTCACTCACCGTCCAGCCCTAATAGCAGCATTTTGCATATAGTTAATGTTCAGTAAGCCATTGCCAAATAGCTGTAGCTTAAACACTTTATTTACTAAAAAAAAAAAAGAAGAAGAAGAAATTGCTTTTATAGAGCAAAGAAGTACTGGTTCTTTCAAGCATCAGAGTTTAATTAACAATCTGTCTAGCAGCTATGTGACTTTGTGTTAATCCCATAACCTCTTGGGCCCTCGGTTTTCTCATCCGTGAAATGCAGGTGATTGCAGAGCCTGCCGAGGGTGCCAGTGGGCTGCATGGGAGAGGAGGGGAGGAAGCCCTGGCACGCCAAATCTTCAGCAGCCTTGCTAGGGCTTCCGGGGGAGTGGGGCAGATGGTGGGGGGTAGAGGTGAAGAGACCTGGATGGGGAGGAGGCGCAGGAGGGCTCCCTGCGCTGTTGTCACCGGTTTGCCCAAACAGGCGTGGGCCTTGGGGAGGGGTGAGAGAAACAAGCACATTAGCATCACGGTGTTTATTGTTTCCACCATTGTAATAAATCAATGTGGAGTTTGTCACTTTAATTAGTCTTCTTTCAGTCAGGGAAGTCAAGGCTGTTAAGTGCTGATAGGGAGCTGAAAATTTACCTGAAAACGCATGTCTGGAAGGCATCTCGGAGTCCTGGCTGCAGAGAGCTGTGGGCCCCCGGGGACGGGAGGCGAGCACGGAGAGCCCTCTGCCTCAGAAAGGGAGGATGCGGTTGGGTGTGCATTTGTCGGGAGGGTGGAGGGGAGAAGCTGAATTGGTCCCTTTCCTGCTTTCCCTGTTCCAGTCCCGGGGTGAGCCGTCAAAAAGGTAAGGTGGATGGGAAGGAGAGTGAGGGGTTAAGTCTCCGTGGATGTGTCTATCCAGTCTCAAGTGGGGATGCAGAAATGACTCGGGCAGAGGCGTCTGGAAGCTTTGGCAGTGAGTGTGGGGGAAAACTAAGGAAAGCAAACCAAAGCGCTGTGTGTTAGAGTCGGGCGAAGACAGTGCTGCCAAGTAGATGTCTCCGTCTTGAATCACACTGTGCAACAAGGAAGCCATGTCCCTAGATGTCTCCCAGAGAGTTAAACCAAGGCCCCTGCGAAGAGTGGGGTTGTACCAGAACACCTGTTGGCTTGTTGAGGATGCTCGTGGCTGGACCCCACCAGACAGCGAGGGACCGAGACTCCAAGCCCTCCAAAGTCCTGGCTGACCACTCCACCATCAGCCTTCCTCGCTCGGGCAGTGTGTAGAGTGGCCCAATTTCCTGCTCAGGATAAGACTTGGCACCAACAGGACACTGTTGGCAGTCACCTCTTGGAAGAATCTTCATTTGTCTACTTCCTGTGTGACCCGGGAGATCACTCAGCTCTCTGAGCTTTGTTCCTTGTACGGGGCGGAAATAAAATTCCTCTTCTACCTGTCCCGCAGCATTGCTCTGAGCTCGTGATGGAACGGTCCACACTACGAAGCAGAACAGATTAATGAATTGTTATTATGACTACTGGTATTATTATTTTTATATGTATAGTAATAAAAAGCTATTTCTTTGGCTTCTCTTGAATTTCCTAATTTGGAAAAGAGCTGAAAGTCCCTCCCCATAAACCCCATTGGAAGAATACAATCACCCACTCCATCAATGGTCAAGTTGACTGTGTGAGTTGTTCTGGCCAATGGGGTGTCAGCAGCCGTGAAGAAAAGTGTCCCCTTACCTGAGCTTACACTCTTGAACCTCTGACATTCCCAAGAGGACAACATGCTCAGGACAGAAAGTTCATCCGTCCCAGGAGGAGGACGAAAGTCACAAGGAGCCGAGCTGAACCATCCCAGCTGAGGCGACCCCAGATCAGCAGCCTCCAAGCTGACCCCAGGCAGCTGCAACCTCCTGAGTGGGCCCAGATGAGACCAATAGTCCTGTACTGCCAACCAGTATCCCTGTGAGCTAAATAAATGCATTTTTTATGTCCCCAAGGTTTTATATGCAGTAATATTATGGCCACGGTTATCTGAAATAACCAGTAAACTAAGATATGATAAATAGCTAACAAGATTTCATGTTTTCCTCCTCTGAAAGACATGGGAAGCCAATACTTTTATTTGTTCAATAAACATTTAAGTGAGTACTATATACAAGGTGCCTGACAGTAGTTAACTTTCTCTGGTACAGGGGACTCTTCTCTGAAGAAGCCTGCATAAAGCGGCAGAGAATTATACTGGAGTCCAGTTCCCTTGCTTTAAAGTCACTTCACTTAAAGCACACCCTGATCTGTATGTGCGGGACTTGTTGTACTGGTTCCTCCCCTTTAACCTCTGGGCCTCTCTCTTTGTGGACTCTGACATCACTTTGTTCCCCTAGTGATCAGGGCTGGTCATCCTAAGCATCTGGAAAATCCCCGTGCCATGGGGGTGATGAGGTAAAATTTTATTAGGTGGAAAGGGCTGCACTTCCCCTCTCAATAAAGGGCTACAAACTCCCCTTCCTGTCTTTTTCACATTCTTAGGCAGTGGTTCTAGACATACCCAAGTTATATGGCCTCATGGAGTGTGGAGGAAAGGAAGGAAGCTAAAAGGACTTGCTTCCCCTGGGCTGTGACTCCCTCAAGATGGGGCCGAGAGCGGGATTGCAGGAGGCCATCACTTTGGTTCTTGAAGTCCAGGGCTGCAACTGCACAGAAGAGGGTGCTCTTGTGCAAAGCTGTGGCCGGCTCCCTGGGAGAAGGTGAAGTTTCCTAGCTCTTTACTGAGCGGATGATTCATTGCTTATGATATTTGCTAAATGCAATCTACATTACTGTACATACATTCTGCAAAAACAGATAAAAACCCCAAAGTGCAGAAATGTCAGGACACTCACTGAGTCGAGGCTGCACAGCCAATCGCCTCTGCTGTTCTGATATGACGCAGCCAAGGTCTGTCTGCATCCTCCCCTTTGACCCCATCTGCTAGGTCCTCTAAATGAAAATTCTTAAGGAATAAAGACAAAAACAGTGCTATTCTTTTTAGAGTTTTCAAAGTGCTTTCACCATTTGGAAAAGAACTGCTTATTCATTAATTCATTTGTCACACAATTATTTATTTAGGGCCAGTTATTTAGCTTTTTAATGCTTTTAGGGAAAAAAATTCAAGCTCCTTCCCTACCAAAAAGACCCAAGTGGGCCCTGCTTCTCTCTGTGATACAATCTCACACTAACTGCCTTAGTTTGGGGCTCTTTTTGGCCTCAGGCTTTTGTTCTCATATTCCATTTTATGGGAATTTTTTTCTAGCTTTTATTATGCCTGTTTTTTTTTTCTTGTTCTCCAGAGCTCAGCACAAGTGTCATATTTTTTAAGAAACTTTCCATGAGCCCATGTATTAGTCATGATTCTCCAAAGAACCAATAGGCAATATAGGTAGATAGAGATGGAGCTATATAGATATACAGATATAAAGGTATTATAAGGAACTGGCTCATGTGATGGCAGGGCTGAGAAGTCCATGATCTATAGTTGGCAGACTGGAGACCCAGAACTGATGGTGTGACTGCAGTCCGACTCTGGAAGCCAGAGAACCAGAGGAGCTGACAGCGTAAATCTGACTCTGAGCCCAAAGGCAGGAGAAGACTAATGTCCCAGCTCAAAGGCAGTCGGGCAGAGAAGATGAATTCCCTCTTACTCACCCTTTTTGTTCATTCAGGTCTTCAACTGATTAGATGTGACCCACTCGCCCTGGGAGAGCAATCTGTTTTACTCAGCCTACCAATTAAAATGTGAATCTCATCCACAAACGTCCACATAAACACGCAGAATAACGTTTGACCAAATGTCTGGACACCCCATAGCCCGGTCAAGTTGATAAAGAGAATCAAATCACTCTCCACATCTAAATTGCCCTTCCCTAATTACTACTGCTTCACCCTCCTCATCTTCTTCTCAGGGTTTATCACAATTGCATATGTCCTATGTCTGTCACATTCCTGTCTGTCTTTTTACAATGTGAGCTCCACGAAAGCTGGGACAGAGGCTATTGTATTTATTTCTCTGTCACTTGAGCCTAGAAGATTGCCAGGAAAGTAATAAATAATTACTTTGTATTTTTGCATGAAATAAGTACAAAGGAAAAAAGAAAAGGATTATATAATGAAATAACTATTTAAAGGCAATATTATCAGAATGTTATGAAGCAATAGAAGAACAGATGCCACATTCTTTTTGGAAAAGCCAGGAAAATCTTTAAAATGAGGACACATTTGAGCTGGATCTTGTAATATGATGAGGAATTAACTAGATAACAGAGGAGGAGCAGAACAGAAGCAAGATTTGCATGACCAACCAACCATCGCTTGCTAAGGTGAAAGCTTAAAGGGATTAACATATACTAGAAATCATAAGGAAGCCAGGGTGTTCAGAGATCAGAGCAAATTAAGAAAGGTCTTGTATGCAGCTGGGAGACCCGGACTTGACTTGGCAGGAACTGGGAAGCCAATAGAGGCTGGAGTTTTGAATTCAACTAACATAGTGGGTAGGAATGGGAAGAAACTGATGCCCCAGGAACATGTCAGGAAACAGGGACAGAGAATTTGGGCAAGAGAGATGAAAGAGCAGGGGCACAGGTGTAGGTGAATCTCTCCTGGGCTGGCAGGACCTGAGGCTTTGGCAGGAACTGGAGTTCCCAACAGGCAGCCCGGTTGTGGGAGTGGGTATCTCTGGCCTCTGGCTTGGGGACAAGCTTCAAGGATCCAGTGTTTCACCCAGTTTTAGACAGCATCAGGAAGCACAAGGGATTGGTATCACAAGGACATGAGATGAAGAGGTGGGCCCTGGACATCCTGGTTCAGGATGCTAACGTGAAAGCCTAAGGAGATTAACATAGTCTAGAAATGGTGAGGAGGCCAGGGTGTCCTGGGATCAGAGAAGATTGAGAAAGGAACAGAGATTCTGCCAGGGGAGCAAGAGGAGACACAGGGAACACGTCAGGAGGCAGGACAGGGTCTGCACAATTGGCTGATAGGGGAGGGATCTTTGTGGGGAACGGATGCAGCTGGAAGGAGCCTGTCAAGGGTACTAAGCATGTTCAAACAACTAAAAACAAGTGAACATAAATTTTGGGACCGTTCTAAGGAAGAATTTATAAGACCTGGTGAATGACTAGATGCAGGATGATGGCAGTGAATAGCAAGAAAATCGCAAATGACTCCCTGAGAAACTGGAAGGGGGGACTACAGAAACAACAAATTCAGGAGAAGTGTTTGAGGGAGACTGTTTCCTCTAAGTGGAATTATTCAATCAGCTACTTTACATGGATGCCCCATAGTCAGCCCCTCACTATTTAGGTGGTGGGAATTTTCTTAAGAACACTTTTGACCAAATAGGTCTACAGGGAGAAGATATACTGCTTTGTTCCAAGCATTTCCATATTCCAGAACAGCTCTCTTCTTTAGAAGAGACATCAGCGAATTCATCCCTGTAATCATCTTCACCATCATCGCTGGCATCTTCATCATCTTCCTTGTCATCCAAGCAGCAGCAACTCTGATTTACTGAGCATTTATTGCAATGATAATAACCACTATTTACTGAGCATTTACTATGTCCTGGGGTCTTCAAAGCCTTCTCCACATGCTAACCCAATTAAACCCCATGCACACCTAAGGGAGGTAAGCACATCCCTGCCCACTTGTTACAAAGAAAAGGGACTGAGGCATGCAGGGACCTGCCCCCAGAGGTGGAGAGCAATGAGACACTACAGGTGTCCTCTTCAGTTCTCCAGAACATCTGGAGCATTGTGGCTGTTCTTTTTTTATAGGAAAAGAAGTGGAAGGTGTGAGGTTACATCCATGTCTCCAAACCATCCAGCCCGCACATGCTGGAGCTGATATTTGAAACTACCAATTTAGGTCACGGAGAGGGATGGAGTATGAGTGTCTGGCAATTAGCTTTTTTGATTGTGATGTCAGTGCCTGACATTAAGCTTTTGATTGCCATGGCATCCGTTTCAAAAACATCCATCTCGAATGAACACATTGCTCTAATAAACACAGCTACACAGCTAGATACAGAGCCAGGCTGCCCCCACCCACGAAGTTCCCCTTTTAGAAACCCCGAGTAACCAAGATAACTGACTGCTTGCTTTTCCCTTCCTGTGCTTTAATGCCCACTTTTATGTTTTAAATTCACCAATAAAGAGGGAACTCTTGACACCCTGGGCAGTCTACCCGCAACACCAATAAGGGCAGAGCCCAGATCCAAGTTCTCTCTCTCTCCTTCTCTCTCTCTCTGTCTCTCTTTACCCACGACCTCCCTGCATGGCTCCAGGTGTGCTGTGCACCCTACAGGACTTATGAGTAATAAACTTTGTTTTTTCAAAGTTTCCCAATAATTGTTGCTCAGGTGCATCTTGCAGTCACAATAGCCACAAGGGCCAGTCCAGCCACAAAACTGGCTTGGGACTGAGCAAGTGTCTGTGGGGGCTTGTCACAAGTAGTGGGGACCCAGGTAAGTGACCCCATGCATTCTTAGCTGATAGCATCCCTATCGGTAGGCTGAGACTGGCACAAAACAGGACCATTGTTAGAGCTCTTCTGTTTTGCTGTGTTCAAAAATAAATGTAGAGGGAACAAGGAATATTTTAAAAACAACAAATTATAGTTGAGAATATTTATTGAACACACATAATGTGAAATGCTTTACATTGTTGTCTCCTGTAGAGGTTACCAACATCATGCCTGTTACAAAACAAAATGTAGCCAAGTAAATTTGAAGACTAATTGGCTTTTAAAAATGATTTGCAAATCGTGCAGCATCCCATCTAGCGTGTAGAGAGATGCTCCGAGGAGTTGTACAAAATGGAAGGATTTTATAGGAAGGACAGTGGGGCAAGATGTTGTTGGCAAAAGGAAAGAAGGGATCGTTTCGGGGAAGGTCACCTTCCCTTAGGGTGGCGGAGGGGGCCCTTTCTTCTCCTTTTGGGTGGGAGTGGAGAGGGCCCCTGTGATACATTACTTTGTTGGTACTGACCAGAGAAGTCCTGATTGACTGTTAAAAGGGCACATTCCTGGAATAGGTAGAAACTGTTTTGGCTTATGGGGCAAATGACTCCATTTGGCCTTGTTTTTCCTTTTCTGAACATCCTCCTGTCATGGATGAGAGTCTGAGGACAAAGTACCTTGATCAAGGTCACTTAGAAATGACAGAGTTAGGGTTCGACCCTAAGCCTGACTCTGGGTTATTGTCCTAAGGTGGTAACACACAGTCGTAGCATGGGCCCTGTTTTGGTTTCCAACTACCTCAGAGTTGGCTGTTAGATACCATGGCCACTTCCATTCTCCATTTTCATATCTAAAGGGAGGATTTAAAAGCACTTATCCATCCTACATCCTTCCACATGCCTGCAGCTCCCTTTCTACCTAAAAGTAGACTCTTTCTTCGAACATCTCTCTGTCAAATATGAAGACATCATCAAGCTCAAAGATACCATCTGAGCAGAAAACAGTTGCTTCCTTCTGTATGTAAATCTGAGGATCCTTATCCAGATGGAGGCCAGATTATTAGGAATTTATACCAGCAATCATTGTCTGTAGGCATTTATTTATTTATTATTAGGGTATTATTGATATACAATCTTACGTAGGCTTCACATGAGCAACATTGTGGTTACTACATTCACCCATATTATCAAGTCCCCCCCACACACCCCATTGCAGTCACTGTCCATCAGTGTAGTAAGATGGTATAGAGTCACTACTTCTCTGTGCTGTACTGCCTTCCCTCTGACATACCTACATTATGTGTGCTAATTATAATGCCCTTTAATCCCCTTCTCCCTCCCTCCCCACCTACCTTCCCTAACCCCTTCCCTTTGGTAACTGCTAGTCCCTTCTTGGAGTCTGTGAGTCTGCTGCTGTTTTGTTCCTTCAGTTTTGCTTCCTTGTTATACTTCACAAATGAGTGAAATCATTTGGTACTTGTCTTTCTCTGCCTGGCTTATTTCACTGAGCATAATACCCTCTAGCTCCATCCACGTTGCAAATGGTAGGATTTGTTTTCTTCTTAAGGCTGAATAGTATTCCATTGTCTGTATGTACCACATCTTCTTTATCCATTCATCTACTGATGGACACTTAGGTTGCTTCCATATCTTGGCTACTATAAATAGTGCTAAAACATAGGGTTGCATATGTCTTTTTGAATCAAGGATCTTGTTTTCCTTGGATAAATTCCTAGGAGTGGAATTCCTAGGTCAAATAGTATTTCTATTTTTAGTTTTTTGAGGAACCTCCATATTGCTTTCCATAATGGTTGAACTAATTTGCATTCCCATCAGGAGTGTAGGGGGGTTCCTCGTTCTCTGCACCCTCACCAGCATTTGCTGTTCCCTGTCTTTTGGAGGGTGGCCATCCTAACTAGTGTGAGGTGAAATCTCATTGTGGTTTTAATTTGCATTTCCCTGATGATTAGTGATGTGGAGTACCTTTTCATATGCCTGTTGGCCATCTGAATTTCTTCTTTGGAGAAATGTCTGTTCAGCTCCTCTGCCCATTTTTTAATGGGATTATTTGCTTTTTGGGTGTTGAGTCATGTGAGCTCTTTATATATTTTGGATATTGACTCCTTATCAAATATGTCATTTATGAATATATTCTCCCATACTGTAGGATGTCTAGGCACTTATTTTTATCCAAGAATAGAAATTGAAGAGAGAATAGTTTCTTAAGGCCAGAACCCAGAACACAATTTCTCTAGATGTTAACTGTACATTTAGTCTTATCTGCACCCTCAATTTCCCTATGTGTAAAAACATCATGAGAACCTTCCGTGAATGGCAAACAGTCCTCTAGTTCCTCAGCATCTGCCTCTAGGGCCACACCCGCCACAAACATTCCATTTGTACAACTGTCTGACCAGTTACCAAGCTGGGGGTGATTGATTATGCAGAGTTACTTTTTGAGCTTAGGCCGCAAGCACTGATTTAAGAATAAAATTTCTATCTTCTTACTCCCCTAATCTCAGCTTCTTCCTTTGGATGGACTTGATACTTTTGAAATGGAGGAGCTGGAGTATTAGACAGCAGGCATTATTTATATTGGAGTTTTATAAAATGAGATATAGGAATTGCTAACTTTCTAGGGGATTTTGCTGTGCGTGCATTCCAATTTGCAGTAAAGGAAGCAGAGTAGAGGGCAGCTGTTACTTTCTGGAAACCTTTTTACTCTTTATTTTAGACTAGTAAGTGAATGAGCTACTTGATTTGTGTCCAGTTGTTAATTTATATGTTCCCAGGACTTGATTTGGAAGGGTGACTGAGTGATGATGTAAAAGAATTTATTACCAATGGTTCCCAAGAGAAAGGGACATTCTATGCCGCACCATGCAGGGCCACATGGGGCAGCACCAGATTTGATTAGGAAGCAGAAGAAAGAGCAAGGGGAAGGCATAGTCCACAGTCTTTGTTGAGGCTTACATGAGAAAGGCAAGGCAGGACAGAGGAAACAGCTTAGAACTGACGAGTTTGAATAATTCCACCAGGTCTTGGGGGATGGAGGCTGTCCCTAGTTGTTTAGTATCTGGCCCCAGGTAGATTTAGGGCTGGGAAAATATTGGTTTGGTGTATGAGAGTTAGATAAAAGAGAGGATTGTGGGTATGGACTTGGGAACAGTTAGAGAGTTTATACTACAATTTTTGTGCTCCTGCAAATGCTGGATCACAAGTGAGATGCAGATAACTTTGGGCTGTTAGTTTGGCTCTGTGATTAATGGAGGACAAGTTGACAAACACAGTATCTAAGAAAACACAGAACAATACTGCAGAAGACTCTAGAGAATACTTCTTACATTCCTTTTCTTCCCATTTATCATTTCCTGTCACTCCCACGGGCCAGCATGATGGGTGCATGGAGCAGCTCATTGCAGGCTGGTGGCTTCCTTTAGTATCCACTTCAAATCACAGATGTACAAATCTAAAGCATTAGTGGCTATGTCTTCATGGCCAATGTATGGCTTTGCCCCATGATCCTACCTCAGAGCTGGGGCTCTCCTGGGCATTGCCAGTGACCTGACCTTCGTGGACATCTATGTGATCTAAGTACTCAATAGTTCCAGTGTCAGGAGTGTGGAGACCAAAGAGAAGTCCGGGTACGGTCTCTCAGAGTTGTTGTGATTTAATTTGTAATAGAGAAGATGGTTGAGCAGATTTTTAGCAGCAGTCTCCAGAACAACAATGATTATAAAGGTGTGCAGGGCAGGGAATTGGGTGCTAGTTTGGAGAACAGTCAGAATTCAGGGATGAATCCAAAGTGCGCAGCACCCACAGTACCAGTTTTCTTACAAGTAGGGCCCCAAAGATGTCTACTCTGATTGGAAGAGTCAGAGCCAATATTTTTGGGCTACATATCTGCAGTAAATATGAATGTCTACAGTAAGATAAAATTTTATAGAAATGGCTCTTGTGATAAAATGTATAAAAATGTAAATAAAGGATTTGTAGAGGACAAAACGCATTCAGTGATGGGCTTACACCTCATTCTTTGGAGGTAAGAAGATGGCTGGAAATACTTTTAGAGAACCACATAAAAAGAATACACTTACATTCTTTTTAAATTTGTTTATTTTTCATCTTGCATTTCTACCACTGTAAGAGTAAAGTTGCTTTGAGAGGGAGCTCTTCCTCTCCCCCTTTACATTTCATGTAACTGAAATTGCATCAGTTCTCAACTGTTCTTATTTGCCACTGTGGCGACTTACCGAACTTTTATGTAAAAATGTATGTTACTCAAGAGAAAATGCCATATACACTCTGAAGTGGATGAATCAAGAAATAAGGATATAAGCACATTATGTGGGATGATGATAAAGAGCTAAACATGAAAAACATTTTTTAAAAAGACTGGAGTGGGGGCATAGATTGTAAAAATTTCAATTTGTAATGCATTCTTTAATATTGAATTTTTAACCATGTGCTTGTGATGTTTTATAAGAGAAAGGGAGTGTGAGAGAAAGTAGTGGTAGACTTGGCAGTATATGGTTAGAATTGTTGAAATGAGATTTACTGAATGGAACAAGGCTGTGATGACTTCATGTTCCCAGGTATATAGATCTATGGCTCCACCTCAAGACAGGTCTTCAACCTTTGTGCACAAGTTTGGTCAGCTGTAAAATGGAAACATAAACACTGTGTCTCCATTCATTAAGTTTATCTCAATCTGCAGGCTCAAATAAATCTGAAGATGTTGCATATGACAATTACAGAAAAATGATTAATAGAGAAACGTATGGAATTAGAGTAACAAGGTGAATTTAACATGATAAAATGCATTTTAACGTATGTCCCCATGACAAAATCATCTACTAAAAAATCCAGTAAAACTGAATGAAACTGCCATAGCCATTTCTGACCCAGAGCTTTATAAATGAAGATATTATTTGTCCTTCAAATGGAGAGCACAATGCCTACATTCCAAGTATTACACCATAGGATATCACATTTTCCCTTTTGGTGGTGGTTACATACCTTTTCTCAGTGTTTCTTTAGAAACATAGGAATTCTGTTATATTTTGGACAAAAGATAGAGTCACTGAATCTCAAGGTCAGATACTAAATCCATTCTGGAGCTCAACCCACCCCTGGCTCAGCCTAAGTCTGAAGGGGGATCTCATTCCTCCCCTAGGAAATGGACAGATAGAAAGAGAAACTCAAAGTTTTTCAGAGGAACTGAGTAGAAGTTGCTCCTTACATGGAAACCCAAGGAGTGGGGTAATAAGCTTCCTCCTCCCCCAGCCCTGCCCAAAGAAGGTGGTTCAGTGTACACTTACAGGGCTGCTTGAGGGACTAAGCAGTCTGTCTTCTCTCTACTCATGCTCCACTGCTAGGGACGTTCTGGTAGCTGATGTTGCTTCTGGCATTACCAAATCCTTTCTACTCTTCTGGTACCCAAGGCTTCCTCTGACTCTGAACTTGCTGGCCTCATGGCCCCTGCTCCTCTGTGCTTTTCTGTCTGTCATCTTCTCCCGTGCTATGGAAATCTGTTTTTCTGTACGTCTTATTTAACTCTTCAGGAAAGAAGTTTCTTGTGTGAGTGTGTCGTTTTCTCTTGTAGAATCTCCACATTGGGAAGAACCAGTTCTAACGCTTTCAGAGGGGTCTGGCTAGACTGTAGGTGGTAAGCAGCCATTGCCGGGGTGGGTTGAGTCCCACCATAAGACATGGAAGCCTGTATGTAAAAAAGTTCTCAGAGAGAGACTGCAGAGAGGACAGGTATCCCGAGGCTTCCAGAGGAGAACACTGCGACTGACGGACACCCTAGGGATGCTTGTCTCCTCATCACAGCACTGCAGTACTCAGGCCTGATGTGGACATGTACCATCACGGAGAATTCAGCCTCAGGACTCTAACACAGAGATCCTGCCTGAGTTTCCAGCCAGCCAGCTTGCCGTGTGTAATATTTCAGACTTAGCAGCCCTAGAAGCAAGAGTCAATTCCTTAAAAAAAAAAATCTCTCTCGCTCGCTCTCTATATATGCATATATATAAAATACATACATATAAGCATATATATGTGTGTGTGTGTGTGTCTGCGTCTGTGTATATATACAGTTGACCCTTGGATAAAATGGGTTTGGACTGTGCAGGTCCACTTCCAAGCAGATTTTTTTCAATAAGTACATTGGAGAAATTCTTGGAGATTTGTGTCAATTTGAAAGGAACATTTTCTTTTCTCTAGCTTACTTAATTGTAAGAATATATACAAAAGGAAATTGTATATACAAAGTGCATATTGTGTATATAAAGTAAATTTGCATATGCAAAATGAATATATAAAAACATTAGGATACTATAAGAATATATAACATACATATATATATATATATATAATAACATGCATATAAAACAAAGTATATGTTAATTGGCTGTGTTACTGGCAAGACTTCTGGTCAACAGTAGGCTATTAGTAGTTAAGTTTTTGAGGAGTCAAAATTAATATGTGGATTTTTGATTCCATGGGGTTCAGCGCTCCTGACCCCTGTGTCATTCAAGGGGCAACTGTATATATGTATGTGTTTCTTGAAGAACCCCATGCATCATTAGCTGTCCAATGACATCTAATTGGCAAATTGAGCAATTGAGACCCAATCTGTTTTCCTCTAGCTTGAACCTGTTTATCATGTCTATACCTTCATCATATAAAATTAGATTAATTCCATGTCTACCTGGAAGTTGTGCATATCACTGAATAAATTTTTCACACAGTTGACAAAACCAGAGGGAAAGTAAAAATATTTCAAGTCATCTAGACAATTATCTGACCTGCTAGGTTCTAGGCTGTGTGTCCACCTTAAAACCACCACAGAACAAAATAATGGAGGCATCTAGTGTCAAAATCAAGAGCAAAAGCTTTGAGATCAGCTTGAATCAGTGTTTCAATCTATTAGCTGAGAGAAATATAACAAGTTACTTAACTGCTCTGATTTTCGGTTTCCCAGCCTATAAAATGAGATAAAAATACCAACCTGTTAAAGTTGCTGAAAGGATTAAGCAAAACTAAGTGTGTGAAGTACTAAACACAGTGCCTGCCACCTGGTGGGTGAGATCCCAACAGTTCATATTCTCTCTGAAGTGCTACGGACAGTCCCTTGTCTCTAGGAACTCAGCAAAGTGGATGTATCTTCCTTGAGTAAGTTCAGGAAGGATAGATAATACGTCTCACTGTCTTACCTCTCCCACCCCAATCCTCTGCTCCCAGTTCTTTGGCTATTTTTGCAAGTCTCCTCCTGGGCATCAGTCTCTGTGGGACATTCTTTGTGAGCCCTTCTGGGCTGGGCCGTCTCTTCTTGATGATTCCATAATGCCCTAAGCATATCTTATCACCACCTTACTGGATTATTTGTAATTGTTTATATGAGAAGCTTTGGACAAGGGTTGTGATTTATTCACTTTTATATCTTTATCATTGGTGGAGGACTGCACCACCCTGAGCCCTCTAGAGTATTCAGTTCAATGAGTGCATGAATGAATGAACGAATGCCCCAACTTCCACCCAACAGATTATCCTTCTGAAACAAAACAGTTTCTGCCCTTGTTTCCTGTGCGCTAGCCTAGAACCTTTAGGTTGCTTTTATGTGATAGTTAATGTGTTGTAGTCTTTTGATTTAAGAACAAATTTGCTTTATCTGTGTTAAAAAAAATCCTTCTCTGGAAACATATTTCTGATGTTGAACATTGGCTTCCAACCACTCTCCCTGTTCTTACACTCTGAATGAGATTTAGATCTCTATGCAATTTCTGAATGCAATATCCCAGCAAGCCCATTTGCACACTTGGCATCACAACTCTTGTGTTTTTTCTTACAACTGGCTCAGAGAACAAGGATGAGAAATTGAGTTATTTATTCTTTGACTCAGGCCTTGATAACTAAATTGGAATTGGCCTCTGTACTTTGAGGGAGTGGAGAAAAGAAATCTAATAGATTAAGTGAGATTGCTGTGTGTCTTTCTGTGCCTCTGCTGGGAGAATTGTGCATGGGATAATTTTTTGGAAAATAAAAACTGGCCATGAAATAAAAAATACAGATTTGTCATCCATAGTAAGTGGCATTTGGTTTCACCAAAATGTTTTGTGTTAACAAATATATTTTTCTTATCTAGAAATTTCCAGTCACAAATCTGCACACACCCTTGGCATTACTCAGCTCCATGATGTTTTTGTGGTGCACATCTATCTCTTGTCATAACTGAAATATATTTTTCCTCTGTGAACATTATATATAGGGGATTCATGAAACACCATTAAATGTTGGAAAGTAAAGGAGTTTCCATCATTGGGGAATATATAGTCAGAAACAATATATGCTCTGGGTTGATGGACAGCAAACATGCAAATCCTGTCACTTCTATGAAAGGAGCACTTGAAGTATGTGGGGAAGGAGGCAATCCATTTTCCCTCTTCTTCTTCTGTCTTAAGAGCACCCCACCTCCCTGTCTAGAATATGCCCACCAACTCCAAAGGCATTAGCATGTATGCGATGCTGTTGGACCGATACTTATTAACTATCAATAATCAGGTGGCTAAGCTTCTGTTTGTGTGATTATTTAGGAAGGACAGGACTGTGACCCATTACACCAATGTATCTCCTACTTACATCTGAAGACGGTTCAGAGAAGATTGCCTGACTCTGTCTTGGCATTTAGTTTTGGCATAGTATCTATCGTTAATAATCTTTCCCTAACTCTCCAGCCTCTATCCTTTTTAGAGGGAGAAATAATTGGTTTATAAGACAGTTTAGCACATGTATAAGTGCATGTCAGATGTTAATTGCCTTCTTGCATTGCCCTGTTTTTCTTGGGATTCTGTAATTGCAAAAGATCCCATCTCACCAAGCCTATATGTACACATACACGTTTCTTCCTGAAAGAAGGACAATATCAAGCAGATTCATTTATTCATAGTTTTCCTTAAAAATACACTATTTATTGAACATCTACTACAAGTCAAGCAAGATACATAAACCCTGATTTCCTAAATTGTAAACAAATATCCCAAGGTTTCTCTCTTTCCTGGGGACAACATGCTACCTCTTCCTTGTTCTGCTGGTCCTGCCCCTACCACTGACTGTGTTTCTCAGAGAAGGAAACAGAAGCTCCAATCAGAAGTGGAGTTGTCCAGCTCCAGGCCCACAAAAGCCCCCCAGCAGGCATCAGAGGGAGAAGGGGAGACCAGAGACCGTAGCCCTCTCCTCGGAGGCCTATAGAACCACACTGCAGAGCACAGGCTCCTCCACGTCACCCATGACAAATGGCCCTGCATCAATTTCACATACTGCCAACCAGCCTGCTGTGCACACCCCCTATCACAGCCTCATCACAGCTGTGCTTTGAGAGATAGTGATGTATTTCTCATTTGCTTTCAGGCAGGCTTGGGAGGATCTCATTTTCTTCTCCTTTTAACTTCTACCCTCAAAACAAAACAAACCAAAATCACAAACCACAAATCTGTCTGTTAAAAACAGCCCATGAGCGCACCCTTTCTTTCTTACCAAACAAAGCACTATGCTTTCTAATCCAGTTCAATCAATTAAAAAATTGTTTTTAGATTCTCTCTTGAATTTTTTATTTCAAATTACCAAAGACATTTATGCTATGTTGACTGTTACAGCAAATTAAATAATACAAGGAAAACAAAGAATTTGTGTTAGTCTATCTTTCCACACTTTTTTGAATCTCATGACAAATATGCACATATATATACTCACAATCTGACACATATACACATTTCCTTAAATTTTTTTTTGGAGACACGGATCTTTTCCAAAAGAAACAATACTGTAATAAATATTTCTAAATTTCTATTTAATTTAAGTAAGAATAGAAGAGGTATAGAAAAAATATATTAAAAACGTCTTTACTTACTGTGGAGTACATGGGAATTTCTGATCAGGATTCCTGCCTGGCCTTAATAGTGCCTATTGTATATATGCATAAGAGCCTGTTTGCACATCTATGGCATGTTTACCAGGGAGAGAGTGACTGGTCGGTCAGTCACAGGAGTACCCACTCAGGGGAGGGGTGGAGAGGAAACTCCCATTCTCTTCTTCCCTCAGTTCTTGGTATATAATTCGTCAGGCACCTGCCAGTCACTGGAGACCCACCCACAGGGTTCCTCCTGGTGCTGGGTGTGGGGAAGGAGAGGACCAGCAGGACAGCAGGGAGAGGGCTGTGAGAGCCCTGGAGGCCCAGTGCTCTTGGAGCATAAAGCCCCAGTGTGGCAGGAGGGAGCTTAGAGAGCAGAGGAGGGAAGCCTGGTGGGAGAGAACTAGGAGAGAATGCACAAGGTGGGGCAAAGCCAGGCTACAAGAGACTGCAACCTACTGCTGGGAAACTAAATCCCCCTTTGAGCCCCCAACTTCTTGCCCTTGCCTTGATTCGGTCTCATCAAATTCATAGGGAACTTGCCCAGGCAGGGAACCCCCACCTCATGGAGCAACACTCACATTATTCATTTAATTCTTAAGATCACCCCAAGGAGTGAATTCTACTGACCTCCATTTACAGAGGAAGATACAGACACTAAGGGCAAATTTGACTTAACCTAAAATTATCCAGCTCATAAATGATGGAGCTTGGATTTGACACCCACCCTTTCCAAAATTAAGTTCTTTTCCTTACTCTCTGTATATTCTGTCAAAGGCACATCTAGCCGGTCTCTCAGAGAGGTATTAAAAAACAGTAAGAGAGGCAGTATTATCTTCTCTCCAAATCCTATATTCTCTTACTCAACACATGCCATCCGCATCCACACCACTTCCCAATCCAAACTCTTGTAATTCTGCTCTCCCAAATGCCACATCCCATCAGCCACCAAGTCCACCTTAGTTCCTCATTCACTTAAACATTTGCTGACTGTCAACCTTTTGTTAGTTATTGCGCTAAGCCCTGGGAATGTAATAACCAAAAAGAGGCAATTTCTGCTCTTAAGAAGCCCACAGTCTATGTGAAAAACAAGGTTTATTATCAGTCAAGGATAAAACAGCTGGTTAATGCAATAAGAGGAAAATACAGTCGAGGGGATCTTTTCCAAATGTAAATCAGATCATGTCACTCTCCTCCTTCAGATTCTTCAAAAAATTTCCCATTGTTCTTTTAGGAAAAATTGTAAAAGAATTTGAAATGACAAAAGAGATTATTGGATGTCTTGTAATAGGATATTAGGTGTTCTCCAGCTGGCCCTCTGGGATTATCTCATTCTATAGGGTTTGAGTCTATTTTGCAACTTATACATTGTAGAAAATGGATAATGCAAATTATTCTTATCTTACAGAAATACAATTTTTTTTCCTGCTAGAAATACAATTGAGGAAAAGATAATTCTAAACATTACAGTGTTGTAGGTCCCACAGTTATTAGTAGTTTTTCTTCTGTTTGCAAGTTTATTTCAGCATTCTCGATTTTGTGTGTACCCACAGGTATACATATATATATATTAATTACTGAGCTAAATACAGTCAGAGATATTTGTAGGAGGATCATAATTTCAACTTTTGAAAATTATACTTTAACAGCCTTTCAGACTTTAGATCCCCACCAAATGTAGGACCTTTCATCTCCTACACTAACTACTCTTGCCCAGACGGTACTGCCCTTGCCTCACTCCTATCTGAGATATTCTCATGGCTGGTTCCTTTTTCTGATTCAGGCATCATCTCAAGTTTCACCTCTTCAGATAGACTTTTCTCATTGGGCTTTATCACAACACCCTGTTTTAATTTCTTCAAAAATTTTAGGAGTATGTGAAATTATCTTCTTTGTGTATTTATTCATTTGTTTTTTTATATACTTGTTTGTTTTGTTCACTGTTATATTTCCAATGCCTGGAAGACTACCTAGCCAATACGTATTTTCCACAAATCTTTTTGGATGAACAAACAAGGTAAGGAAGAGGAAAGAGTATGTCCAGGACATTATGGAAGAGATTTCCTTGACGTCTTGGGGCGGCATCGGCAAGCCTCTAAACTGGCCTTTCTACCCTTCCCTAAAGACTTCATCATCTCTTTCCATTCTTATCCTAAGCATTTGCTGATTGGTCTCTACTGATGGATTTTCCTCTTCTAGGCCATCCTACCTAGAGATCCCCAAATCAGCTTTTCATCAGACATATCTTAGGAGGTTCTTAAAAATAAGAATTCCTGTGGCCTGTGCTCACCCTCAGGAAAAACTGATTTCGTAACGTGATCTTTATATCTGAACACGTAATCTGTGTGTATCTGGGGCCACATGTGCAGACCCCTGCCAGAATCTGGGCTCTAAAAAATGAATCTGATCACATCCCACTCCTACTTATACATCACTATGCCTCCTCACTGCTAGCCCCGAAATAATCTAATTTTTTAGCTTAATATATAAAGTCAGCGTGGGTAAATTGCAATATTTCCAGAATTTCTCACCTGGCCTTAGTGCATCTCCATATCAATAAGTGTTTCCAAGGGATGGAGAGAAACAGTCCATCTCCATATCAATAGGTGATTACAAGGGTTGGGGGAGCAAGGGCATATCTGGACCAGAGAGGTTTGGTGGGGGTCTCTTTTTGTAGCAGGGTCAGGAGAGACATGGGTGAGCAGAGGTGGATGATGGCTTGTAAGCAATAAATAGGTTTCTCCCACTTTATTTCTCCCTTTGACTGATTTCAGCATCAAAGGTTATTTGCCCCAGGCTGGGAACATATTCCCCACCCCATCCCACCCCCTCACCACGAGTTATAGTCAGCTATGTGATGGCCTCAGTCTCCCGTTCCGACCTCACTTCCTGTCATTTCTTTGGCCTCTCATAAAAACACTACTTGCAACTTTCACAACCACATATTAGCATATTCTGCTCTGTGTAGGAAGCCTTCCCTTCCAAAAGATGTAAACCTGCATTCCTCTTTCTAGATAGAGCTCAAGTGGCACGTTATTGAACCTTCCACATTACCCTGTGGCTTCCTTCCTTTAGTTTCAGGGTTTTTGTTAATATCTCTGTAATGACTCTGATTTGTTGGATTGAAATTTATCTGTTTACTAGTTTGTCTCCTCCAGTAGACTGTGAGATCTCTGAGGAAAGGATCTGTGTCTTATCTCCTCAGCACTTGGAAAATACTTGCCAAGGTTAAGTGTTTGAAAACTGTTTTGATAAATTTCAAAAAGGATGGGACAGCTGTTATTTCCATTGAACTTTGGACAACAATTTGAAGTTAAAATAGAATAGGGAAAGGGGCCATCCCCCCCTCAGTGAGCAGAAAGGTATTGAAGAACCAAAGTATAACGGGAGATGTTTGCAGAAACGACACATATTTGGTGGGAAGGGACCTGAGCTCCTGAATCTTCAGAGAAGGACAAAATAACCTGGCAAAGACTGGGTGATGAAAGAGAGGTGACTGTGAAGGCAGGAGGGTTCCAATTTTAGCCTATTGCAAAGTTGCAGTAAGTAGTTTGATTTTTCTAACTTAAACGTTATTCTCATCCTCTTCTCAGGAATAAATAAAATTTCTTTGTAATTTTAGCCTTGTCAGCACTGCAAGTCTGATAGAGCTGTTAAAGAGACATCACTATAAATGTTGTTCCCACTCCTCCAACTGTTCTTTTCAAGCTTTTAAGGGGGAGGACTGCCCCGCTGCACAGATAGTAAATAGCACCACAGAGCAGGTGGGCAAGGGGGTTAGATCTCCTGATGAAAAGAAAACCTCATGAGAGTCAATACAAAAAAGTTCCTCCGAGGGGTAGAGAAAAATGACGAATTTAAAACAGATGCCATCTACATTTTCTACCAATATGCACTTGAATTTGTCTGAAAGGAAACCTGTAAAAAAATAATAACCTTCTACATGCTGGTGGCCATGTTAGAACACAGCCAGGCCTCCTTTCTCCTTTTAATTGCATCCCGTGGCATCCTTGAATTGACGGCTTCCAAGTGCTCTTTCTTACTCAGCACCCTTACCTGACCAGGACTCGTGTAGCACGCAGTGGTGCCAGGCAAATTTCTAAGCATCTGAGATACATTCATTGATTTACCTGCACAACAACCCTATGAACCCTGTCAGCTGAGTGACTTCACAAGATCACAGATGCACTTCAGGGATCTGGAAGATGCAGAAAAGAATTTTACACCCTGCAATCCCAGGTGTCTGAAATACCATATGTCATCTAATCTAAAACACTGAGTTTTTAAGATTCACCTTTATTTTATATACTATCACAAAGACTGGGGGGGAGGAGAGAGCTGCCAATTAAAACTGTGGCCCAACATTGTCTAATAGGCACATTCCTGTTCAAATTTGTCAAAATTTTACCCTAAAATGTGTGTGGTTATATCAATGAAAATGTTTTGGGCAGAACTCTCATATTCCTTTTGTCTACAGCCACTTGTCATGAGACTTAACTAGTGCTAGCATGCAGCAGAATGATACCTACAAAAGTATATTCCAAAAGGTGAGCTTATTGCATGAGTTTTTGTGTCCGGAGATTTTTTTCTTTAGGCTTTTACATAAACTGGAGTTATGTATGAAACCTTATGGTAACTGATCTTTCAGTATTCTTGGGCTGAAAAATGTTTATTTCCCCTTACCAAATTTAGAACAGTTGAAATCTGCAGTGAAAAATAAAGTGGAAGATTTGGCTCTGATTTCCCAAAGATGGCATATCAGCAAAACATGGCTTATGTGATCATTTCCATGAGGCAGAATGTGTCTCTGCATCTTAAGTAGGTTTCTCTAAATAACGGATGGATCCAAGTTCAACAAACGCCACAGATCTGATATAGCCACCCTGTTTTCTGAGTAGGGTGTGATACAGTTAAATAGAATTGGATGCCCCATTCTTTAACCATTATCAAAATGATAATAATTTATGAGACGAAGAAATGAAAATATTAATTAGAAAATACATGATGGTGAAAACAAAAAATCAACACGTCAAGTTTCCTCATGAAGTTCAAATTGTACTTGGAGAAAAATTTAGAGCCTTGTGTGTAAACTCTAAAGTAAAAAAATTAAAAATTAATAAATCATGTTTCCAAATCAAAAACAACAGGAAAAAAAAGTAAAACGAAGGAAATAGTAATGATGCTAAGATCAGAAATTAAGAATAGAGAAGATAAAAAAATGTTGATTTGCAAAGATTAATGAAGAAAACTATGACAATGCCAATAAAAGAAAAATGAGAGAAGTTTTAAATAATATGAGAAAATTTCAAGACACTTAAATAGTAACAACAGTTCTTTAAAAATACTATTGATGATTTTATTACAAGATTAGAAAAAGTAATGTTCTGTTTTTAAAAAACATGCTTAAGAAAAAATAGAAAACCCTAAAAATCTTGAAATCATTATATAAAATAATTTATTTTATTTATCAGTGTAATAGGTCAACTCTAAAATGCAAAGCAAACAATAATACACAATCATGCTACTTTTATAGATAAGTTTATCAAACTTTAGAGAAAAATATCTACACCATTTGCAAAATGTTTCAGAAAACAGAAAAATTAGGGAAATATTCCAATGTATTTTATGAATATGTTATTGATTCTAAAATCAGTCAAGACCAATCCAAGAAATAATAATACAAGTCATTCTCATTTATGAAAACAGATTTTTAAAAAGTAAAATTTTAGTGAACTGAATCCAGTAATAAAAAAACAAAGAAAGCTAATCTAAAACTATTGATTTGGTTAATTGAAGCAAAACATTTTTTATTAAACAGTTGGAAGATTATGTAATTTACCTCATTAACACTTTAAAGGATGATAAGAATCATTTTAATAGATGACAAATTACATAATAAAGCACCTATTTGTTATAATACCTCTTATCAATTTACTATGACTCAGTTAAATGTAACCTTATAAGCTTATAAAGTTTATATAGTGAATGTATTCTCTTTAAAGTTAGAGAACAAATGGTTGCCTTTCAATGATGTTTCTATGCAACATTGTATTTGAGATCTTAGCCAGTGTAACAGCACAGAAATGCTAAGAAAATTAAAAGCAGCTATGAGAATTGGAAAAGAAGCGACACACGCTATTTTTACATGCCAACATTATTTTTATAGACAATTCAACAACAGCTACGTGCAAATTCTAAGAACTAATAAGAAAGTTTGCTGAGTACAAAATTTGTACATAAAAATCAATAGTATCACTATATACTAGCAACAAAAATTGTTTAATGTTTAGGGAAAATAATATACTTAACAATACATCTTGCAATATCAGCAAAGCAATGAAGAAAACAGAGATAAATCTAACAAAAGATTTCACTGTTCAGAGTAAACTATAAAAATTTATTGGAGCAGATAAGGAAGACCTAGAGTAAGTAAAAAAATTATATTAATGGGTGAAAATGCTCACTATAATAAAGATCAAAATTATTTCCAAATTAATCTATAAATTCAATATAATTATAATATAAAATCACAATAAAGTTATGGGCAAAACTTGATAGAATGATCACAAAATTCATATAAGAATAGTCAAGAAAGACAAAAGAAATTTGAGGAAAAATAATTACAAGGGGGGATTGACACTAGGCGATATCAGTATTATTTATAAAGCCACCATATTTAAAATGGAATATTATTGGTACAGGTTCACATCAAGAGAACAATGGATCCTGGAAGGAAATCCATGAATGTATGGAAACTTTCTGTATAACAGAGGTGGCATTAAAAATAGTGGGGAAAGGATGAGCTGATTTAAAAATGGCCCTGGACTTCAGATTCATCTCATGCTGAACTGAATAATGCCTCAAGCCATCCCTACGGGATCTGGAGGTGTTATGTGGTCCTGCACACATTGCTTGCTAGATGTCCCTAGACTGTACTGGGTTGATGCTACCGCATAACCAACTGATTCTCTTGCTTCTCAGCAATGGTTCAGGTGTCCCCTTACTTCAAGAACTCATCAGCAGGGCTGTTTCAAGGATGAAAACCAGCTGATTTCATGTCTTGATTTCCCTCCAATTTCCTATGTATGCATAGATCCAAAGTCCAGGTATTCAAATTCAAATTCCAGCATCCCTCCCCATCTCCGTTAAAGGCACATCATCACAGACTGCATAACATCGTATGATTTGATATCATTCTTACCTGTGCGTGTCACCCACACCTGCTCAGATTTGATAGGTCCGGCAGTGAAATAGTTCTTACTTTCATCCCCCTACCTCGGTTTCCACGGTCCTCATTATCCCTTATCTAGGTCTTGCTAGCAGCTTCCTAATTGATCTTTTTGCACCTCATTTCTCCTGTCTCCAGGTTATCTCATCCACTGTTTACAGAAATCTCAGAGCAAGGCCCTGAAGGTGTCACTCCCCTATTCTGATGCCTTTAAAGACTCCTCCCCGGGCCCAGAGTCAAGAACAAACTCTTCAGCTTGGTCTCTGAGGCCCTGGTGATCTGGCCTTACTGTTCCCAGACATCTTCCTATCAGGCACTCTTCATTGCTGCTATGCCTTAGTGTAGTGGGTCTTTGCTGGTTTTTTCTTACCCAGAATTCTGGTCCACAAACTGTAGACTGTTACACCTTATTCAGCTTTCAAATCAAGTCATCAGATGTGATCTCCCTACATGTTTTCTTCCTGAACTCAGACTGGAAGCAGACATTGCCCCTTCAGAACTGCCATGGTACTGTACCTTGTGGCATTTATTTCTGTGTATTTCTTGTACTGTTGTATTCATTCATTTATTCATTCAACAAAGTAACAAATGCTTTGATGGTAAAAAATGCTCTGTGAAAAGCTGCTGAATGAAAATAAGCTTGCTTTTTTGGCCATTTTACTTCTTTCTTGTAATGATGGAAAAGATGTCATAAGCTGTTTGTGGAATAATGTGGTTGTTTTTCTGCAAGATCTATTAATAAATTAAAGCCTAAAGTTAAGAGTTCAACCATACTTTCTTTTTAACCTTTATAAGAGAAGTTTTTATTCCATCGTTGTTATTGTTTCTTGTGTTAATCGTAGAGAAAAACAGGTATTTGGAATGCTGGCAAGTCATGTTTCATGAGGACCTCATCAGCTTGGATCCACTATTTTTTCTTGAAGGCTCTACCTGTTGATGGAGTGTGAAGGAGTTGTGCTTTCTGCTTCAAGAATTCATGCTCGCGTAATTTGCACAGGCTTCACTTCAAAGCCTACACATGCCCCATCATCACCAAACACTCTGACAACATACCTCCAGGTCATGTTTTCCCTAAACCTTTTTTAGGTTGTCTTTGATCCTTACAGCAGGCATCAGGTGACACGTCTAATCTCATTGTAACAGGAAAGATGCAATAATAGTATTTGTGATCTTTTTCAAAGTGTGAAAATTGCATATTCCAGTCATTAAGGACATGATTTCTTTGCAGTTTTCTATGCTTGCTCCTGCAGACAGTGGCCTTTAAATTTGAATATGATTCTAGATTAACTGGCATCCAATAGAGAAACATTTTACAAATGTTACCACAATTCACACCAGCATTGGAAAATGTCAATAAATAGGCTAAATTTAGATGATTTCCATGAAATAGTCACATTTTCTTACAGTGTCATGATATTTTAAATGTTCTTACTTGCTTTTTTTTGTCCTTTGAGTCATTTAGACATAATCAAACCTGCTAAGTAGTCCCATAATTTACTCTGTGAGTATTTGCCTCCCTGTTTAGCCAAAGTTGAGAGTGGAAGACCAGGCATTTATCAGCTCTGTGCAATATAAGGCAATATAATATTTAAAATATTTTTTAATTTTAAAAGAGCTTTTTGAAAAGTATGTTTGAGCTCTTAACTTCAGGCTTTAATTCATTGATTGATTTTGAAGGAAAACAGCCACATTATACCATAAACAGCTTATAGCATCGTTTCTGTCATTATATTAAAGAGGTAAAATGGCCCAAAATAAAGCCAAGCTTATTTTCATTCAAGAGCTATATATTAATAACACAATATAATACAGGCATGTTTTCATTTGACTTCAGATTTGATTGCCTTTGTAAGTTGAATCTACATAACACAAATGATCCTATATTATACTGATTCAGTCACATTTTCCTAAGCTTGCCATTTTTCCATCATATATAGATTTAAAAATATCTTTTTCAATATATTTTAATGTTAGCATAAACTTTTTTATATTTGTTCCTTCTCTTTGACCAAAAAAAAAACAAAAAACAAAATCAAAAAAGACAAAATAAATCCAAATAGAAATATATAAAAAAATTAAAGCTAGATTTAGCTTGCTGCATACAAGGAACAACTGCAATAATTTGACTTCTGCCTCTTGTCAATTTCCCTCAAAGACAGCCTAGTATGAATGAAAGCCTGACAGGCAGTTCTCGTGTACCACTTGCATGCTTTCTCTATAGCATCATCTGAATGTAAGGTTACAATTAGGGGTAATGAAATGTGTAAAGTTTGTATTTTCCCTTCACAGAAGAAAAAACCACTTTGCTTCCAAACCATTCTGATTTTTAAATTTGAATATTTCCAACCAGGAAGGATAATCCCTTTAAAAGCAATTAAGATATGAAGGGCTTCAAGTGACACATTTAACCCCACTCTCTTTTATTGGGAGTCTAACATACACAAGCAGTAAATCACCTATGAAACATGCTATATGTCAATAAGAAGATTTCAATTAAGTTGATCATGTGGTGATGAATTACAAAAATGCCATGTAGACTTTTTTAGACTTTCTAGTTACTGTGGCTTGACATAGTCAGAAAATAATCTATGAAGGAGGGAACTGGAGATATATTTGAGGTGGGGTATAATTTGGGGGAACATAAAATATATTGCCCGTGTTGGGCACCACTTGAAGAAAGGGCAAAGCATGAGCATAAACAATGTCAACAGCCTAGTGGTGTCCCTGTTTTGTTTTGTACTGGAAATATCAGTTATATTCACCATCACACATTTCCTTCCTGTAAAGGATCTTCTCCATTCACAGCCTAGAAGGGACAACCTAAATACACCTGGACAACCTTCCCACCACCCACCCAGCCACTGCAGATAGGTCAATGATCATACAACAACCCAGGCCAATTCGATTTTGTTCCAGAAATTGAGTCAGTCAGGGTTGGACACTTGAAGTGGAGGGTTATAGATTTAGGGACTAGAGCTTCAGACCATAATGGATTAAACTGATGTTTGGAAAGGAACTGCCCAATAGACTCCTGGAGAGTGAGAGAGAGCTTCGAAGGAAGTAGCTGTCTAATGACCCCAGTCCCTGTGAAGTCCCACTGTACTCCTTGAACTCAGTTTCTTTCATCTAAGCCTGTTTGAGTGTCTTTTCCTCCTTGTGCTAGTAATCTCTGAGCCAGTGCTGCTTTCTGGGTTCACTTTAGCAGTCACTGTTTCTTTTCCATTGACCTCACTCATTATTTCTAGGCTCTCGTATCTTTCTTGCTGTCCCGTCTGCTATTTACAGAGCCCTTTTCTTTTTCATTACCCTTTACTGTTTTCTTCTCCTTATCTCTTCTCTTTCCTTCCTGGCCATTTACCAGTATTTTCCAGCATTCTCACCAACGTGGTATATGGTGGTTGAATGAAGATGGGGCTACTTGAGTTTCGTCAAAGAATTGGCCAATCATATTATACTGGCAGTAATTTTCTTGTCGTTGGCCCTTGGCTATTTTCATCATGGCTTTATATCTGAGTATTTTTTACTTACTTGGGATGAGAATTATTCCAAAATGCTGAAATAACTGAACATCCGTTAGCAACATAACAAAAAGTATGCCTTTCATTGCTTTTCTTAAGAAATCCAGAAAATTTAATAGTTCTCCAAATCCAAATAATGTGGGTAGAAGGTGGATGATTTATTTCCGACTTAAAATAAATAACATAGAATGTGTTTACTACCTATGAAGCTGTCTAAATCACCAGATCACCCATTTCTACCACTGGCCATCATGCTGCTAGTAGGAGAAGAAAGTGGGAAACAGAGACCAGTTAGAAGTCACGGAAACCCACCCTGGGTGAAAATAAATGTATTTAAAAGGCTCCTTTGTCTGTTAGCATATTTAGCAAGTCATTCTTTCCTTCACTCAGTAAATACATATTGAGGGCCTCCTATGTATTCAGAAATGAGCAAGCCTTCGAGAGCACAGAAATACACAAATCAGACAAAGTCCCTGCTTTCCTGAAGCTTATATGTGAATGAGGGCAGAGATACAACAAACAAATGAATGCATAATCTAACAGAGGGTAATGGATGCTGTAAAAAAATATAAAGTAGGGTAGGAGGCAGAGAGTACTGGGGATATGGTATGGTGCTCTTTGCACTATAGTAGTCAGGAAAGACCTTGATTTGTTGGCTTTTTATTGAAATTGAGTTGGTATACAATATTATATAGGTTTCAAATGTATACCATAGGAATTCAATAATAATATACATTACTAAATACTCACCATGGTAAGTGTAGTAACTATCTGTCAACATACAAAGAAATTACAATATTGTTTACTATATTCCCGGTGCTGTACTTCCATCCCTATGACTAATTTATTTTATAATTGGATGTTTGTATATCTTTATTCCCTTCACCTATTTCACCTATCTCCCCAAACCCCTTCCCTGTGGCAACCACCAGTCTGTTCTTATTTATGAGTCTATTTTTGTTTTGTTTGCTTGTTTTTTAGATTCCACATGTAATTGAAATCATCTGGTACTCCATAGTATATATGTACCACATCTTCTTTATCCATTGCAACTTATTGTGGCAATCCATTGATGGACAATGAGGTTGCTTCATATCTTGGCTATTGCAAATAATGCAGAATAAACATAGTGGTGCAAATGTCTTTTTGAATTAGTGATTTTATCTTCTGTGGCAATCTATTGATGGACATTGAGGTTGCTTCATATCTTGGCTATTGCAAATAATGCAGCAGTAAACATAATGGTGCATATGTCTTTTTGAATTAGTGATTTTAATTCTAAGTAGAATTACTGGGGTGTATGTTATTTCTATTTTTAGTTTTTGGGGAAACTTCCATGCTACTTTCCATAGTGCATTGATTTGTTGACTTTTGAACAAAACTCTGAATAACTAAAGGAGGGAGCCATGATATTCTCTGGTGCATTTTCTGGATTATCTATAAATACGTGTTTGATCACATGAAAAATCATGGCATTCTACATTCCACCATGGAAATTTCATCATGGAAGGGATTCTGACATGGACTGCAAGTCAGGGTACAGTAGTTTAAACTGTATCTCCTGAGAAGATATGCTCAAGTCCTAACCCCTGGTGCTTGGGAATGTGACCTTATTTGGAAATAAAGATTTTACAGATGTAATCAAGTTAAGATGGGGCCATACTGGATTGGAAGGAGAGCTTGAATCCACAGACTGGTGTCTTTAAGAAAAATGAGAGAGAGGTTTGGACATAGGCACAGAAGGAAACCCTCCAGGGAAGAAGGTCATGTGTGATGGAGGAATAGAACAGGGGGATGCAGTCATAAGCCGAGTAATGTCAACCATCAGCCGCGACCACCAGAAGCTAGGAAAAAGCAAGGAAGGATTTCTTCCCCAGAGCCTTCAAAGGGAGCATGGCCCTACTGACACCTTGACTTTTGACTTATAGACTCCAGAACTGTGAAAGAACACATTTCTATTGCTTTAAGCCACCACTTTGTGGCAATTTATTATGGCAGTGTTAGAAAACTACTACAGGGTCATGAGCTGGGAGAAAGCAATGAAGGGGCTGTAATAATTGTTCTGAAGCACACACATACATGAAAACAACCACTATCACAACAGCACCAAGAGATTTCTTCTTCCTTTCTTTGATATGAATAATTCAGCATGTATGATAGCACAAATGCTTAGATGAGGACCAGTAGGAAACCTGAGGTCACTTTGTCCATGTGTCCATATAGCTTCCACCATTGGCAACATAGGGCCTTGCTTCCAATTATTTCGCTTCAAGAGGTATCAGGCAGGATATTCCGGTGATATTAGAACATTTCTTTCATCTTCTCTGCATTGAATTTGCCTCTTCCACTTGGCCAAGGTGCCAGGTGTCCTTGAAGCTATTCTTCCCAGAAATGTGCTTCAGGAAGTATTGCTTCTAGTGATGATTTATCTCAAGATCAGGGCGCTGGTGCTCCTGTCAAGACGATGGCATTAGCTGTAGGCAACAGCAACAAAGGAAACAACCTTTTCATCCTTGCGATGTCCAGATGGGTAGGGTGGGGTGAGTGAGCAGAGTGAACGAGAGCCAGCTGACTCCAGAAAATGTTAATTCATAAGGGTCAGTTTCTCTATGCAAAACCAACTGCTCATGGAGTGATTTTTCTCTGGTGAACACATCCTTTCCAGGGAATAGATTTCATATGTTGTTGTTACAAACACTCCATCATGTAGTCCAAGTCAATAGAATGCCTTAAAATCTTAATGATCTTGTATCTCTTCCACTTTGAGCAAGGACAGTCACCTCCATGGGTGTTGGTGCTCTGCTTGGGGGCAATGTTTGGGACATTCTTGCAATTCATGCCCTTTGCCATGCTACTTTGTAGTTCCTCCACTAGAAGTAGAATGTGTTCCCACTCCACTGATGCTGCATTTGGCCGCTAGCTCTGCTTTGGGTAATATATATGAGCTGACATGGCAGTGTTCCTTTTTTGAGCTTAGGTCTTCGGAGGTCTCTCATGCATCTGCTCTTTATGCCTGTGCTTCTGTCATCATGATGAAAAACATCACAGCAAAATGATGGCCAGAGGAGGACGAGAGACACACGGAGAAGATCTGAACTCAAACCGCAAACCGAAGTCAAGGTCCACAGGTAGAGTCTAGAGTACTCAACCCCCAGCTGACACAGAAATGTATGAGCTAGAATAACAGCTTATCTGTTTTTAAGGCACTGAGTTTTTAGGGTGTTTGTGGTGCAGCCTTACTTTGACAATAATGGACCGATATGAGTGGGTCTGGCAAGCAGACACATTTTATGGAAAGCAAACAAATTCATCCTAGTAATGACTATTGATGATTTTCCCATGGTCATGGAGAGGGAGCATGATGTTCTAGAAGGAAATGAAGATGAGCATGCAAGAGTACTATTCTGTTGGTGATGACCTTTGTTATATAAATCACCCACCAAACTGTCTCTAAGCTTCGTTTTATTCACTTACCAAATACCTCCTCCTCGCCCCAGGGTGGTGGGAGAATGACATGTAAAAAAGATATTTGACAAGACTTATATGCTATATATACACATATTTGTTATGATTACTAACCACCATTATCATTTGCTCATCATTTTATTATGTATATAAAATCTGTTACATTGATATGGTGAAAGAGAGGACCAGGATTGTGATAATCAGCTATAAGGTAGGACATCAGTTTAGTAACACTCACTTGCAGTAACATGATAAATGCATTTTATTATTTGGATTTATATTCTCCCCCTAAATTTATTTATTGTCCTTACATCTTGATTTAATATATTCCTTTGAAGTTCAGCTAATGCTACATGTAGGAAGAGCAGACAATCTGATAACAAGATAAGTTCACTAAAAAGAGATAAGCACAGTTTAGTCCTTATCTACAAAGCACTGTCACTATTCTTATATACAACAATGTGATTATATTTCAAACACCAACATTTATTTCTGAAGCAGATGTTTGTATTTCAGGCAGTCTGCTTGAGACCATTATTGTGTGTGGAATGAGAATCTCTCAGTTGCCCTTGTGGCTTTGATGTCCATAATTTTTAAATGCCATATTCTGGAAGGCTCATGGGTTCTGGCTACAAGGAGACCTGGTGGAGCTACTGTTAACGTAGCTGGTTGAAGCCGAGGGATTTTAGGGCCTGGTGCTGGAGAAGAATTTGCTGTTTATCCTATGGTGTCATGGATGGGTTTTATTTGTTTATCTGTCTAACAAAATCTTACCTAGCCCTAACTTGAAGAGATTTCAGAGTGAGGCTCTGTGGTAACTCTTTGTCTGAATCACTTGTCTGCCTCGCTGGTATGAAATCTGGTCATTTTCCTTTCTAAAGAGGAACACTGGTCAGAAGACCTCCTAGCGCTTTCTAGTCTTCTGGTGACATGAAAGAATTAACACATATTTTTCAGCACCTGTCACAATTTGGGAAAAACTCAGGCAGTGAAAAGTATAGCAGTCAATCGAGGTAGCCAGAAGGGTGTGGGCATTTGGAGCACTATTCATAGGTTGCTCTTTTATTCTTTCTTCCTTCCCCTAGCCCTGCCTGTAGATGTGAGTGGCAATTTAAATGAACCATAAAACATCCCTGGAAAAGTCTGCAGCATGCTGAAGGAGGCAGCAAAGCATTGAGATGAATGGATTCGGGAGCTTTCTGAGCCAGGGAGAGACAGCACCTAATATTTATGGGGCCATTAAACTTCCATGTGCTCTGGACCTATGAATCTAGAGAGATGTCATCCAGTCATCAACCCCAGACTCTTTGCTGGCATTTGTCAAAGTCATGGCCCCTCCCAAATACGGATGATGGGACAGAGCCAGACAGTACACCCTGAAATTCACCAACATAACTCTCCTTGCTTCCAAAGGGAAAGGAGGTATTTCTTCTGCATGAATGGACAATTGCTTTTTCTTTTAAAATAAAACTTGCATTTACTCATTGCCTAAGTAAGTCTTACAAGTCTTAAGATCTCAGAGACCAGAGGATACCAATGTAGACTTATAGAAATGAGGGAGGAGTATGTGTGATAACTCACAGAAGAGAAGAGAACAGTGCGTGCTATTTACAACATGGTGTTCTGGGAAACTTAAAATAAAAATTGCATTTGACAGAGCTTTATAAATTGCCTCTGCATTTACCAAGGACCCTGGGAACCTCTGCAGAACATAAAAGAAACCCTATAAGAGATGCCATTTGTTTAAATGCACATACTTCCTTTCAGCTAACACTGCTAAATGTTTGTGAGGTTCATTTCTGAGGTGGAGTGGCAGTCAAAGCCTGGGTCATAATCACAATGGGAATAAAATTCTGTTCCTTGCCTATTTTTGATATTCTGGTGACATAGAGGTCATGGCAAGATATCAACTGCCTTAATATGTTAGTGACACTTTTCTCTTCTGCCATTCAGTGACCAGTGTTCTAGCTAAACATGATGTTCCAGCTCTTCTCATTCAGGCACATCCATGATATTGGAGGATAGTCTTTGTTCTCCATCTTTGTGAGTATTAGACCCTGAGCCCAATCTCATAGTTCCCTGCTCTGTACCTCTTTGGATCCTGTGGATTATTATACATTGACTCTTGAACATGGGTCTTGAAGACGAATGAGTTCACCTTTGTTCAGAGTCATGCTACAATTGCAAAACATTGTTTCTGGAAATTATAGCAGAGGTATGTACATATTTTTCTGATTCGGGGCTCTGCAAAAGAAAGGCTGCAGGTGTCTAGAACAGGGGTCAACAAACACGTTTCCCTTTTGTAAAGTTCCAGATAGCAAATATTGCAGGTTTTGCAAACCACGTATGGTCACTATCATGTATTATTTGCTTGTATTGTTTACAACCCTTTGAAAATATAAAAACCTCTTTTAGCCCAGCAGTTTCAGCTGGCCAAAGTCTTGATTTCCCCCATGGGCTATAGTTTGCCATCCCCCAATTTAGAGTAAGACTGGATTAGAGCCAGATAGCCCAATCTGATGACTTGTCTCTTTATTCTCTTTAGCATGAATAATTGTCAAATAGATGCTTTATGCCCAATAGGGTCCATTTATTTTTCAGTATACAAAGTATAATAGGGTCCTTTTGGAGGTTTTTGCTTTTACTCTACTTGCAAGCTAATAAGTTAGCCTGCCACGGTTTCATGAATGATGGTAGAATTCATGAGACTCCTGAGTCAGAGACAGAGAACAGTTTATTACTCACTGCAACAACAGTAGACAGAGTATGAGTATTTTTGTGCTGATTCCTCGAACACCAGTTTCCACAGGGTGACACATAGAGGACCAGGTGATGTCTGCATGCATAGCGGGTTGCATTACAGGAGAGGAAGCCTGATTTTCTGTAACCGAATCTTTTATAGTGGACAGTAAGCATACTTCCTCATTGTTCCAGGAGACACTATCTCTATCATGCTAGGCTGTAAGCAAATCTGCTCTTTGTTCTAGAGGGGGATACTATTTCTGTCCTCCATGACAGTTTGTGCAAATGAAGTTAGGGAATAAGAATAACCCAGAAAGCCTCACTAGAGAAGTCCTTGTTAATGATTCTCTAGCCCAGAGGAGTTTTCCTTTTCTTTTCTCTTTTAATGATGTTGCTAAGTGCATTTGAAAGATGTTCCCTAAGGTAACACTTATTCAAGAAATTTATTCCAGAAAATGATTGTGTCACTTGAAACTTAAGACAGTCCAATACGGATTTCCCAGGGTCACATTTCTATTTCAGTGATGCTCACTCTTCATTTTGTGAGTCATCTTCTTCATTATTGAAGCAGCACTTCAGAAGCTAGAAGCCCCTAAATCCTCATTTCATGAATGCAGTCTGTAAACAAGAACAGAGAAATACACTAAACTTCAAGAGACAAATCCATGCTTGAAATACCAAAATGATTATTAATGATCAGAATAAAATTGATTTCTGCAATTTTAGTGCAATTTTTGTTATCTCAAACTTATAATAAATAATGAATAAAAAGAAAATGTAAGTAGAAATCTCTTTATTTGAAAATGTGGTTTATTCCTCTCTCCCCTCACATCATGAAGGAATTTATGATCAGAATAATGCAAGGTAAAGAACTAATACTTTTTCGGAGTTTAGCGTGCATATTCTTGAACGAGGTTGCCTAGCTTGACATCCTGATTCCAGAATGTATTGCTTGGTGGGTAACTTATTTTATCTGTTCCTTATGAAGTTATTGGAAAGATAATTTAAGGTAACGATTATAAGGTGTTTGGGACATTGAGTGAATAGCAATCTCTGTAAATTTTAGTGCTTTGTTACATGCGTCAGGAGTCATATTTAAGGTTAAATTGACAAGCAGGAAATATGATGGCTTTTTTAATTTCATCTATGAAATAGATGAGAAGTTCTCTAAACTTCAATTTGTAGAGACTCTAAATGTTCTCTCCCAGAGAAATATCACCCTACTCTCTGACAGGCAGTTAGATTAGGGCAGATTATCACATTGAAACTAGGTCCTGGGCTGGTTTAAATCTGGGTTCCAGACTCTGTAAGGCTCATTTGACTGCTGGCCTACCCTATACTTGGGATATAGCCCTCTAGTTTCCCAACTGAGAAACAGGAGTATTTGTAGGGCCAATCCTCCATGGCATATCTTGAATTCCATTTTTTTTTCTATTGAGCACTATTTTTCAATTGCTTCTCAGTTTGGCTTTCTAGCCTCTTTGCCCTGAACAGTTTAAGTTTGTCGGTATTTCTAGCTGGCACTTCATAAATAAATAACACTAGCAGCCCTGGAGATTGTCCCATCCTCTATTGATTTTTTTTCTTCTTCTTTGAAGGAGAGATTCAGTTTTGTCTGGAAAATAAGAACAGGCTCAGGACTCAGCCAGAAGGTAACTAGTCCTGTGTTCTTGGCATATTTCTAGTTTCAGTGTTGGCCAATACAATGATCCACAATGATGAAAATGTTCTAGATCTGTGCTGTCCAAGCAGGTTAGCCACTAGCCTCTGTTGAATACTTATAATCCAGTTACACCAGATGAGGAAATGAATTTCTAATTTTATTTAGTTCTAATTAACAAGTTTAAATAGTTACCTGTGGCTAATTATTGTCCAGATGGACACCATAGCTCTATACTGTAGTTTTAGGTACATCAGTCAACAATATCCATGCAGTTGGAAAGTATTTTCTACAAAGTGATTAGAAAACTGGAGGGTTCATTCTGGCTTGTTTTGGCCACTTTTATGTGTCATTTTATTTTTTATTTTTTTATTTTTTTATTAAGGTATTATTGATATACACTCTTATGAAGGTTTCACATGAAAAAAAACAATGTGGTTACTATATTTACCCATATTATCAAGTACCCATCCACACCCCAATGCAGTCACTGTCCCATCAGTGTAGTAAGATGCCACAGATTCACTATTTGCCTTCTCTGTGCTACACTATTTTTCCCTTGACTCCCTACACCATGTGTACTAAACATAATACCCCTCAATCCCCTTCTCCCACCCTCCCACACCCCTCCCCTTTGGTAAGCACTAGTTCCTTCTTGGAATCTCTAAGTCTGCTGCTATTTTGTTCCTTCAGTTTTGCTTCATTGTTATACTCCACAAATGAGGGAAATCATTAGGCACTTGTCTTTCTCTGCCTGGCTTATTTCACTGAGCATAATATCCTCCAGCTCCATCCATGTTGTTGCAAATGGTAGGATTTGTTTCTTTCTTATGACTGAATAGTATTCCATTGTGTATATGTACCACACCTTCTTTATCCATTCATCTACTGATGGACACTTAGGTTGCTTCCATTTCTTGGCTATTGTAAAAAGTGCTGCAATAAACATAGGGGTGCATATGTCTTTTTGAATCTGAGAAGTTGTATTCTCTGGGTAAATTCCAAGGAGTGGGATTCCCGGGTCAAATGGTATTTGTATTTTTAGTTTTTTGAGGAACCTCCATATTGCTTTCCACAGTGGTTGAACTAGCTTACATTCCCACCAGCAGTGTAGGAGGGTTCCCCTTTCTCCGCATCCTCACCAGCATTTGTTGTTCTTAGTCTTTTGGATGCTGGCCATCCTTCCTGGTGTGAGGTGATATCTATCTCATTGTGGTTTTAATTTGCATTTCCCTGATGATTAATGATGTGGAGCATCTTTTCATATGTCTGTTGGCCATCTGAATTTCTTCTTTGGAGACTGTCTCTTCATATCCTCTGCCCATTTTTTAATTGGGTTATTTGCTTTTTGGGTTTTGAGGTGTATAAGTTCTTTATATATTTTGGATGTTAACCCCTTGTCAGATATGTCATTTACAGATATATTCTCCCATACTGTAGGATGCCTTTTTGTTCTGTTGATGGTGCCTTTTGCCCTCTATACCCATTTTGTTGATGGTGTCCCATGGGTTCATTTTTGCTTTTGTTTCCCTTGCTTGAGGAGATGTGTTCAGGAAGAAATTGCTCATGCTTATATTCAGGAGATTTTTGCCTATGTTGTCTTCTAAGAGTTTTATGGTTTCATGACTTAATTCAGGTCCTTGATCCATTTCAAGTTTACTTTTGTGTATGGGGTTAAACAATAACCCAGTTTCATTCTCTTGCATGTAGCTGCCCAGTTTTGCCAACACCAGCTGTTGAGGAGGCTGTTATTTCCCCATTGTATGTCCATGGCTCCTTTCATATATTAATTGACCATATATACTTGGGTTTATATCAGGGCTTTCTAGTCTATGGGTCTGTTCTTGTGCCAGTACCAAATTGTCTTGATTACTGTGGCTTTGCAGTAGAGCTTGAAGTTGGGGAACATAATCCCCCAGTTTTATTCTTTCTTCTCAGGATTGCTTTGGCTATTCAGGGTCTTTTGTGGTTCCATATGAATTTTAGATCGATTTTCTCTAGTTCATTGAAGAATGCTGTTGGCATTTTGATAGGAATTGCATTGAATCTGTAGATTGCTTTAGGCAGGATGGCCATTTTGATAATATTAATTCTTCCTATCCATGAGCACGGGATGTGTTTCCATTTATTGGTATCTTCTTTAATTTCTCTCATGAGTGTCTTGTAGTTTTCAGAGTATAGGTCTTTCACTTCCTTGGTTAGGTTTATTCCTAGTTATTTTATTCTTTTTGGTGCAACTGTGAATGGAATTGTTCCTGATTTCTCTCTCTGTTAGTTTATTGTTAGTGTATAGGAATGCTATAGATTTCTGCATATTAATTTTGTATCCCACAACTTTGCTGAATTCAGATATTAGATCTAGTAGTTTTGGAGTGAATTCTTTAGGTTTTTTTACATACAATATCATGTCTTCGGCAAACAGGGACAGTTTAACTTCTTCCTTGCCAATCTGGATGCCTTTCATTTCTTTGTGTTGTCTGATTGCCGTGGCCAGGACCTCCAGTACTATGTTGAATAGAAGTGGGGAGAGTGGGCATCCTTCTCTTGTTCCCGATCTTAAAGGAAAAGCTTTCAGCTTCTCTCTGTTAAGTATAAGGTTGGCTGTGGGTTTGTCATATATGGCCTTTATTATGTTGAGGTGCTTGCCCTCTATACCCATTTTGTTGAGAGTTTTTATCATGAATGGATGTTGAATTTTGTTGAATGCTTTTTCAGCATCTATGGAGATAGTCATGTGGTTTTTTTGTCCTTCTTTTTGTTGATGTGGTGGATGATGTTGATGGATTTTCGAATGTTGTACCATCCTTGCATCCCTGGAATAAATCTTACTTGATCATGATGGATGATCTTTTTGATGTATTTTTTAATTCGGTTTGCTAATATTTTGTTGAGTATTTTTGCATCTATGTTCATCAGGGATATTGGTCTGTAATTTTCTTTTTTTGTGGTGTGTTTGCCTGGTTATGGTATTAGAGTGATGCTGGCCTCATAGAATGAGTTTGGAAGTATTCCCTCTTCTTCTACTCTTTGGAAAACTTTAAGGAGGATGGGTATTAGGTCTTCACTAATTGTTTGATAAAATTCAGCAGTGAAACCATCTGGTCTAGGGGTTTTGTTCTTAGGTAGGTTTTTGATTACCAGTTCAAATTCATTGCTGGTAATTGGTCTGTTCAGATTTTCTGTTTCTTCCTGGGTCAGCCTTGGAAGGTTGTATTTTTCTAGAAAGTTGTCCATTTCTTCTAGGTTATCCAGTTTGTTACCATATAATTTTTCATAGTATTCTCTAATAATTCTTTGTATTTCTGAGGTATCTGTAGTGATTTTTCCTTTCTCATTTCTGATTCTGTTTATGTGAGTAGACTCTTTTTTCTTGATAAGTGTGGCTAGGGGTTTATCTATTTTGTTTATTTTCTCAGAGAACCAGCTCTTGCTTTCATTGGTTCTTTCTATTGTTTTATTCTTCTCGATTTTATTTATTTCTGCTCTTATCTTTATTATGTCCCTCCTTCTACTGACTTTGGGCCTCATTTGTTCTTCTTTTTCTAGTTTCATTTTTTTATGTGTCATTTTAGAAGTGTTTCAATGAGGCAGCAGCACCCTTAACAAAGTGAAGAGACCTGATTGCCTGTGACAGTAAAAGAAGCGGGAGACAGAGATGTTGAAGAAGATGCATGCTTCCCATTTTCGGGGCCCTAGAGATCAACATTCAATGTTTTTAAACTTCATTGCTGTTAGTGATGTTTTAGCATTAGAACTCTTTGGCACACGAAGGCTTTCATAAAACTCCAATACAGTGCACAGATAAAACCAGGGATGCAGGACTTATAGTTACATCTGATCTCATGTCTCCCTTTCCCTATTATTCCCTGAAGACAATTCAGGACAGTTCAAAAATCATGATTCTAGCAGACCACTCTGATTCTATACAAGAGTAAACTGAAATCCAGGGAAGTGAAGTCTCAGCTCTAAGGTACTTTGTGCTAAAACAAAAGGGACTCTCATTCAGGCTTCTTGTCTCCCAGTTCAGCATTCTCCATGATGTTGCTTATGCTCGAGGTTTTTCTGACCTCATTAGTCTTTTTAATGCCTCTAAAAATAGAAGTGGACTGTACCCTGTAACACAGCAGGTCATCCAAGTCCTGCCTGGAGTTGTTCACTATTGCCTGCTGTGCTTTTCTCTGGTTTTCTCATCCATGCTCAAGTTCCTTAAAAGCAGGAACTCTGCCATCTCTTCCTGTTATAACCACTGTACACTTGGCAGAATGTAAATAAGCCTACAGTCAATATCCATTTGAATGATGTTCCTTGTTGTGAAATCATTTTACTGCCTGTTCACTGAATATCCAGCAGTGCCCTGGTTCCTTGGGCAAATATGAAATATAGAAAACAGTCTCTCCCTTGGGAAGCTTAGGGCATAGTTGGAGAAACAGACAGCAGAGAAGAATAACTAAGATGATGTCTTTCTATATGAGCTCCATTGAGTACCTACATCAGAACTACTTAAAGAACTTAATGAGACTTCAGATTTCTGGATTTCACACACAGAGATTCAGATGAGGGAAGATCCAGGAATTGTTTATTATAAATTTCTCAGCTGACTTTTTGCACCTAATCATTTTGAAAACCAGAGAGTATAAATAAATTAGCCGTCATTCTTAATATTCTTGAATGTCTAGGTTGATGGCAATACTGGAAAACTGTGATGACCTAAGGAGAAGACACTGGTTGTATGATCCAACCCCAAAACGCTGGTGCTACTGATCCCCAAGGTAGAGCACCCTCCACCCTGGTGGGTGATCATGAGAAGCGCTTCGGTGCTTCTGATAAGCTTGCGCTCCAGACAAGCTGGTCACTAGCTCAGGGAGATGAACTGGCAGGGTGAGGCTCCACTTGCGGCCCACCCAGGTGGATGAAGGCAAGGGTAGCATCAGTGTGGAAGGGGATTTGTCACTAGTTGGATTATGTTCCTATTGCCCCATAAGGAAGCATCCCAACACTTAGCAGCCTAACATTTATTATGTCATATGGTTTCTGAGGGACAAGAGCCGGGTATTTTGGCTTAGGATCTCTTAGGAGTTTGCAGTCACGATGCTGGCCTTGGCTGCAGGCGCCTGGAGGAGTGACGAGGGTGAGAGGATCTGCTCCCATGCTCACTCACCTGGCTGCTGGCCGGAGGCGCCGATCCTCACCATGGCACCTTTCTTTCCCAGGGCAGGAGATCTGAGGAAAAAAGACCAAGAGGACGCCACAATGTCTTATATAATCTAATTTCAGAAATGATACATGCCATCCCTTCTGCCATGTTCTACTGGTCACAGACACCCACTCTGGTGGCGGGAAGAGGCAAAGCTTCAGAAGGGTAGCCTATGTCCTCAATTTAGACTAAGTGTAAATGTTAACTTTTTAATCTCCAACAGATAATGCCTTCTTAGGTGTTCACAGGTAGAAACCCTGACACCCTTACAAAAGGCAGCCTTTCTTGTTGTCTGTGTTTTCCCAAACTTTCTTCTGTAAGCATGCTTTAAACCTACTACTGCCCTGTCCCACCAGTGGGAAGTTATTTTGAGGGAGGCAGCTTTCCCATTACAGTTATTTCCCATGCCCCTTGGGTAGAAAACAATGAGAATGACCCTCTAGTACATCCCTAAAAGGAATTGTAAGGAACAGTTGTGTTTCTTGGGTTGAGGGTGAAAACTGTTTCCAGGGAAACTGCCCCAGAGCCATCCACATAACTGTAATGTGCCTGAGTTTCTTATTTGTTAAACAAGTTCTGTTTTTGGGGGTTTTTTTTTTTTTTGCATACTGGAGTGTAAGTCTTCAGACCACTGCTACAAAAACATTTTTAAAATACAATTTCAACTTTTATTAAAACTATGCATCTTTTTCATGTGTTATATGCATGAGTGTGTGTGTGTGTGTGTATATTCAGATTTTTAAAGCATAAATGACTGGTATATAGTTGTATTCACTGTGTACATATGATGTTGAATTCAACTTATTTATTACTGTGTTCTACCTACGTTGCATGGCTTTACATTTTCTTCATAACTATTTTTCATGCATTCATTTAATAAACTTTTATTAAATGTCCACTCTAATCTAGGACCGGTGTGAGCACTGAGGATATAGCCTTGAAAAAGAAAACAAATTCCTGCTCTGAGGTGGCTGACATTCTCTTTGAAGAGACGGGGGATAAGTGATCAAGTCGACAAGATGATTTCAGTGTCTCTAGCGAAATACTAGGATGGAGAGCCTGGGCGAGAGGCATTTATTTAGGTTGGGTTCTTCAGAACCAGGGAGGCCTCTTTAAGGCTGTGAAATCTGAGCTGAGACCTGAATGGGGATAGAGCCATGAGAAGAGAAAGGGGAAGAAATCTGTGGACCAGCAGGACAGAAAGTGACAATACTTTGAATCCAGAGTAAGTTTGTTGTGGCTGAGAGCAAAGTAGAAAGTCAATGTGGCTAAAATGTTGTGAGTACTGGAGAGAGAGACAAAGGAGAAAGTCCAAAGAGTAAGATAGGGACAGGTTATGTGAGGCTTTACAGGTCAGGGTACAGAATTTTGTTATTTTAATTGCAGTGAAATCCACTGGAGGATTTTAGCTAACATCTAGTCCAAGTAGGAATGTAGCTTGCATTTAATAAATATTTGTTGAATAAATCAACAAACCATGCATTACTTAACCATTTATAGAATAAAATGGACACTTTCCTATTATACATCTTATGTTTCATACATTAAGCTTTTTGTCTAAATTATTTTATTATTGTCTGAGTTTCTAGTCCCAAAGCTTTGGGGGTCAGCATAAAATTCATAAAAACATCTTTATTAAAGATGGCAGAAAACATTCTGCACCGATTAGAAAAAAAAACAAAATTCAGGACCTTCTTGGGCCTTTGAGATGAGATGGAAGTGCTCAAATTTGTTTTAGTGAGACCTCATTTTAATATTTATTGTCATATGTCAAGTTTCATATGTCTACATTCATAGTACTTTGTGTCAGCTGCACATTTTGCGAAAGCATTGCAGGCTGCTTTAAGTGAGTCACTGATGGAAACACCTTCAGGAGTCAAAGAGCAAGAAACAGGATGTACTGGAAACTGTCTGAGTAGAGTAACTTGAGAGTTTCACTGCATCCAGAAATCCTGCCCTCTGCTAAAATGTCCCAGATGTAATGATCTTAACATTCTGCAGGCTGTTGCTGCCATGATGCTCAGACTAGAAAGTACATGATGGGGAAAAAAATAGAAACCCCTCTACCTTTTGGGGAGCAGACCTGTCTGGATGAGACTAGACGTCTGTAAAATGGAGGCTATCCTCTTCTGGCTACGTGAGGACACTCAGAGCATTGATCCTTCCAGTAGACTACAATTTATGTCATATCACTCTTCTTAGTAGGATGGGCCAGGCCATGTTTTGCCAGAGCTCTGGGTGGGTTGGGGTGATGCCCTGAACCCATATTCTCAGCAGATGACTTCACCAAGATGGCTCTTCTCCACTTGCCCTTTCTCCTACCTGCACATTCACTGCAGTTCTCTGGCTTTCCTCTTGACACATCCCTTAGGTAGGCCCTTCGGTTTTGTCTGGGGCTCTTTTAGCTTGTCCTTCTACACACACTTCTATGAGGTTTCATCCGCTTTCATGGCTTCAATTCAATTACACAGAAAATGTAGATTCCGTCAGCGTTCCCAGAGTGAAATGATCATCTGAATTCTCAACTTCTCTATTCTTTATTGCAGTAAATAATTTCATTTGCCACCAAGCTGTTTGATACAAAGTCCTTGGAGTCACTTTTTACTTCCTCCCTCCAATTAATTGCCAACTCCCACAAACCCAAGCACCTCGCCTTGGGTGATCCAGCCCATGCCAACCTCTTCAGCATTCTCTGTAGGGTTTTCCCTTATGCTGCAAGATGCCCCAGCTCTACTGGACTTGTCCATCCCAAAGCTTTGCTTTTGTCTCACTCTCCCTTGCCTCCAGGCTTCTGCATACCCTGTTCCTTCTGCCAGGAACACTCTTCCCTTTGCTCAAACCCTTTACCTGAATAAAAGGTATTTATTTTTTTTTCTTAATGTAAAAATCACTTCATCCAGGAGTCTCTTCTGGACAGTTTAGACTAGCTCAGGACCTCCTCTCTCCCCTGTCTACTCCCAGGGTACCTCACCCTTCCCCTATTATAATTTCATATTTAAAGTTACTAAGAAATTCACCTTTTCCTCTAGACTTCTGTTCACCACTGACTCCCAGTTCTGGCACGTGGCGGGTACTCAACTTGAATGTTGAATGAAAATTAAGAGAACTAGAACTTTCTCATGTGTATAATGACCATATCTCTCAGTCAACTTTTGGGGCATATAATACATACAATGTTTGACATGTGGCCTGACAGATCCAATATTGGAAGTCAAATTGTCCAAGCTGTTGAAAAATATTAATCTAGAGGATGTTATCAGGGCCTGGCATGTGAGGTGGTAAGGGTGTGGTAGAAACAGGGTCTGAGTCATTGCTGTGCTTGTACTGTTTCTTCCCACCTTTGTGCAAGTTTATTTGGTTCTTAGTTATTTTCTATCATCTTAGTCAAATCTCAGGGCTAGAGGCAATTAAAAGAAAACTAAATGCAAAGGAGTCAAGATAACTAGGGACCTGGCCCCGTTACATCAGCACGCCTCCCTCCCAGGTGCCAGCCCACTCTGTCTCCGTACCATGACTCTCCCTCATGAGCCCCTCAAACTCTGCCCAGCTCAAATATCTGTTGTCCTAAACCACCTATCCTTTCACAACCCACATTTTCCCTGAGTGGCCCCATTCATGTCCATGACTCAGTCTCCACTCATATGTGGCCGATGACCAAATCTTTATCTCTAGCCAATGCTACTCACGAGAGTGCTAAGTCTGTGTGACCAACTAACTGCCTAATAGAAATTTCCAGATGGGCATCCACAAGGCAGCTCAGTGTAAAACAGATTTGTACTTACCTTGCATATCTGCTTCCTCTTGTTTTTTTCTAGTTTTCCAATATAAGCTTTAGAGCTATGATAGTAGTATAGGCACACATTTATTTAATGATAATGATCAGCCAGGCACTATTCCAAGAGTTTTGATGTAGTAGATAAATCCATTTAATCCTCAAAATAATAGGTACTATTACAACCCCATTTTGCAGATGGCCCACCAGAGCACAAATTGGTAAAGTAACTTGACCCAAGATTAAATGGCAAAAGGTAGGATTCAAACTAAGAGAATTTGTCTCCAGGGTCAACACATAACCACTGTTATGTGCCTTTAAAAGCTTTAGGTTTTTAAGTTTTGTATCTTTCACAAGTGAACAGATACTAGAGGATTGATTTCCTAATGTAATACACTTTGCAAGCCTAGTACTTAGCTCCATGCCTGGTACATGGTAATGTTTACTGAGTAAAGAAAGAAAGGAATGAAAGTATGCAGGAGAGATTGGAAAAGGAACTATGAAGTTCATCACAGGTCTGATAAAATCCATTGTAAAAAGCTGTCCTCCACTTCCGCCCACCTCCTTGACACTGTCCCTTCTCAGGTATTTACAACTCTTCACAATCCCAGAAAGAAGTCTGTAAGACATGCCACAGAAGAAGTGGGAGGACAGAGTGGAAGCAAGAGACACAGGAGGAAAAAAAACACAGCAGCTCCCACTTCTCTAGGCTTTTCTTTGTCACATTAAAGCAGAGTCTGACACTCTCCCTGTAGCTTTAAAAGTATAGTTGTTTGTTAACCTCAAGAGGAATGACATACAGTCATTTAATTTGATTTTCCCAGGAAAGAACCAAATAATAACTAATTCTTACCTATGATCAAGTTCCAGGCCCTGTGCTAGGCACTTTCTAAGCCAATGGGTGCTATTATCAGTTCTACTCTACAAGTGGGGACCCTGAGGCCAAGAGCCTGGGCAAGGAACTTGCCTGGGAGGACAGAGCAAATCACAGCTGATAAGATTTGAACACAGGCTGTGTGTTCACGGAGCTTCTGCTCTCAACTCCCGATGCTGTGCAGAAGTTCCTCATCAAAATGGACTTTTAAAAACCCTGCCCAGTGATGAGTCGGGGATTGGAGGTAATCTACCATTGGCAGTATTATCCCATTTGCGGAGGGATGGTGAGGAGAGTTGTTGTTCGTTTCTGTGGCGGAGTTTCCCCCATTTGTTATGCTGGTGGCTTCCTCAGCGTGCAACCTGGAAAAGCAAGACAAGGTGAAGAGGCCATAAAAACACAAAAGCAAACCTAAAAGTGGAGCCTGTCCATCCAGCTGCAGCTGCCATTCATTTCAATAAATATCCAATTAACTCTGGTGACAGACAGCTCATGAATCTTGGAGAGCAATGGATCACTTCAGAGAATTTGGAGGCTTAGCGAGTAATGCAATGTTTCGATGTGTTTATGCTTAATATTAATTTTAATTTATTGAGTAAACCCCGGATCATTTGGACATGTTACGAGATTTTGTTTACAGGTTGCCTTTCCTTTTAAGTGATGAAAAATATGAAAGCGGAGTTGAATAAAATGCACCTTCATTATAAATATACTGGCAGAAAATTGCTCATTCCTCATGACTTTGAGCATCTGAATACTCATATCTGAATCAGGAGTCTTAATGGCTTAAGGCGGTGTTTTGCGTTGGTTTATATATAAGCAGAGATGAGTCAATCTGCACAAAGGCTGAAGGAAAGGTTACCCTTTTCTATCCAACTTTGATATTAAAGCCACTGCTCAGGATCAAATATACTGTTAGCCATTTTACTAAACATTTACTTTTGGGTTTTGCTAGCTGAGGCCAGGAAAATAGCAGCCCTTCATTATAATTTTAATAGCCATTTTGATAAATTTCTATAGTTCCGTAAGAGGAAACATGTTTCTAAAGCAACTGAGGAATATTTAGTTTCTTCGTTATAATCTCTCACTGCCCCAAGACACTATCTTTCCCCCTAGTTTTCTAAGGCTGTGTCAGAAGTCCAAGACTTCAGGGTGCATGTAGTCACATTTAAAAAATAAATGTGACTATATCAAACTAAAAAGCTTCTGTACAGCACAGAACACCATCTACAGAACAAAAAGGCAGCCTACAGTATAGGAGACTATATCCATAAATGTCATCTGACAAGGGGTTAACATCCAAAATATATAAAGAACCTATATGCCTTAACACCCAAAAAGCAAATAACGCAATTAAAAAATGAGCAGAGGACCTGAACAGACATTTCTCCAAAGAGGAAATGCAAATAGCCACAGGCACATGAAAATTTGCTCCACATCGTTAATCATCAGGGAAATGCAAATTAAAACCACAAAGAGATATCACCTCACATCAGTTAGAATGGCCAACATCCAAAAGGCAAGAAACAACAAATGTTGGCAAGGATGAGGAGAAATGGGAACTCTTACACTGTTGGTGGGAATGTAAATTAATGCGACAGCTGTGGAAAGCAGTAAGGAGGTTCCTTAAAAATCTATAACTAGAAATGCCATTCAATCCAGTAATTCCACTTCTAGGAATTTACCCAAAGAAAGCAAAATCCCTGAGCCAAAAAGATACATGCACTGCTATGTTTATCACTGCATTATTTGCAATAGCCAAGATAAGAAAGCAACCTAAGTGTCCATCAATAGGTGAATGGATAAAGAAGATGTGGTACATATACACAATGGAATTTATTCAGCCATAAAAATAAAAGAAATCCTGCCATTTGCAACAACATGGATGGATCTAGAGGGTATTATGCTCAGTGAAATAAGCCAGGAGGAGAAAGACAAATGCCATATGATTTCACTCATTTGTGGAATATAAAAACAAAGCAAAACAGAAGGAACAAAACAGTAGTAGACTCATAAACCCTGAGAAGTGACTAGTGGTTGCCAAGGGGGAGGGGAGGGGTTGGGGTAGTTAGTGGGGAGAGTGAGGGGAATAAAGGGTCACAAAAATTTCAATCATAATATAAGTTGGTCAAAGGGACAGTAGTACAGCATAGAGAATATAGTCCATGATTGTGTAACGTCTTTCTACATTGATAGATAGTAACTGCCCTAGAGGGGTGAGGATTTAATAATATGGGTAAGTGTTGAACCACTGTGTTGCACATTTGAAACCAAAACAAGATTATATATCAATGATATTTTAATTAAAAAATAAATATAAGCACCTAAATATAAGAAATGGCCACATAAAGACAGTCCTCTTTGAGTTCTCTACATCTCCCCATATGGGTTAGTCTATATTTGGAACCTAATCCACTTGAGTTCCACAAAGCCATTTTACCATCATAAGTTTTTAAAAGTCAGAAAACAAAGTACACTCGGCGATGAAGATTATTTGCTCTTCTCTGCCTTCTGTTCTTTAGTTCTTGGAGACCTAGAAAGGAATTGAGATGAAACATCTGGGTAAACACCATTTATACCCATGCAGGATATTTTTTTGGATACCTAGAGCTATTCCTTCCTTGCCAGCTGTCCCAAGGGCTATACGCGCTTGACATCTAGAAACTACATTGCCTAGGGGCTCCTTTTGGATGAATCCTGCCAATGACAGATGCTTGCGTGAGACATGGGAAGCGAAAGAGTAGATGTTGCTCTACTACAGCTACTGCAGGCAGGTGCAAGAGGTGTTCGCAGACAATTTTTCAGAAGGCTTCCTGAGAGTCACCCACTTGGGTGAGACAGGTTGCTGCAGTCATTGACTGAAATTTCAGTGTCTCTGAGTGTCCTAAGGATCATCTGCATCAGTGGAGAGCAAGCTGAGACATTGGTGGTAGCCCCTTGCTATCCCAGCACTTCCCCTCATCCAGAGAGCAGCCTTCTCTAGCCTTCCAAGTGGTGTGCAAGCCCGCAACACTCTGTGTTAAATTTCTTTCACCTCTAAATTCCTGGAGTCATTTCTGGTTTCTGATAAAAGGCTCCCCAACTTCTTAATATCTGAATCAAAAACTCATTGTGAGGTAACACTTTAGAAAGAGAAAGAACTCTTCAGTACTTATAAAAAGGAGCACGAAGAGGTTTTGTTACCCCTGTGCAAATGATGTAAAATTCACCGTGAATCACTAACATACATTTATTTTTCAGGCTAAGAATCCAAAATGGACATTACATTACACATGTAGGGAGAATAAATGACCTAATTTGAATTGAACCTTTGCTCAGTAGCAAAGTCTTTCACCTCTTTCTCAATTTCTCTGCTTTTTGTTGTTGTTTATGTTGTTTAAATTCATATATCTGTATGGTCTAGGTTTTCATATGGCACAGAGTAGTTGTATAATAAATGTTGGTTGAGTGAAAATAAATAAATCAAGGAATATATGAATTAAAGTTGATGTGTTTCACATACCAAAAGCATTTTTAAAGTTTTGTCTAGTTTTTCCAGCCTTCTGAATTCCCTTGAAATTCTCTGTCTGGGGAAGTCTACAGATTCCTACCCAGCCAGTGGATGTGTTATAGCTTCTCAGCCTTCAGACAGAAGACTACCATATCTTCATTCACACATACTTCTGTTTACTTGCTCATTCATTTATTAAGCACACTGACTTATGTACAAACGTTGTATTAAGTAAAGGAGATAAAATGATGAATGAGGTACAGTCCTGCCCTTGAGGACCTTAGAGTCTAGGGAACTCCAATAAGAGTAATGTGATAAGACTCCGCACACAACAGAATACAGTGTAGGATAGATCCATAATCCCTTATCTAACATTCTTGGGGACAGATTTCAGAATAGAACTTCTTTTCTCAGCTTTAGAAAGACAATCTGGTGCCTATATTGTATATTTTTAACCCTCTCAATGGCATCTGATACAATACTCCAAAGCCACACACATCAATTTTCCTAAAGCAAATGTGTAACAATTCTTACCAAATGCAATAAGTTTGTACTAAACTTAACATTAATACATTTGGCTTTCAAAGCTTTTTGTATTTTATGATTATGAATAAGGGTCTTGGGATCTGCACAATTCACTACAGGATAATGCAAATAATACAAGGGGGGACAAATTGTTTGGAGGAGGTATGTGTGTGAGGGGATCTATTCCAATCTGGGCTGTGAACAACGGCTTCCCAGAGCCCAACAGTGAAGAAGCAGGAGTGGGTCAGGTGGAAGGAGAGGTTTTAACAGGGTGGGGAAAGATGCTCCTGCAGAAGCAGTGTGATACTGTGAAGCATGTGATGCACAGACTGCTGTGGAAGGCAAGAGAATGAGGTGTTCTTGAAGCGTCCAAGAGGTGCGGCAAATGAGATGAGGAGCATGGAGCAGCGTGAGACAGCATCCACCTTAGTGGAGAAATGCAAGTAAGAAGTGCGAGGTCTCATTCCTGCAGGAGCTCGTATGCTGGCAAAGTTTGTATCTCAGTAACTGATGCTGGTAATTGCTCCTCTCCAAGCTGCAAACCAAGCTGCCTCCCAATGGCAGGTCCACACTGTTGTGAGTTAGACGCTTGGCCTTCCCTGCCTATGAGCTTTCTCTCAGGCCCAACCTTGCATTGCAAATGCCTGCAGGCAGCCTGGCACCACAGTTTCCCAACTGTCTGCTTTACGGCCAGGCTTTGAGATAGGATAGGCTTGCCATTCAGGGTCCTTATGGCCGAGCGTTCTAGTTCACCCACTGCCATTCAGAATAGTTGTATCTGATTCAGGTCCTTCATCACCTGTTATTTAAATCATAGGGTTGGATGGTTTTGCTTCTCCGTCCATCCCATGCACCTTTAATTATGCCAGGAACTGTCTACATAAGCTCAAGCCTTGCAGCCATCTGCAAATATAATCCTCGCCTCCAATTTCATTTTTATTTTCAGTATCCCTCTGTCACTTTTGGATTAAACAACAATAATAGCAGAGGGTGCTACTTTGGGTCTTTGAACCTGGGTCAATTATAAACTGCCCACGTACTAACTGGAACATCAGGCAAACCACCCTCTCAGATGACTTCTTATTTTGAAGAAAGGAAATATAAGAAGACAAAATGCACCCCACTGGGTTGTTGTCAAGAAGATGCATGTGAAGCGCCCTGCATATGCTGGGTGCTCATTAGCGGCTGGCACCTTCCACAATATAGCTACCTCCTCCCTTGCTTATTTCAGTACATACTGTGTGGTTGTCATGCTCATGTTGTTCTCATGGGGTTTCTTCTAAATGGAACATTCCTTGCGTCAGTCAATTTGAGATAAATTAATTTTTCAGATGGGAAAGCAGATCCTAGTTGAAAGGTTTTCTCCAAGTGAAAGTAGAAGTTCTCATTTCTTCCTGGGCCTCTTTTTTCCAGGATTTGGACCTTTAGGAGGACAGATTGCTAAGTGTGAGCTCCAGGCCAGTGAGTGATTTGAGCCATGGGGGGATGGATCATGTACATGAAACATGCTTAGGGAAAGGCATGTCTCTTAAATGAGATGATCCAAGTCTGAGATGACCTCATGGAGGGCTGCCTCACTGCACAACTCCGAGGGGCGCCACTGTCATCCTGGCTGATGTACACGGCCCCCTCCAGAGCTGGACAGCGTACAGCCTGTGCCACCATCACGTGGCCTCACCGCCTGGGCTTTTACCTTTGTATTATCCCCAGGCTTCAGTCAAGTCCCATTTCAGTGTTCCACACTTGGCTTGGCTGTGTTTTAGCAAAGAGAGGGCAAAGCCAGGGTGTAAAACGAGAACCAGTCCCCCCAAAACCCACCTTTCCAAGGTACATATTGGGAGCAGCACTACCTAGTGAAAGAAGGTGAAGGTGAATCTTGGGGGCAAGGGTCACAGCCATGATCTACTGCTTCTTTTTCTTATGTGGAGACACTCCCACCAGTCACAGTTTTGATATTAGCAGAGACAATTGTGTTTTCCTTTGAAACATCCTTTCCCCCAACTTTCTTCCATTTAGTTCTGTGAGCACTTTCCAATGAGAACTTCACCTGCATATGTGACGATCCTACCCAGGTTCTTTGAGGGAAGCTGAGTTCTGCATTCCTGATGATTGGAGACAACTTCTCCCTCAGGTCTTAGAGCTTCCAAAAGGGGTAAACAACTATGACGTGATTCAGACACATGTTTACCCTCTTCTCAGTCACAGCCTGCTTCCTCAGCTACACTCACTGCAGTCCTGTAACAAGCAAGGTTGGTGTCTGTTTTAGGAAACGTCAAATCGCTAGAAACCTGGTGAGTGTCTCCAGTGATTGAACATGGCCGTTCTCAGGACAGCTTGCTGTCTGCCCCCAAGTCCACAGGATATAAACGCTCTTCTCTCAGTTTCTCTTCTGTAGAAATATTTTGAAGTAGGAGTTGGAGTTTGTATTTCTCCAAAGGTCCCATGAATACTACACATGTCTTTTTGGAATTCCTCTCAAAATAAGTAAAAACTGCTGCTGGAAAAAGATCCTACACTTGCAACTTTCCTTACCGCGCTCCATGTAACAGCAGTGTGGACCTGACTGTCCCCCCAGTATGACTCCATCTTTATACACACAATGGGAAATGGGAAATTGGAACTGTCCTTCCAAATGCTTATTATTTATCATGCACTATATTAAACTTGCATATACATTATTTTATTTAATACTCACAATCATCCTATGTTTTATAAATTCTTGCTATTCCTAACACAGACATGTATTAAAGAAGTTAATTAACTTAAATAAGGTTGGTAACTGATGAAGGACATTCAACCCTGCATCTAATTGATTCAAAACCCATACTCTTAACCTCTCTTTCCTACTACCTCTAAATACAGTGACTGAAACAAATAGGACCTGAATTTAAATGTCCCTATTTATTTGCATCAATAATTGACTTTGCTTGTGTAGATATGATGGTATTTAACAAATTGAAAATCTCCTAATGAAGTGCAGCCCTATAGGCTCCATATCCCCATTCATGATGTAATTATTCTTCATCCACCACTCAACATTTAAATAAGTACCCCTCTCCTAGGTGGTGTTTCTGAGCTCCTGCCCCTTTGCTACCTTTTCATCTTCATCCATGACTTCACCCTCCTACCCCTGGGGGGCTGCCCCTTGGGTGATAGGTCTGGTTTAAGCCACTGCTACTTTGAGATTCTGGCGTTGCCAAGTCCTCCTTGTAAAAATTTCAGGTGGCTATTCTAGGGTATATTTGCCTAAGGAACCAAGAAGTGTCCTTAACAAAATTATCCTAAGGGAGTGCGGGTGAGGGTGGGAGTGGGGGGCCGGGGGGGGTGGATTCTGAGCTTATAAGGTGTTCCATGGCCCTTTACCTTCTAACTCAACCTCACGGACCCCAGGCACAGTTGGGGGAATGCAGGGTAAGTACAATCTCTGCAAGTAGCAGACTTTGAGTATATTGTTGGTACTCATATCTGTGAGACCCAGCATCCAAAAAAATATGACTTTGGTACCCAGGGAACACACTGTAGAGAAACAGATACATTGTCCCCACCACTTTAATTCGATGCATGGAGGATTCTAAAGACCACACTTTCTGCTTGGATCCATTAAGGCTCTGATTCGTTAAAAGTATGCAGGATCCATACTGTCAGGGACTGCCCATGGCAACTGTGATTCTGAGTACTGGTACACAGGTGGCCATGGCGCCAGCCGAGGCCAGTGGCAGTAGCAATGATTGTGGTAGACCCGATGCAAAACTTGGATGAAGAAGTGTTAGCAGAAGTGCTCCCCACCGTGCACCCCCACATGGCTTTGCTGGCAGGAAGGGTGAGGGGATTTGTACATGAGCATGTACGAGACACACTTGTGGTCAGCTACAGGTAACAGGCAGACTCAGAGAATGGCTAGATGTTCTCTTCAGGAGGACCTGGAAGATGTGAAAGAAGAGAAGGGCTGGAGAAATGTCTGAATTACTCATATAATTATAACTCACCTAGTTATTCCTCTTTGACTTTGCAAGGACCCTCTGAAATTTGGGTCACTATTTCCATTTTACTTATAATGAAGCTGAGGCTAGGTATATTGCCCAAGATCAAATAGCAGGTGAGGAATGGAGAGGGGATTAAAAACTTAGATTCTCTGATTTGCCATCCTTTTTGGACCCTTCCTACTTTTCAGATGCTCATAAAAATTGTTGTCTTGAATAAAATTAAGTTTCTTTTACCAGCTAATTAGGCTTATGTAATTATACTTTTTCTTTCTGCACTGGCTGTTAGAAATCTGAGTTGGATTTATTTTTTCATTCTACTGACAGTATTAACCTAGGTGGTTAATGCATTTAACAGATTTTTCTTCTAAAGGGTATAAATTTTCTATTTCCATTTTAATTGCCTTTTTTCATACCTACCTTCTCTATTAGCTGCCTCGATCCATTCTGGAAGCAAATGAGATAGTCTCTTTGAATAAATAAACAAAGAAATATATAGACTAAAATTGCTACCTACAGAGTGTCAATTGGTCTATTCATTAGTAGGGATTAAACTGAGCAGTTCCAGGTGAAATGGAGATGTCACATAAACTTTGATATCTTTTTCCCCAAAAGCCAATGAATTTTGCTGACTTCTTGATGTTCCCAAACAATCTCCCCTTTTTATCAATGTTAAAAGTTTTAGAGAAGCTTAGCAGGGGTTGGAGAGTCAGACTTCAGCCATGGTACACAAGAAAGAATGTCTAATAGCCTGAGAATTCATAGAAAGAAAAGAAATAATGCGTAAACCTATCTGATCTGAGTGCTAACATGTGCTGAAGAATCACAGACTGGTGAACTCAAACTTCTTTGACTTAATGAAAATGAGTCAAGAACAGTCTGCGATGCAAGTTTGGAAAACATGTACGTTGAGCATATTTTGAAAGATGTTACTTAGTGGGGCAAGGAAAATAGCATTTGCTAAGAGAAAGAAACAAGCATAAACAAGTTACACACTTGTGAACATTAGTAGTTGTTCCCAACTCGAGCTGAAGAGTATGTTCCAGAAAGGGGTTTGGTAGAGGAGAATTGGTCATGAGAAGTTCCTGGAGGTAGAAAGAAGAGCTGGAATACAACTAGGACTTTGCCTGTGAAGACACTGAATTCAAAAGGGGGAGCAGCCTGGAGATGGAAATGCCATATTTAACAGCACAATAGGAAAGTTCTGTTACCTTATGAAGGAAAGGTGGGTGGGAGGAAGGGAAACTACTAAAACAGAACCATCATCTACCAGGTGAATGTATTGCTTCAGAGGGGATCTTGGTGAAAATGCACGTGAGGACCAGGCGGTGAATTACAATTTAAGACATTTGCAGAGAGGAAGAAAACAAATATTTAAAAAACACTGTGTGGTTCTGCAAGGATGATGACAGCAGTGGCAGTATAGATTTTTGATTTTCTTGCATTCCCATGTTGAATCATAGAAAGCGAAAATAAAGCAAGCAAGCACACAAGAAGCTTGGAAAACATTTACAGCATAGGTGGATGGCAGTGGAGCCTCTCGAATCCCAAAATGTAAGCACATGACCCAAATCCAGAAGACGGTTACAATATTGGCATTTGAATGAAAGAAAGAAAAGGGAAGTAGGGGAGAGTCTGACAAACCCAAGGGAAGAACCCGAAATAGTCAAAAAGTATTGACTAGAAAGTAATGTGGACAATACGGAACTAGCGGGGGTTTACTTTTCCCAAAGCAGGTGAATGTAACAGGTTCTCTGCTAACTTCTCGAGGGGCAGATGCAGCGTAGTTCCTGAAAAGTCTTGAAACTAGACAGCCAGAGCATTCTTCCACTTCCACAACAGGGTGCCAGACTAAGGATAAACTCTGAGAATTGGAATCAAAATTGACCAGCATAAGGATAATCCCAACAAAGGAAAGAAAGGGTTTAGATAAAAGTAGTGTGGGAAACAGAGCCTGCTCTTTTCAACATTTCATAGAAGCAACAGAAGAAGGAGCTCTGCAAAGTTGTATAAACAAAACAAAAAACAAAGCAAACCTGTTTGAACTCAGCCTTTGCCTAAAAGTTCAAATAAACTAAATTCACAGGAAAATAAACAACAGAAAAAATATCAAAGCCAAATGCCACACAAAGTTAATAGAAAAAACAGAGTAACATTGTACAGACAATGAAATGAAACAATAAATAAAATAACCCTCCTACAGACAATGAAAACACTCCAGAAAGGTATTTTCTAAAAACAGATTGAAACAAGATATAACACACTATTAAAAAGTAACTCAAGAAATAAAAGTATGTAAAACATGAAGACACAAAAACCATAAGAAGAAAAACTCAAAAATAGGTGACAGAATTCAAGAAAGATTTCAAAATAAAAGAAAAAATAATAATTTCAGAAAATACCTGAACAGAAAGGCATACGAGAGCAAATAAATACAAAACGAATGCAGTAAGTGAAAGAGGAAGCGAAAATGAAAAAAATTAAAACCTGAAATGAATTGAAGGAAGTTATAAAAAGGTTTTGATAAATATGGAAAAAAAGAAAAATGAGACCTAATATGCAGAAATAAGAGTCTCCAAAGAACATCAAAGCAAGAAGCAGAACAAGTAATAGACACTAGAACTTCAGGAACATGCTTAAAACTTTTTTAAAAGTTTAGATGAAATATTACAAGAGCGTACCATGTTCCTGAGAATTTGGCTCGGAAGATATATTCTAGTAAAGACAAGATTCCTGTCACCCTGTGGTGAAATGGGTGGTGAAGGAAATGATCTAGCAGGAACGATGCATTTGGAAGATTTAGAAGTATGAGGCAAAAAGTAGATAAAAAGATAATGATATTGCAAGACTACTTTTGAACACCACTGATGTGCTAGAGATAATGAACAGCTGAGAGTGAGTAGCAGCCAATTGAAAGGCAGGTGTCAAAGAAAAAATACAGACAAAACTGCTCTCCAAAGGCAAAAGCTCAAAATGTATTCTTCCCATGAGCCCTTCTAAGGGAAATCTGTCACAGAGTAAGCTTCAGACAAACAAAATGACTCGACAGACTTTAATAGAAGGGCTGTTCATGTGTATTAAGCATATAGTTACTAGGAGAAGTAAGGTTACATACATGTTAAAATGGAGACTGGGGTATGTGATAATCTGCAGACCTAAACTATAGTGTCTAAATGATAAAACACTAAAGAAATACAAGGAAATTATTGCTTTAAAAAAAGGATATTTGTTAATAGGAGGATTAAGGGAGCTGTAATTGAGATAGAATGTAAAGAGGGGTTTCTGGGGCACCGGGCAAATTTCTACTATTGAACTGGGTGGGGTTACAAGGGTCTTAACCTTAAAATAATTCAGTGCTACACATTCGTTCTGTGCAGTTTTCTATCACCATGCTTTATTTTTAAATAACAGATAAAAAGAATAGGAAATAAATGATACAACTATGGATGTGTTTGGATACCCAATTTCTATTAAAGAAAAGCATTTCCATTTGATTTGGTTGCATCCTAGTTATAGACGTTCACTGCCAAGACATATTTCTCATTTACAGGTGTCCCATTCGACCTTCTTTTCATTTATTCATTCAGCTTGTGGGTCAGTGAGCTTTTATTGTAGGCATCAAACACAAAGTACTGAAGAAGGTGGACAGGTGAGTTGGTTATTCTCCATTCCCCTGCCCCTGCCAAGACCCATGATCCTTACCTTCTGTGATCTGCTCTGTGCTGCTGGGATGATCCCTTTGGACTGACTCTTCCAGCTGCCAGGTCCTCTGGTTTCTGTTTAGGTTTCACCAGTGGGAGACAACATCAAGAGACTGGATGACAGGAAGAAAAAGAGGTCAAGATGCGTCTCACCTCACTCTTCCCCTGCTTCTATACTGCAGTTCTGTCAGTGGCTTTATTGCTTTGTGACAGCTACTAGGATTCCTCCGCTACAAGGCACCAACTCTCACTAGATTTCCAGAATACCATTTCTTCCTTCCTCCTTTAAACTTACGGAGGTAATGGATTCACGCTATTGCTAGTCTCTGGGTGCCTCAAGACTCACATTGGTTCTTTGGACAAATTGCAAAAAATTATTTGATGTCCATGTCCTAACTTTCAGAACCTGCATGGAAAACCAATCTTTGCAGATGTGATCTGGAGAGGAGATCATCTTGGATTATCCGGGTGGGCTCTCAATTTAATGACAAGTGTCCTTATGAGAGACAGAAGAAGAGAAGACACAGAGACGAAGCACAGACACTAGCTTGGCCACGTGATAAATATTAACATCATTAGGGGTAAGTCTGGTGAATATCAAGCACCCTTAATTTGATGCAATGAAAATGTCACTTCTTTTCTGTGGTCTCCTAAAAACCCACAACCTCATCCAACTGTGCAAAAAAGTCAAAATCAAACTGAGAGACATGCTACAAAAATGTTTAGATGATATAAACCAAAGTAAACCAGAAATTGTCACAGACGAGAATCAACTAAGGAGAGCTGATGGCTCAAGGCAGCATGGATTGAATTTTAATGAAGAAAAAAGAACCTTTATGGAAACACCAATGACATGCAAGTAGTCTGTGTTTTAGTAAGTAGCCCTCTATCAGTGATCATCTCTTTGTTTTGGTGGTTATGAAGGTGCTGACATTAGGGGGAGCTGGATGAAGGGTACACCCTCCTTAGTGAACTAGGTATGAATGGAGAGTTGAAGCATTTCGGGAGTCTGCCAAGGGTTTGGGGGTGGTGGTGGGATGACATTGGAATTACATAGCTGTAGTAGTGTAAATAATAATAATTACAATAGCAATCAGTACTTTAACAAGTTCTTAACAAGAACCAGGTACTAACCTGGGAATTTTATGTACAACACTTGATAGAATCCCCATAGTAGTAGCCTCAACAGGTTGATACTAGCTTTGCCTTCATTTTAAGGATGTGGAAGCTCAGGTTGAGAGAAACGAAGCAACTTTGCGGGTGTCACTCGTCTAGGAAGGAGATCTGGGATTTGAACTCAACTCTGTCTGACTCACACCCATACCCTCAAGATTACATTTATTTTCAGGCTCCAGTCCACCCAAAAATACAGAAGGGATTGGTTGTTAGCTTTGCTACGCGGTCAGTAGGCTAGCTTGGGCTCAACTGCGTTGTATTCTTGGAGCTTCAGAAGAAGCAAGGGACAAATCCCAAACTGCAAGTGTTTTTCAAGCCTCTGCTTATGTGACATTTGCTGGTATCTCATTTTCCAAGACACGTCACATGACGGGTGGAGGCTCGCGCGTGGAGATGCAGACTGCTGCTGACAGAACGACCCACCGCATCGCATTGCAGGGGACGGGAGCATGGAAGAACACGATTAATGCCCACTTCTCAGATGTGTGGCCACTCAGACTAGGGGGAAGAAGACAGTGGCGGGTCCAAGCCTCCAGACTTCCAGCTCAGGGGGTCTCCAATGATCTTCATTACCCACAGGTTGAGTCTTGAGATACAGGGATTCAGACTGAGGGCAGAGAAGGGTCAGGAAAGTCTGGTGAGCAGGACATTGTACAGCTGCCAAAATGCAAGACTGACTAAAATAGGGCCAGCTGTGGGAAAGAGCAGGTGGGCGAAGGCCTCCCATGTCAGGTTCAAACACCTAGGTTTGCAGGGCCAGGAACTCTCCAGGCCAAGGATTGGATCCAGCCCATTCCCTTGCCCAGAATAGGACCCAAAAACAGGTAGGAATTGATAAGGCTGTGTGTTAGAAGTGAATACGTAAATGTAATGTAACACATGGGTGCTTGTACTTCATATACTCACGTATGTAAAAAAGTACGAACTGTTTTTATTTTAAAGAATTAAGTTAAAAAATTACTCTAAATATAAGGCTCACTCTTAAGAATAAAATTTCCTTTGTCTTCCATCTTGCAAACTACCATTCAGAAAATTTTGCAATATGATTTTTTTCCTCACTTTTTTTGAAAGTAATGGGTATACTTACCATTTTTTAACTTCTTACAGTGACTTTCTTTGCTCCAAAAAAACCCACTTGAGTACTTTATACCAACTCATGCTTCCTTCCTGTTTACTTATTTTAAAATGGCATGGGCAAAAATACAAAATAATTACATAAAATATCAGGACCTGATCAGTTGACAGTGGACCTTTAAATAAAACATGTCCTCCAATAAAGTAAGTCGAACTGGAAGTGTCCAAACATGTCCCAAGTATACCTATTGATCCAATAAATTGCTAAGTTCACCATGACAGCTATTATTCCATAGGCAAAGCAGAAACTGCCCAGAGGTCACATATTAATCCTCCACATGTTGACTCCAGGAAGAGCATAGGCACCATCCACAAAGCAGAAGACATCAGTGACTGATTGTTCTGAAGCTGCATGGCATTTCCATGCAACTCAAGTGGTTTGCTTCCTACCCACACTGGGTAAAGGGGTGTTACTAAAACATCAGGGAAGCAAACACCATTCTGAGGACATTAAACTTCATCATAATAAGAATTTAGGATTGCATCTAGGGTTGAGCTGTATTCTGGTGGAGAAGTTCTTCTTGTGGCAGAAGGTCTGGATGGCTGTGAGAGCCACGTGCCACCATGGCCATGCCCTTGACCTGCTAATAGGAGCCGGGGATGCTGTTCTGTAGAGAGAGGTTGTTGAAGACCACATAGACACAGAAGTGGAAAGCCCAGAGAAAGGGTATGTGACCCAGCAAATTTTTGGATCCAACGTCCAGCAGACATACAGGCCCAGCCAAGTGGCCACAAGATGCACTAGGGTTAAGCTCACGTTGGGGATTCTTTTATTGAGGCGCATGATGCAGATGGACACTAGCAGGCTGGGAAGGAGCCCAGTGGGGTTGCACCTGCTGCCTGGCCTGGGAGAGGTGCACACCTGTCAGCTTCTAGGTGAGCAACCACCACTGTAGCAGGCATCTGCTCTGCCACCACCCCATCTAATGACAAACCCCCGACTACAAAAAAGTTACAATTGACAACACATTCAAGTCTTATTGTTGGGCAGGTATAGATATTTAGTTTACAAAGGGTTTGGAATTTCTCAGATCACTTTATTTGGGCATTTCTGCTGTGCCCAAGCAGTGATGCTTTGGAAACAGCACAACTGTCCTCGGCTGGTGCTTAAATCAGGAGTGATAAGGCCAGATGTGGTAGATCCTACCTGGTAGAATATCAATATGCTTACTTTCCAGGGGGCTTTATTCAACCCCTCTCTTTGATAATAATTGTTGGTGCAAAAAAATAGGCTTCAAGTCCTGAGGAAAATCATAAACTGTGAAATGATATATGATTTAATAGAATGCAGAGTCGGGACCTCCTTTCTGAGGCGGAAAATGCAAGCAGCTTCAGTCCTAACTTGAATCTTACTAGCTGTGAGGCCTCAGGGGTGTTACTTATACACTCTGTGCCTCAGTTCCCATATATGCAAAAAGATAATATTAATAGTAGCTAGTTCCTGTGATTGTGAGGATGAATGACAATGTGCAGCTCACAGGGCATGCCTGGCATACGATGGGTGCTGTCTTGTTAGTGATGGTGAGTCACTCATCGGGGTGCCAGGACAATGATTTTATGCATTTCCTAGAACTGTTTAATGAGTATGTGTGCTTTTCAGTTAAAACAAAAATGAACAAAGCCTTTATATTTTAATATACTTCAGTTTTATTTTTGGTATCATTAATGTGCAATCACTTGAACAACATTATAGTTACTAGACCCCCGATTATCAAGTCCCCCGCACATACCCCATTACAGTCACTCTCCCTCAGTGTAGTGAGATGCTATAGAATCATTACTTGTCTTCTCTGTAAACACTGCCTTTCCTGTGTCCCCCCCCCCCGCTACATTATGTGTGCTAATCGTAATGCCCCTTTTCCCCCCTTATCCCTCCCTTCCCACCCATCCTCCCCAGTCCCTTTCCCTTTGGTAACTATTAGTCCATTCTTGGGTTCTGTGAGTCTGCTGCTGTTTTGTTCCTTCAGTTTTTTCTTTGTTCTTATACTCTACAGATGAGTGAAATCATTTGATACTTGTCTTTCTCCACCTGGCTTATTTCACTGAGCATAATACCCTCTAGCTCCATCCATGTTGTTGCAAATGGTAGGATTTGTTTTCTTCTTATGGCTGAATAATATTCCATTGTGTATATGTACCACCTCTTCTTTATCCATTCATCTACTGATGGACACTTAGGTTGCTTCCATTTCTTGACTATTGTAAATAGTGCTGCCATAAACATAGGGGTGCATATGTCTTTTTCAAACTGGGCTGCTGCATTCTTAGGGTAAATTCCTAGGAGTGGAATTCCTGGCTCAAATGGTATTTCTATTTTGAGTTTCTTGAGGAACCACCATATTGCTTTCCACAATAGTTGAACTAGTTTACATTCCCACCAGCAGTGTAGGAGGGTTTCCCTTTCTCCACATCCTCGCCAACATTTGTTGTTGTTTGTGTTTTGGATGGCAGCCATCCTAACCGGAGTGAGGTGATATCTCATTGTGGTTTTAATTTGCATTTCTCTGATGATTAGGGATGTGGAGCATCTTTCATGTGCCTGTTGGCCATCTGAATTTCTTCTTTGGAGAAGTGTCTGTTTGGCTCCTCTGGCCATTTTTTAATTGGCTTATTTGCTTTTTGTTTGTTGAGGTGCATGAGCTCTTTATATAATTTGAATGTCAACCCCTTATCAGATGTCATTTATGAATATATTCTCCCATACTGTAGGATGTCTTTTTGTTCTACTGATGGTGTCCTTTGCTGTACAGAAGGTTTTTAGTTTGATATAGTCTCACTTGTTTATTTTTGCTTTTGTTTCCCTTGCCTGGGGAGATATGTTCATGAAGAATTTGCTCATGTTTCTGTCCAAGAGATTTTTGCCTATGTTTTTTTCTAAGAGTTTTATGGTTTCATGACTTACATTCAGGTCTTTGATCCATTCTGAGTTGACTTTCATGTATGGGGTTAGACAGTAATCCAGCTTCATTCTCTTACATGTAACTGTCCAGTTTTACCAACACCAGCTGTTGAAGAAGCTGTCATTTCCCCATTGTATATCCATGGCTCCTTTATTGTATATTAATTGACCATATATACTTGGGTTTATATCTGGGCTCTCTATTCATTTCCACTGGTCTATGGGTCTGTTCTTGTGCCAGTACCAAATTGTCTTGATTACTGTGGCTTTGTAGAAGAGCTTGAAGTCAGGGAGTGTAATTCGCCCTTCTTTTTTCTTCCTTCTCAGGATAGCTTTGTTTTTTCTGGGTCTTTCATCATTCCATATGAATTTTAAAACTATTTTCTCTAGTTCATTGAAGAATGCTGTTGGTATTTTGATAGGGATTACATTGAATCAGTAGATTGCTTTAGGCAGGATGGCCATTTTGACAATATTAATTCTTCTTACCCAAGAGCATGGGATGAATTTCCATTTATTAGTGTCCTCTTTAATTTTTTTAAGAGCGTCTTGCAGTTTTCAGGGTATAGGTCTTTCACTTCCTCGGTTAGATTTATTCCTAGGTATTTTATTCTTTTTGATGCGATTGTAAATGGAATTGTTTTCCTGATTTCTCTTTCTGCTAGTTCACCATTAGTGTATAGGAATGCAACAGATTTCTGTGTATTAATTTTGTATCCCACAAATTTGCTGAATTCAGATATTAGATCTAGTAGTTTTGGAGCAAATTCTTTTGGGTTTTTTATGTTCACTATCATGTCATCTGCAAACAGGGACAGTTTTAATTCTTCCTTTCCAATCTGGATGCCTTTTATTTCTTTGTGTTTTCTGATTGCCATCGCTAGGACCTCCAGTACTATGGTGAATAAAAGAGGGGAGAGTGGGCATCCTTGTCTTGTTCCTGATCTTAAAGGAAAACCTTTCAGCTTCTCACTCTTAAGTATAATGCTGGCTGTGGGTTTGTCATATATAGCCTTTATTATGTTGAGGTATTTACCCTCTATACCCAATTTGTTGAGAGTTTTTATCATGAATGGATGTTGAATTTTGTCGAATGCTTTTTCAGCATCTGTGGAGATGATCATGTGGTTTTTGTCCTTTTTGTTGATGTGGTGGATGATGTTGATGGATTTTTGAATATTGTACCATCCTTGCATCCCTGGGATGAATCCCACTTGATCATGATGGATGATCTTCTTTATGTATTTTTGAATTTGGTTTGCTAATATTTTGTTGAGTATTTTTGTATCTATGTTCATCAGGGATATTTGTCTGTAATTTTCTTTTTTGTGGTGTCTTTGCCTGGTTTTGGTATTAGAGTGATGATGGCCTCGTAGAATGAGTTTGGGAGTACTCCCTCCTCTTCTACTTTTTGGAAAATTTTAATGAGGATGGGTATTAGGTCTTCACTAAATGTTTGATAAAATTCAGCAGTGAAACCATCTGGTCCAGGAGTTTTGTTCTTAGGTGGTTTTTTGATTACCAATTCAATTTCTTTGCTGGTAATTGGTCTATTCAGATTTTCTGTTTCTTCCTGGGTCAGCCTTGGAAGGTTGTATTTTTCTAGAAAGTTGTCCATTTCTTCTAGGTTATCCAGTTTGTTAGCATGTAATTTTTCATAGTATTCTCTCATAATTCTTTGTATTTCTGTGGTATCCATAGTGATTTTTCCTTTCTCATTTCTGATTCTTTTTATGTGTGTAGACTCTTTTTTTTTCTTGATAAGTTTGTATAGGGGTTTATCTATTTTGTTTATTTTCTTGAAGAACCAGTTCCTGCTTTCATTGATTCTTTCTATTGTTTTATTCTTCTCAATTTTATTCATTTCTTCTTTAATCTTTATTATGTCTCTCCTTCTACTGACTTTGGGCCTCATTTGTTCTTCCTTTTCTAGTTTCATTAATTGTGAGTTGAGACTGTTCATATGGGATTGATCTTCTTTCCTGAGGTAGGCCTGTATTGCAATATATTTCCCTCTTAACATGGCCTTTGCAGCGTCCCACAGATTTTTCAGTGTTGAATTATTGTTGTCAGTTGTCTCCATATATTGCTTGATCTCTGTTTTTATTTGGTCATTGATCCATTGATTATTTAGGTGCATGTTATTAGGCCTCTATGTATTTGTGGGCTTTTTCGTCTTCTTTGTGTAATTTCTTTCTAGTTTCATTCCTTTGTGATCTGAGAAGCTGCTTGGTACAATTTCAATCTTTTTGAATTTACTGAGGTTCTTTTTGTGACCTAGTATATGATCTATTCTTGAAAATGTTCCATGTGCACTTGAGAAGAATGTGTATCCTGTTGCTTTTGGATGGAGTGTTCTGTAGATGTTTGTTAGGTCCATGTGTTCTAATATGTTGTTCAGAGCCTCTGTCTCTTTATTTATTTTCTGTCTGGTTAATCTGTCCTTTGGAGTGAGTGATGTGTTGAAGTCTCCTAAAATGAATGCACTGCATTCTATTTCTCCCTTTAATTCTGTTAGTATTTGTTTCACATATGTCGGTGCTCCTGTGTTGGGTGCATAGATATTTATAATAGTTATATCCTCTTGTTAGACTGACCCTGTTATCATTATGTAATGTCCTTCTTTGTCTCTTGTGACTTTCTTTGTTTTGAAGTCTATTTTGTCTGGTACAAGTACTGCAACTCCTGCTTTTTTCTCACTATTAGTTGCATGAAGTACCTTTTTCCATCCCTTTACTTTCAGTCTGTGTATGTCTTTGGGTTTGAAGTGAGTCTCTTGTAGGCAGCATATAAATGGGTCTTGTTTTTTTATCCATTCAGTAACTTTATGTCTTTTGATTGGTGCGTTCAGACCATTTACATTTAGGGTGATTTTTGATAGGTATGTACTTATTGCCATTGCAGGCTTCAGATTTGTGGTTACCAAAGGTTCAAGGGTAATTCCCTTACTATCTAACAGTCTAACTTAAGTCATTTCATATACTATTACAAACACAACCTAAAGGTTCTTTTTTTTTCCTCCTTTTTCTTCCTCTTCCATTCTTTGTATGTTATGAATCATATTCTGTACTCTTTGTCTATCCCTTGAGTGACGTCTATTTAGCCTTAGGAATACTTCCACCTATAGGAGTCCCTCTAAAATGCACTGTAGAAGTGGTTTGTGGGAGGTAAATTCTCTCAGGTTTTGCTTATCTGAAAATTGTTGAATCCCTCCTTCAGATTTAAATGATAACCTTGCTGGGTAGAGTATTCTTGGTTCAAGGCCCTTCTGCTTCATTGCATTAAATATCATGCCACTCCCTTCTGGCCTGTAAGGTTTCTGTTGAGAAGTCTGATGATAGCCTGATAGGTTTTCCTTGGTATGTGATCTTTTGTTTCTCTCTAGCTGCTTTTAAAAGTCTGTCTTTATCTTTGATCTTTGCCATTTTATTATTATATATCTTGATGTTGTCCTCCTTGGGTCCCTTTTGTTGGGAGATCTGTGCACCTACATGGCTTGAGAGACTATCTCCTTCCCCAGATTGGGGAATTTTTCAGCAATTACTCCTTCAATTACACTTTCTATCCCTTTTTCTCTCTTCTTCTTCTTCTGGTACCCCTATATGCAAATATTGTTCTGTTTGGATTGGTCACACAGTTCTCTCAATATTCTTTCATTCTTAGAGATCCTTTTTTCTCTCTGTGCCTCAGCTTCTTTGTATTCCTCTTCTCTAATTTCTATTCCATTTACTGTCTCTTCTACTACATCTAATCTGCTTCTAAATCCCTCCATTGTATGTTTCATTTCAGATATGGAATTTCTTAATGATTGAATCTCCAACTTAAATTCATTCCTGAGTTCTTGAATATTTTTCTGTACCTCCATAAGCATGTTTGTAATTTTTATTTTGAACTCTCTTTCATGAAGATTGGTGAGTTCAGTTTCATTAGGCCCTTTTTCTGGGGTTTGTGAGATTTTGGTCTGAACCATGTTCTTTCGACGTTTCATATTTCTGTGTGGTACCCACTAGTGTGCAGAAAATCCAGTCTCTGGAGCTTCTCAGCCCCTAGAGTGAGGTTGGGTGTTCTAGGGGAGTGGAGCTGGTGCCTGGGGAGAGGAAAGATCTGTTTCCTGAATCCCGTCTGCAGTGCCTGTCTCCAGTATCAGAGCCAGAAGGCCAAGCACACACATGTTAGTCTCTGTGCTTTGCATCTCCAGCTGTTGTAGGCAGGGCCTCATTCTGGCTGGCCTGACACCAGCACAGTGACTGCCAGTTTGCAGACCAGTGCCGGCAGGCTAGAAGGAAGGTGCAGCAGGCTGTGTGTCACAGTGGGGGGCCTCAGAGCTGAGTAGGCAGCCAGGGGAATGGAGCACATGAAGCTCCTCAAAGTTCCCAACCAGCTGGGCAGAGCGTGCCCAGACAACCTTGTCCAGCTCTCCGTTCTCCCATGCAGCAAGCTCCATGCAAACCCCGCCCATCCAGCAGTCCTCTCACTGCTAGGAAGACTCTCAGACCACCTGCCCCTCCTCTGACAGAGCAGCCAGATGCGGATCCACCCCTCCACAAATGGCCAGAATGTCAGTCTCCAAGCACTCCGCCCTGCCAGCTCCCCAACGTCTAGAGCACCAGACTATAGGCTTCCACTCACAAAGCAGACCTCCAGGGCTAGGCCTCAGCAGTTCCAAGTTTCCACCCCCTTTCTGCTCCATTTCTCTTCCTACTGCTGGTGAGCTGGGGTGGGGGAAGGGCCTGGGTCCCGCCAGATTAAGGCTTTCCTACGTTACCCTGTTTCATGTGGTCTGCTTTGTTTGTGGGGTCTGTATGCAGTCTGGTTCAGCCTTCCTTCTTGTTGCTGTCTTAGGATTAGTTTTATTAATTAACTATATTTTTGTACCATTTGTGGTTTTGGGAGGAATTCTCCATGTCACCTCTCATGCTGCCATCTCGAATCTCCCTAGATTTCTGTTTTAAGGTTAATTTAGACTGTTCTTCAAGAAAAGTTTCTGGTATAAGCTCAGAAATATTATTGCTTTATATCTGAATGACTTGTTGGTTACTATAAAATAGTGGTTCTCATTTTAGAGGATTAAAATGGAGGGAATAGGAAGGCAGACAGAAACCTCCTCCCAAAAACACATAAAAGAGGAAAATACAACAAATGCAACTAGACCTTAAAATGACCTGAGGGCTGCAGAACAGACCCCCTATACCTGAGGAAGAAGAGAGGACCACACAGAAAAGGGCCAGAAAACATAACAGACACATCTACTACAAAGGAAGAAACACAGAAACCCTGAAAAAATGACCAGGCAGAGGAATATGATCCAAACAAAACTACAAGACAGAACCCAGACAGAGGACTAAATGAAATAGAAATCAGCAGTATTCTTGATAAAGATTTCAAAATAAATGTCATAAACATGCTCACAGATTTACAGAAAAGAATTCAAGATCTCAGGGAGGACTTCAACAAAGAGATAGAAAAAGTGAAAAAGAGCCACTCAGAGCTGAAAAATACAGTATCTGAAATGAAACACACAATGGAGGGATTTAAAAGTAGATTCAATCATGTAGAGAGGATGGTTGAAATGGAAATTAGAGAACAGGGGAACAAAGAAGCTGAGAAACAGAGAGAAAAAAGGATCTCTAGGAATGAAAGAATGATATTAAATGTCTGTTATTGAAAGCCACTGAGTGTTGGGGTGGCTTATTACATAACAGTATGGTGTCAATAGCAGTAATAGATCAACAGGTCTTTATGATTTTGCTTTTGAATGAATTCACTAAAAAATTAGGCTCTAAATATATATTTGCAAATTCATCTTTTTTTTCCCCTACTGGGATAATGACTGTTACTCATGTGGTTTGAGCTGCCTACCAAAATACATATTTGGCAGAGCATGGAATTGACTATGTAAGGACAGACTTCTGCAAAGATTAATTTCTACAAGAGGTAAAAATGTCTTTCAAATCACTTTAGAATTCTTTCAGGACTATGAATATGAGTGACCTTTATTAAAAACTTAGATGCATGTGGGACTTTGAAATAAAATAAGCTCTGAGTCAGAAAACAATTGGTGTAGCAGTAGTATCTATTGCATTCTGGGGAAGAGCTGAGTGGCTTCATTATTTCAGCCTTTCAATTTCTAGAAACATTTCTTCCATTTGGCTTGTGAGATTAGAGAGTTAGCAAAGAAGAGACAAAACAGCACTGAGATGAGCTGCTTAAACAAAGTGCTTTGATTCTTTGTGATCAGAAATCTCATTTACATAAAATGAGGAATAATTAAATCTCATCTTAATTGTGATCTCTCCTAATTTAATTGAATTTTAATACTTAGGTCAGTGGCTGAAGTGCAAAGCCAATTTCTTTTGGAAAGGTTTTTCAATTAATTTTCCTCATTCACAGGAGGAGGCTGAGAGAGCCCATTCTGAATGAACTATTAAATGAACATGTTTTAGGTTTTGGACAAGTACATTGACAGGGGTCCATCCAGCTTGGGAAGGTTTCCAGCTGTATTTAGGTAGGCTTAGTTGTCACTGGTAAATTCAAAGATGTAGGCAGATGTAGAAGAAGAGTCTTGTTAAATGTGGCAGAAATTCATCTTTAGTCGTATCTCTTTTTCTCCTGAGTATGAAGTGGATGACATGAGCTTGAGAAGCAGTAGCCTAAAGGTGAGGTAACTAGAATCAGAGAATGCTAGAATATGAAGCCACCTGAGAGGCCAGCAAAGCTAGTCCAACCCACTGCATAAGGAAATGGAAACCCTCAAAATTGGCAAACCCCTGATCTTCCCAAGGTTGTTGAGAGAGTGAATTCCACAGCTGGGTGATCCATGTAGATTCTGCACTTCATAATTCTGGGTGCTTACCAAACAGATTAAGAAAAATGATCTGGACTGAAGGTTCCCAAAGACAGAAATCATTTAGGATGGCCATGTGCATAGGTGTGACTTACCAGCCTTCCAAGGCACAAGCAATTGATGCCTTTGCTTTGCTGTGCCATTAGCACATCCTTGGGGACCCTGCTGGGTGGATAGCCACCTGAGCAGTGTCTTTTCCATTGGGAGTTCTCCCAGAGCATTGCCTATCCTGGCTCCTGGCCCACTCCGGAGTCCAAGTCTATTGCAGGATCTCTTCTGACAAAGCTGCTTTGGGTGCCCCATGGCGTCAAGGTCATGTCTGTTGAGGCAGTGTGGTTATCCAGAAGCGTAGGTCAGTGGCTTCCGGCAGGGGATGGTTACATAAGCATCCTGCCAGCCACCCGAGTGGAAACAATGGCCCCAGCACTTCTAAGAGAAGAGAACACGCCGGGGGCAGTGTGTGGCTGGGGTGCAAATGTGCACATGCTCTCTGGCCTGGCTGGAAGTGATTTTTCACATCATTGGAGGAAGCAGGAGAAAAGGTTCCTCCATGTGCCAGACTCACGATGCCCTAAAACACCAAGTACTTCAGCTTTGTTGGGGCTTTGAGGGGCTTAGGGTCTGTTTATTTTTATCGTTACTTATTCTTTACTCCCATTTCAAGTGACAAGCACTTTATTCAGTTTTCTGAACAGACTGATTGGCCCTCTGGGTGTCCGGGAATGAAAGGTCATCCATCCACTTTGCAAACACATCCACTCGGGCGGAGAAAGCTCAGACCGTCTGTGACCTGAAAAAGCAACTCACGTGGTGCCCCCAGGCCAGGCCGGTCCAAGCGCTTTCCTGGGAGTGCTGAGAGGCCAGGAGGACTCCAGCAAGGTTAGGACACCGACTGGGGTCTTAAACCAAAAAGAGTAAAAAGATGGAATAAGGGAATTAACAAACACAGCAGGAGGGAGAAAAATGGATTAGGAGGGATGTGGAGAAGACTGGGGGGTGGCTGGGGACAGGTGGAAAGGAAGGATCGCTTTTTCTTTTGAGAAATATTTCTATCAGGACAGCATTTGACCAGAAGAAAGCAGGCCTCAGTTCTATTGTATCAGATTAACACCAAACAAATGTTTCCTTCCAGAAGCAAGTTTTGTCTATTCATAAATCAGAGAGCAATATAGCATAGTGGCTAAAACCTCAGACTTTTGAGTCACACAGACATGAGGTCGCATCTCTTAACAGTTTACTATGTTCTCTGAGGCTCTGGTTTTCTCCTTATACAATGAAGAAAGAATAGAAGCTACTTCAGAGTTATTGTGAGTATTTAACGAGATAATGTGTGAGAGCTTTGTGAAATGTCTCACACGTGGGTGGTTGATTCTCGAGTTTTAGCTGTTATTTAATGAGTACTACAATGGCCATAGCCCTCGCGAGATTTTAAAAGATACACAAGGATAGAAAATATCCTCAAGGAACTTAGGGTCTGCTGGCAGATATCAGGTTAACATATATGAAACAATACTGAACAGCCCAAGGCAGTATAAAATGTAGGGGACACACTTAAGTCCTACGTGGCTTTACAAAGCCCATGGGCACGAAAAGCCAAGAGATTATGGTTAATCATCAGTGAAGTGGTATATGCAACTAAGTGCTAGAGAGGGACAGCTTTAATGGGCATACAAACCGCCCAGAGATTTCCTAATAATGTAGCTCATAGTTCGGTCCTGGGGTAAGCCTGGATCCTGCATTTCTAAGGAACTCCTAGATGACGTCCGTGTGACCGGTCCTCAGACCACTCACTGAGTAACAAGGACTTAGCTGCTGGAGCGTCTTTCAGGCTAATGCGCCCGCTCAGTGATCCGGTGCTTCTGTTACACCTATTAAGCAATAAATACAAAAGGGGATGAAAATGACAAAAATCACCACCATCACCACCAGCACTGTTATCTACCTGAAACAACTAGAGAAAAATTATTCAATATGAGATGATCCGGGACCAGATCTTGATTAAGTACAAACAGAAATGAATGAGAGAAACCACTGTGTGGCCACACCAGTCACGGAGGGTTTCCTAGGTAGGTGACACTTAAGCTAAAAGCTAAAAGAAATGACAACAGGGAGCAGGAAGGAATAGGGGGACAGATCCCCTAACTCTGAATCCTTTTACCTCTTTATCTTTTTTAATTACAGGTAATTCATGTCTGGCTCTCAGATGACTTTTTGGAACACTCACTCCAGCGTTTCCGTGACTGACACCCTCCCCTCCCCACAAACACTCACACACCCAGTAAGTTTACTCCCTCCTCATAGGAAAGGATCAAAATTAGATTCTTATTATTTATTATTAGACTACATTGAAGCCTGTTTCCTTTCCAAGAAAGAAAAGCCTAGAGAAGAATGAGTTCCCCAGGTTGAGGCCATGAAAATGTTTTTGATGTTGGGAGCATTGCTGAAATGCGAGAATAACTAACATGTTGTCCTTATGGGCTATGTAATTCTAAGTAACAGTGTGTTCATTCTGATTTATAATACTAGGTACATAAGATGAACTTCTTGGTGAGGAAATGAAATCTGCTTTGGTATCTTATCCAGCTGAGCAGATCTTAAAACATAGGCTTCAAATTACCCTTTCTACCCTGGTATTTTTCCAAAGTCCTACAAATAAGTTATACCCACTATGTCCAGGAAGCAAACTGAGGGAGAAATTATAGGGAGGGAAAGTAGCTGGTGTTTTGCATAAATGGATCTATCCTGTAAACCCACATGTAGAGACAGGAAGGGCATTTTGTCCCTGGGACCGGAACAAAGGGGATTTGGAAGGGGAAGCCTGACCAACCTCATTGGCTGAATGGAGGGCTCCCCGAAGGGAAAGAATTTAGGAGCTTTAAAAGGATTCCTTAGACTACAAAACCACCATCACGCTTACTCATTACAGAAATTTGTAGAATATGGAACAAAGACTTTGGTTTCATAATTAGAGAGATTAATAATAATTGCCTGCATTTTGGAGGCTTTTAACCTTTGATGGCATGACAACAAACATGGCAGCAAATACTATAATATTTTGTCTTTTTGGAAATCACATTTCCTTCAGTATTAGCTTTCACATTTTATAATGGCTTTTATGTTGTATCACTACTTTGCATCTTGTACTCTCATTATTTCTGCTTTAACAATCAGTGCTTCAAAGGTCATAGGGAGAAATCAAAGCACCTGTCTTTTCAAATGCCAGTGGCTTGGATTTTGTTTTCTTCTGTTTTTAAAATTTTTTTATCCCAGTCTGTTCATTGACCAACACTGGAGTCCCACTTGCTGCTGACTGGTCCCATCTTAGGCAATGTCAGAAGCTGGCTTCTCATCCAGGAAAGTTTGAAACAGCTACATATATTCAAACACAAGAATCTTTAATTGCTGATTTTTTTTCAAAATATCTGTAAAGTTCGAGCATTGTTTCCCAAGCAGACATGGAATAGAGATAGAAAAAGACATCCTGGAATGGAAGAATGGTAGATGTCATCATTGAAAGTCTCATTTTTCATAGTTTTGTTGATGAAGATAAAATGAAAAAGAATATAACACCCAAGGGCAAAAGAAATCACCTTGGGCTCCCCAAAAGATGAAATAGGTCAGATAAGGGAAATAGCTTTTGCCCTGGGTCTTCCCAGTCTCCCCACTGGGAATCTGGAAAGCCAATGGCCAGAAAGATAGGGAATCAATTGGCAGGCTGGGTCTGAAGCCTCTGACTTCCTTTCTTCCATTCCATTACACCACATTGCATCTGAGAAATAAGTAAGGGACAGAGTCTCCCTCAGTAGTGGAGTTACCGAGGTAGGCTGTACTAAGATAGCTATGTAGGATGGCTTTGAGAACATCTCAGCCAAGTCAACAGAACAGAAATTGCTTATTAGAAAATTTCGGCATTGGGTTGAAATAGCCTGATTGCAACAGCTCCACCATTTCCCAAGAAGCCCCATTATTGTGGGCATTGGCTGGGAGCATCCTGAGGGAAGCATGGCTTCTGCATGAACACTGGGATAGAGCTGAAGGCACAGTGGCCAGGAGGTTGCCAACAATTATGCTCCTTGCCAGTGGTCCTCTGAAAAAAGGCATGTGTCGAGTAGCACACTGTCAAGGGCCACCCATGGGCTCTTAGCTGTGCATAAAGATCATCCATGAGGATAGAGAAACATTATTTTAATTAGAGACATCAATCTGAACTCACTGGAACAAAGATAAGAAGATCATAAAAGCAATAGGTTTTCTACAAAACAGTATAACATGCACACAGCTAAAGCTTAAAAAGAGCTCAGAGAGGGAAAGGACTGTTTTCTTTTAAAACACATTTGTAGCATGAATAAAAATGAAAAAACTGTAGCTCCTTTTCTTGGAAAAGATGCAACACTAAAATATTCATTTACTCACCCAATCAAAACCTATTGAATATCTCACTACACACAGAATTCAGCTATGCATGAGGAGTAAAGATAAGAGATATTTTTTTCATTTCCATTAATATAGAGAGGGTCGCAGACCCTTTAGAGAATCTTATTAAGCTAGACACCAAAGATAGAAAAGGGTTTAGGAGGGAATACATGGAGAGAAAGAAATGTTAAGTGGTGAAGGGGTGAAGGAAGAAGAGAAAAGCAGCATATAATGAATATTCACAAAAAGTTTTGTATAGGGGACAACTAGGTTCTTGAGTTCACTATATCATAAACTCCTAATTCATACCTGTCTTCTCTGAGAGGAAAATGATTTTTCAGACAGGAACAAATAGAACACATATTTACTAGAGTAAGTGAAAAAAACACATTGTAAGAAAGTATAAACTGCTCTTGGTGAGTTTATGTCCATTGGTTGTAATAAATTTCATCTCAGGATACTCAGGGGTGTATATAAATAACACTGCTAACTCACAGTCTGTTTTTTTCAAGAAAACGTGAAGAAGAGAACACATGTTGTATAAATGATGGCACCATATCTCCAAAGGGGAAAAATATAGATAAACTGACAGACATGTTAGTAATTCTTAGTATTCTAGAAGAGGTTGATATGTACTTAGAAATGGAGAAGTAATCATTAGTAAGCAATTAATCAAAGCATACTAACCATACATCCTTTACTGCCTGGTTATCTCTAGCCTGGCAGGGTAGGGGAATAGAATAAGCAGCATCTTCTGTAATTTGACAAAGAATTAATAGATTCTTTCCTATGACCCTTGGTATTGGACAGAGCAGTGTAAGCTACATGATAATACAGCTAGGAGAACATGCAAAGGCTTGGTGACTGAATCCAAAGAAGCATTACTACCAGATTGATGTTTCATTGGTGTTTCTCAGGACGCCACCTGGCCAGGGTCCAGTTCAACATTCTATCAATGATGGTGATGATTTCCTAGAGTGCATGCAAGTACAGCTGGGGCATAGCATCAAGCTAAGGGTGTTGTAAATACTGTAGTGAAAGAATCAGCATCTAAAATGGATGGGTTTAAGTTGGGGCCTTTTTTGGGTTTGTTAAATTTAAAGATAATGGAGCTGGGACACTCAGAACATAATAGTATCCTTTCATTTCACATGGGGTAGGTCCCACTTGGAGCAGTACTATGTATACCCTGGTGCCATGTTTTTAATAGTATGTTTACAGACTGCACCTGTCCTGATGAGAGGTCTAGAATGATAAAGAACCTGAAAATAATTCAACATAAGAAATGGTTGAAGGAATCAGGGAGTGTTCGACCTGGAGAAGTGATTCAGAATGTTCATGCTGTTTAAATTATTCAGAAGGATTACATAAAAAGAGAATGACATGATTCTGTGACTCTGTGACTCTGGAGGAAACAACTGGACAGTTGAAAATATATTATAGGAGAATGTTTATTTAGCTTAAAGGAGAACTTTTTACCGCTGATTGTTGAGAAAAAAGGAAGGAAGAACATATTTTAGGAGTATTACAAATTCTTTTTTACTAGAAGTATCCACGTAGATATTCAGGTAGGTAAGCAAAGACCACCTGATAATGTCTAACAGGGAGAGCCATGCCTCAGAATTCAGTCGGGCTGAAGCCCTCTAAGGTATGCTAAAGTAGAAAGAGTTGAATAGAGGCAGGCCAGGGAACCTGGTCCTCAGCTTCCTTCAAGTACAATGATGTCTTTGGTTCTTTCTGATAAAAAGTTCTGATGCTTTGCTCTGGAAGTTTGAAATTCATTTAAAATCATTTCATGATCTCATATCAGTCAGGGTAAGTTCGATTATGCTGCAGTAACGAACAGCTCCAAAATCTCAGGGGCTTGAAATAAATGTTTGTTTCTTGCTCATATTACGTGTCCATTGCAGATCAACAGAGAGCCTTGGGAATCCAAAGTGCTCTGGCTTGTGCAGCTGGCAAAGGGAGAATTCAGTAAATGATGCATCAGCTCTTACAGACTTCCACCTGTCTATCATTCACAAGGGGGCCAGACAATGCATGGTCTTCCCTGGGCTCAGAGCAGAGGAAAGCCAGTTATCCTGAGTAGTAACTAGTGATTATCTGAAATTAAAATGGACTGGCTCATGCTTTAAAAAAAAATAAGGAACCTAAAGAAATAGCATGGATTTCTGTTCTGGGATGAGGTCCTGTCCCTGTCATGAACCCTCTCTAGGCAGCTCGCTTTACCTTTTTATACCTCAGTTTCTGTAAATCAAGAAGACTCTCTCTCTCTCTCCCTCAGGATTGTTGTTTCAATGCAATAAGTATGACTGCAATTCATAACATTTCAACCACCACACAAATGGAGTGGATGATGAATAAGCACTCATTGCCCAACACCTAAAAGAAACAACAATAGAAATGAGAAGTCCCTGTTTATTGAATGAGTTTTCATAATGTTCTTAAATGTAGAAAGCTCTTTTACCTGTGCATTTTAATATTCTTTTAACTATTTCCCCCACTTCCCAGGGAGGAAGGTAAAGGCAGTTGTTTCACTGGTCCACAAATGCAGACTAAGGCCCACAAACCCAGCAGGGAGGCCTCTGAAGACCCCCAGAATCCACATCAGGACCAGGACTACAGAGTGGCCAGCTCCTGACTCCCACCAGGCCAGTTCACATACTCTCCTTTCCCTCTTTGGCCTTGCTCCCTCTCATCCTCCTATTTCAATCTCTCTACAAAGTCTTGGCATAGAGAATGCGAGGCAATGGATGAGACCTTCTGCCAATGGCCTTCTCAAAAATAGTTCCAGTTTACCGGTGGCCTGGTCTGCTCCCCTGGGGAAGTCATGTGAGAGAGGCTGGGAACATGACAGAGACGTTTTAGTCCAAAGGCAGGCCAGATGTTCCAAGCATCCATTCTCCTTCTGCAGATGGCCAAGTAGTAATCGTGGCATCCAGGAATGTGGGCACAGGTCCATGAACTAGCAGCAGGGGAACTGACTGTGACTTGGGGGGTGAATTGGAAGGTTTGGAGGCACAGGTCACAGACTGGGCAGGGTAGACACGGACACGGGGCTTTGTTCTTCCATTAAGGAATGCTGCCCTGCCATGGGGTAGTGGGGCAGTGTAGGCGAGCTGAGCAAGAGTCCTGGCTGGGGCAAGTCACACTCACTCACTTGCCAAGCCAACCTAAGAGGATTTATCAGAGACTCAATAGGAGATCACCAAAATGCAGGCAGGCATAGTGTCTTCCCTTAAGGTAATTAGAAGTTGACTGCATAGGCAAGACCAGCATATGTAATAATTAGAAAGAATTACAAGGCAGTATAGAAAACAACTAAAATGGTAGAATTCAGATGAGGTACAATTCAGAAGTGGACTCGAATTATTGAGGAAGTTTTTTGAGTGATTTAGTGTAGCTCATACCTAAGATCTGCCTCTTCCATACTAGTCCAGATTATTCCAGCGTCTTCCAGTCTAATATAGACAGTTTCTTCTTAGCTAGCTAGATTTCCTCTTCAAATAAACTGATTTAAAGAAGCACTCTTTCACAGAAAAGTAGCTAACTACTCTTCTGTAAGATTAAGGCACGCTTCCCCCACCTGGGTTATTTGAAATGATTAGAGTGAAATTTTCCTTTAATTTAGATATATTAGTCCTTGTCATTTTCGATTGATAACCAAATATCAAACTGTCATTCTGTCCAACTGCTACTTTTCCTGTGCTTTTAAAAATAATGCTGCTAGCATGGAGAAGACAAGTAATGACTCTACAGCATCTTACTATGCTGATAGACAGTGACTGCAATGGGATGGGGTTGGGGGGGACTTGAAAATATGGGTGAATGCTGAAATCACAATGTTGTTTATACGAAACCTTCATAAGATTGTATATCAATCATACCTTAATTTTTTTAAAATGCTGCTGGTCATAATACTACGTCAGTTCTGTGTTGTATTGTCAAAGTAGGAGGATTTGGAGGGTGACTAAGGGAAGAGACCCCCTCCCATATAATCCCATTAGATAGCACGTGCATTCCACTCTATGTTAGGACCACCGTGGACCCTTCTGCTGCTGCCTAAAATGGCAAAGCTAATGCAGCAGGTGCTCAGCTAAATGCTTGCTGAATGAGCAACGTCTTCATTTGTTGAGAACTCTGCACCCATATTTTCCTTGGATGCACCAAAGCAACAACCTAGATGGGGATTGTGACTTCTTCTCCTTTGCTGGTCCTAGTTTAGAATTCATCACCCCAAATCAACTCTTATAGAAGCATCCTTTTCTTCTCTTTTGTCATGAAAACGGGACTAAGGAAACAGTAATTTAGTGTTTTCTTTCATCAGAACTTGTAAAATGATAGACAAGAATTCCTTGTTTTTTGCTGAAGATAGGAAAGGGGAGAATCTCAGGCAAAACCTGCTTCCAAAATTGAAAGAGATCTCATCTTGAAAAACAGTCTTCTCAACCTTTTCTCTGGGTATCTTGTGATTAAGGCTGTTTAAGGGCTTTCCAATGTATCATTTTGGTCAAGCTGACTAGCTATTTTCTCAAAGAGCTCGATACGACTGTCAGTATGGAGACAGGTGATCTTATGTTGAAATAACGTTGTTCACATTAAGCATTCATGAGGTGAACATTTTATCATAGGCCATCCAGAGGGCTGGACATGAGACCCTTTCTTTCTTCATCCTATTTTTAGACAGCTCATGTTATACACGGCACTTGCACCTGTCATCGGTAGTCTCAACAGCCAGCGGCCCATTTGTGTTGCTACTCTATGTGTGGGCCACATGCTGAGTTCTGGACTGGGGCTGAGGTTGTGTGAAGGTCACCATGGCCCATGGCCTTCATACAAGGGTACTCTTACCTGTAAGCCCTTGACTCAGAGTCAAACACTAATATCCCAAGGCAGTCATCCCTGTTGCTTTGCATGAAGGAAAATGATTTCTGGGTTCGTTTGTTTAAAAAATCCCACCAATATGCATACATACAAATCCATAGTCATCTACATACACAATATGTAATTACATTCAAAAGATTTATAGTTACGTGCCAAATTTAACAGTTGCAACCTATAGGCAAGAAGAAAGGGACTGGGGAAGAAGGGAAGAAGTCATGAAAGAATATTTTAACTTTTACCCCGTGAATCTTGGTATTGTTTGAATTTTTAACAGCTAGAATATTTTTATTACCGTGTCAGTAATTTTTAAATCTCTTGGCACAGAAGCTCTTACATAATATGAACTTAAAGGGAAAAAATAAAGAGAGAGGGAAGGAGGCAGGAAAGAAACAGAAACGGAAAAGAAAGAGTATGTACATGTACAAATTATCAAGAGCCAAATCCATGAGCTCTGAGTGAATACATTGGTTAGAGATAAATGAGGTTAGTTTAGAAAGACTTTGTGAATTGGTTGACTTTTGAGCACATTATTTTATATTAAATAATTTACTTCAAATACATAATAAATGAGATTTATTATACAGAATTAACAATAATAATATGCTTATGGTATCATACAAGATTTTCATTGCAGAAAATCTGGAAAATAGAGAAGAGCACAAACAAGAATATTTCTATTAGCAATAATCCAACCTATCAATTAATATTGCAGTGGATTGCCTTCCATTCTCTCTTTAAAAATTTTTACACTACATTTTGAAGGGCAACAGAAACATAGCGTCACAGAGAAGAGGGAGGTGGGGGTTGGGAGGCCATTCTAGGAGAGCAGGGAAGAAGTGTTCACCAACAGCTGTGAACTGCTTCTTTATCTCAAGCCTGAGATCCCAGGGAGCTTGTTTGGACCTAGAATATTGGTTATTATGTTTATCTCTGAGGTCTTGTCAGAGTAACAGCTTCTGTGGGTCTCAGTTGCCGTCTCTTTAAATGGAGATATTCCCTTTATCCTACCCACCTTGCTGCATTAAGTCCCCCAGACATAAACAAAGCACATTCCAATTGCAAATCAGTTCTCACCTGGAATACAGAGTGATACGATTATGCAGGTCTGTGGACTAGCTCATAAAAGCCTGCTTAAGGCAAAAAGTAGTTGAAGTGCCATACTGGGTATATATAGCAATATGATATCCTACCAGAGGATGGGCATTTTAAGACAGATTCTTGAATTTGGGGACCCACCCACCATTTATTTCTTCAAGAAAATGCATTTTGTCTGTTTGGAAGACTGTCAGTCCTGCTTATGAGTCTAGGACATCCCTTGGCAGCATTATCAGGGAGAGAAGAATGTAGCTGGGGACAGGTTTCATTGTCCTGGAGCAGCCCTAGCCTAGATACTGCACAGAGCAATCTCCTAAGAACAATAATGCAACAGCAGTAATGAGAGCAGCTATTTATTGGGAGATATAATGCTTTATATTGTATATCGCTTTGAATTTTCACGTGTCAACTCCATCACATAGTTACAATTATCTCCCCAATTTTATAAAGGAGGAAACAAGGCACAAGGTTAAACAGCTCCCCCTCAAGGTCATGCATATTTATCTAAGGTGAGCCAGCGTTTTAACTCTGATAAAATGACTCTATAGCCTCAGCTCTTATCAATTGATAATATATAGGCAGAAGAGGGAACCTTAGTAACCATTTGTGATCTGCCACCACTTGGAAGCCAGACCAGGCTATTACAGAGATCACTGGCCATTTTGTGAGGTATTCTAAAGGGTAGGGAGACGGTAGCAGAAATCTGACCTCTCTCTAAGAGATGCTGAACATGCAATTGTCTATGGACTCTGAGCGTGGCACTGGGGATGTTTGTCCATCCTGCTGGTAGCTGTAATGCTGTTGGTCATTTGAGGTTCTATGATCAAATACTCTGACTTTAGGATCTGGCGGGACACTGGGGGCAATATATAATCATCCCATTCTCTCCTGCAGGGCTCACTCCTCTGCTGGATCTATATTTCTGAATCATCTCTCAATTAAAATCAACCACCCATAGAATGCTCTGTTTCAGAAATGTGTCCTTTGATTTTAGCTTCTGCACATTTTTTTTTTCCTGTTTTGCTATATTGCTTATAATGTTTGTGCAGCTGCTTGGAGAGCAAAATATGCAATCAGTGTGATGCAATCATATTCTTTCCTTATCAGGGAAGGAAGAAAATGCCAACTTGAATTTTATACAATTTTCAAGAGCTCCATGATGCACAATGATAAGTTCACTTAATTGATGTGATCTTAATTGGAACCGCAAGGAAAATTGGAATGCACACAGAGTTCAGTTGTTTGTGTTTTTAATAGAACTGTTTGGCTGAGATTAGATCATTATCTCTCTCTAGTTCCTCAAATGATGGAGAGTTTGTATTTCTGAAATTTGCTGAAAATGGAAAGCCATATTACAGTGTGTTTTTTGCCTCCTCTTTTCTGGTATGCTGTCTTGCTGTTTCATATAAGATTTGGATTTTTGAGTTATGTTCTGAGAATGAGTCACCATAAGTAGGTATATATGTGTGTGTGTGTGTGTGTGTGTGTGTGTGTGTGTGTGTGTGTGTACAGATATATTTTTCTGTTCATGTTCCAGCAATTAGAGGCACAGGGACAGCCATTCATGTTCATTTCTAACTGACAATTTTATTTGTTTATTTACTTATTTATTCACATTTTTATTCATTCAGCAAATATCTACTGAGCCCAAGATATCTCTCTGGCTCTGTTGATAAATAGAAAATGCACAAAGGAATAAGATTAAATCCCACTCTCAAGATCTTCCCATCATTGGAGAAATGAACAAATACACCATGTGGCAGGTCCTGGGATAGAGATATGTACAAGGAGGGAGCAGACAGGAAGATATACCTACATTGGGGGTGGTCAATAGATTTCAGATACAAGGCTGAATTTTACCTGAACATGGAGAAGGGAGTCAAAGAAATTGGAGAGATTTTACTTTAGTCTTAATTTCTCTTGCCTGTGTTAATCAAAGTGAATCAACTTCAAATATCTCATTCATTTTTTTACCAATGATGTTCTTTTTAATTTTTTTACTGCTTTTTTTTAAAAGAGAGAGATTGGGTATTTAGTTTATTGATAATTATGCATTATCCTAGGTTGTCAGATAGCAATAGTGTATATTTTTATTGGAAGCACCTTTTATAAAGATTACATGAACTAGAATGAGAATGTGACTGTCCATAGCATTACATTTATTCAATCCATCAAAATCATAGTAGATATAAATTTTACCTAGTTTTTGGCCCTCAAACTAAAATTAAGGAGGTAGTATAATCAGTTACCCAAGTATTTGTTTAACATTCAAAGAGGTATTTTCAATGCATTTTCAGGGCTAGTCATCCACGAATAACTTCATAGGAAAGTCAGATGCTGCCTAATAACAAAGAGCACATTTCACTTTTCCGAGTGGGAGTAAGGAAGCAAAAGTGACCCCTGCATGTCCTCCTGGTATTTGCTACCTTCCTTTGCAATGACCAAAGGTCCTACACCCTAAAAATAAGGAAAGTTTCTAACACTGACAAGACTGGAAAACTCAGGAAAGGAAAGACCACTGTGTTGGGCAGAATATCAAACACAAGTGATAAAAACAATTAGAGAAATTATTCTGCTCCTACATCATCACTCTGTGACTTTGAAGAATTCCTTAATGTTTCTAATCCTCAATTTCTTCATCTGAGATATGGGAGAGTAGGACATAGGATTCAATAACTCTAAAATCTCAACTCTAATAGAAATACAATGTTAAGAGATGACCCTTGGTCACTTAGTTGGAAACAGTCAATAGAAGAGTTAAGAAAGAGTTTGGTCAAAAGGGCTTCTGATAGAGAATCGGTAAACTGTATTTCTAGCTCCAAGTCTCCTGTTGACTTACCTGTGTGACCTTGGACCAGTCACTACCTCTGTCCATAGTTGTCTCATCTATGAAACAGTGTGGGATGTGTGGCCTGTGGGCAGTGGGGTTCAGGACACGAACTAGATTATTGCTATGGTGTCTTTTTATAGCTTTCAGTTCTACACGTGGGTCAAGGTTCCCCAGGATATTTTACTAGTTCTTCTCTAGTTTCTCTAAAATAACACACTTTCCTTTTCCAGAAGGGATAAACAAGATCATCCTATTTTATAATGCTGAGTAAATTTTCTAAGACAGCCAAGATGACATTCTAATACTATTGAAATTCACCAGAAGTGTTAATTCTTTTAACTTAGATCTTGTGATAAACACCTACATTCGTAGGATCAGATAGAAAGTTCTTTCTTCCATTTTCTTTGACTATTTCTACAACTAAAGAGCTTCCTATCCCTTTGAATAAAGTGAATCAGTGCATCCTACAGTTTGTTCTTCTCTGAGGATCCTCATGCTTGTGATTTAACGCGTAGGGACAAGATGGAGCAGATGTCCTTGCAAACTCTCTCCAAATTTCAGCAGACTTTAGTACGTATTACAAGCTTGTTTGATTTCCTTACTTGAGGTCCCAGTAAATAAAGGATTCGGGGAATAAATTATAAAGAACTATTAGAAAACTTTTGGACTTTCATCTCTACCCTTATTAAATGCTTTTCTTGCATATCTGGGTCCCATGAGGAAATGTAGCAATTTAACAAGATTTGGAACTGGTAAGCCTGCTGTTATTTTTATAACTCATCCTTCACCAAGAGTTTTCATCTGGATTAGGATTGCAAAATATGCAGACCATGTAACACTAAGTAGTGTATTTAGCAAATGAGAAGCCCAAGAAGTAGGCCAGTAAGTGACCTGCCCAAGAACACATACCTATGAAACCTGGGGCAGGAGTTGAGGCTATGTTTTCTGATGCCCAGTCCTGTCTTTCCACCAACCCCCCTACATCTTTAGTTCATTAAGTCTCTACTGTGTAGTGGTACTTCCTCACGTGGGGTCACTTGTGACCCCATGGGGAGCATGCAGTGGAGTGTGGTGGAGACAGTAGCCTCTATGTCATAATATGAGAATTAATAAAAGATTCTCTTCCAGCTATTAACCCCTCTTCCTCTCTTTTTGCTCATTTTTACAGGTATCATGATCTTGAAAAGGTATTGGAGCTAAAGTCTTCAAGCAACTTATTTGTTAATGAATTGCCAAGAAACACTTCTTGGCAGTTCTTGGATAAAAACACTTGCTTTGTATTTTAGAAAGTGGTACATTGAGTAGTGAGTGTGGTTCCTCTGCCCTGGGTTATGAGGCTTGTAGCTCCATAGACAGGATTTCTGATAACACAAGGGTGTGGCATGACTGGTTCTATTTCCTGGTTGATTCTCTCACACAGAGGCCATGGGACATTTATGTAGAAGCAGTCCAAATGTCCATCAAACAATGAATGTATAAACACGATGTGGTACATCTGCACAGAGAATATTATAGTTGGTCATATAAAGAATGAAATAATGCTCCATGTCCTAACATGGATGAATCTTGAAAACATTATTCTGGGTAGAAGAAGGCAATCATAAAAGCCCAAATACTGTAGGATTCCATTAATATGAAATATCCAGCCCAGAGAAACCTATAGAGACAGAAAGTAGATTCACAGTTGCTTTGGGCAGAGAAGGAGAGGAGAAGGGAGAATAAGGGAGTGATAACCAAAGAGTATGGAGACTTTCTTTCTGAGGTGACGAAAAGGTCCTAAAATTAGTGATGCCAATGATTATACATACCTGGGAATAAACTAAAAACCATAACTGTACACTTTAAATGAGTGAATTATAAAGTATGTGAATTATGTCTCAATATATATATTTTTAAATAAGTAGATATACAATGATACAATATTCTTTCTGTTGTTCTCCATTACACGGTGAGCTGCCCATTGACACTCTTATCAGTATGAACATCGCTTACCTACCACCCACTTAGCCAAAGCCTGACCAGTGATCATGCCTAGTTGTAGAACCATTTCCCTGAAAACCACGAAACCCCACTGTCTTCTCCTAAAATGAGTAGCTTTTTCCCTTGAACTTCTGTAACATTGAATTCAAATGCCAGGCCTATGCATTTTTTATTATCTCTTTGTCAGTTTTCTGTAAGGAGCCATGAGCCTGTCCAGGGCAGTGGCTATTTCTTATCTGTCTTTGAATTCCTAGCAACAAACATTGTCCCTTAGAGCAAATAGTTTCTCCATACATAATAGAAGAAAGAAGAAGGAAAGGGGAAGGGAGGGAGGGAGGGAAGAGAAATGTGGAGGGAGAACCATCACTTCCTTTCATCAGGAGTCACTGAATTCTTGCATATGTGAAGTAATTTTTTGTGTGCAAGAGTCTGCATTAGACTCATGCCAACTGAAGCCCTCAAGCAACATGCAATTGACTGATGAGTTAGACATGAGTTGAATTAATGTACATCTATGGAAAAGTAACAGTGAATACCATCAGAATGTCTGAATTTAAGATAAATTGAACTATTTAACCTTGGTTTATAATAAATACAATATTATTCTTTAGTTACTGTCCGTTTGGTAGCTTCATATATGAATCTCAGATGTGTGTTTCCCTTGATCTGCATTGGTTATGAATTCAAGTCCCAGGATCTTAGTTTCTATACCCCATGTCTCCCAAAGCATGAACTACAGAGCAATTTATGAATAAAGACTTGTTCTCTGAATAAATGGCTAAATGACAGCATTAAATGAATTTTCTAGGAAACCTGACGTTGTGTGGCGCATTTTAATGGTGAGGTTAAGTTGATACTTCTTATTCACCATTCAGGAAACAATCTAATTCTTCATATGCTATCATTTCAGCTACTCCATGTAAAAGTCTAGATTACAGGCTACTTTGTGGCATTGATGTAAAGGAAAATATTTACCCATAGGACTTTTGTTTCTCCAATGAAAAGAGACCAAGTTATTGCACCCATAATTCCTCTCGACAGCAGTGGCCAGGTGCAAAGAGGAACATTTTCTCTTTGACCTTGTGACTCCTGGTCCCCAGCACACCACCCCTTACTGTTCTGGTTGCCAACAACCCCGTCGCATTTGTGATGACATCAGGCGCTGCTCAGCAGTTTCTTCAGTGACATTCTGTTTGGTCCAGGCCAAAATGTGAATCATGATCGCTGTGAAGCACTTATTAAATGTCCCCTTCTGCATAATGCCAGAGAGTGGGTTTGATAGCTAGAGCCCTGGCCTACTGAGACTGTATATGCCCTCTTGAGCAGCTGAAAACAGAATCAGAAAGTGGGTTTGTTACCTGCAAAGGGACATTTTTAGCAAGGACAAGAGTAAGACTTGTCACATTGTCTACATGGAACATTTTTGGGAGCTATAAAGCAAATTATCCAATCAAGAGTGTGGGTTTGAAAGTAGGATTTGGGAGTATGGGAACCATCCCATTAGTCCTCTACTAAGAAACTTGATCCAGTAGAGAAAGACTGTGAGAGGCTCCGGTCCAAGAATTAAGGTTGCTATTTCCAGTGCTTCCAAAACTCAGCAAGGCTGGCTTCACTGTGCCTGGGGCACGGCCAACCTCGGGGCAATGTGAGGCCACGCTAGGTGTCCCTAGGTGGCCTTATGTGTGAGGAAAATCATGTCCCTTGCAAGCTCATGCATTTTTATTCTGTGCCACTCTTCAATATACCAGGCTTCCAGATAGTACGTGATGGAGGCACTAGGGAGAAGAGGAAAGCAGCTTATGTGGGGTTATGCTGAATCCTCCTCATACTTGACTAGCTTCTCCACAGTCATTCATTTGATTCAGCATGTATGGAGCATCTGCTATGTTCCAGTCACTGTTCTAAATGCCAGGTATTCAGTGAAACAAAAAACAGTCTCTCCCTATGGGACTTATTTTCTGGTGGAGAAGGTGTGCACATGTGGGCCAAAGGTTGGGAGTTTTTGCCCAAAGGCTACTACTCTTTGAGCTCACCTAGATCATGAGAGTGGAGCCCTCATGAAAGGGATTCGTTTTAGTGTCCTTACAAAAGAAGCCAGAGGCTTGAGCTCACTTAGATCATGAGAGTGGAGCCCTCACGAAAGGGATTAGTTTTAGTGTCCTTATAAAAGAAGCCAGAGGGGTCCTTCGGCCAAGTGAGGACATAAAGAGAATACAGCCATCTAAGAGCCAGCAAGCAGGCCTCACCAGATGCAAAATCTGCCTTCATCTTGGATGTCCCAGCCTCTAAAACTGTTTTGTTTATAAGATGCCCAGTCTATGCTATTTTGTTATGGCAGCCTAAATGGGCTAGGACAGCAAGTTACTTTAAACTGTCTGCATCTCACCTTCCTTATTCATAAAGTGGGGATAATATTAATAGCTCCTCTTGAGTACCTGTGAAGAATAAATGAGGTAATCCATGTCAATATGTATCATACATGATCTCCTCTATTTTTCAGTGTTGACTTACAGAAGTCCTCCAGCTTATTTTCTAAAGGGAGCGTATGGATGTCTGCCATATGCTGCCACATTCAGGAATCGCCTCACCCACTGCCTGTGAATGATGTCTGCACTGTGTTAAACAAAAATAAGTTGTAATATGAATCAACTTCTTGTCACAGTGATGCTTGAATTGACCAGAGAGCTCAAGAAGACTCCCTTTGACTTCTCCCTCTCGAACAATTCTGCTTATTTTCTAAAGGGAGCGTATGGATGTCTGCCATATGCTGCCAGCAGGAATCGCCTCCCCACGTGTGAATGATGTTGCTGTGTTAAACAAAAATAAGTTGTAAATGAAAACTTCTACAGCCAGAGCTCAAGAAGACTCCCTTTGACTTCTCCCTCTCGAACAATTCTGTAGTCAGCTCAGGTTGGGAATAAACAGCTTTGACAAAGTTCTTTTTCTATTATGGTTCTTTTTTCTCTTTTATCCGTATCAATTTTTTTTGGTTTTGTTTTTTTACTGATGTATAGTTGATACGCAATCTTATATTGGTGTCAAGTATACAACCTGGTGGTTCACCAGTTCCCTGCATTATTAAATCCTCACCCCAACTAGTGCAATTACTATATGTCAAGATAGAAAGACATTACAGAATCACTGGCTATATTCTCGATGCCATGTCAACTTTTATTTATCAATCTATTCCCTTTGATTTTATAGGCACCACCTTGGCCCCACACTTGGCTGCAAATAAGAAATACTTAGGGAGCCTTTCAAACAAAATTTATCCTGGACTTCTGGAAAAGATGGAATAATGGGGAGAGGAGTTATCCTCATGGCTGACACACGTAAAAGTGTACAGTAAAATGCGAAACAATGGCATTCAAAATATTGGATGTCAGACAGTGAAGGACAGTAATAACTGAGGTGGGAAACAAACGAGGCGAGCCTGTCATCACCCTCACTCACTGCCTGATGAAATTTGCAGGAAGTGCTACAGGTAGAGCCCTGCAGCCTCCCTGACTGAAGCCTTAGAGCTGGAATTTCAGGGATGCCAAGAGAGGTACAGCTCACAGAGCGGAAGAGAGGACAGGAGAGAGCTCCCTGGACAGAGAGCCCTAGGGAGCTGCAGAGGGTGTTCCCAGAGTATTTAGCAAAACACCAATTATTATAAACTAGAGAGACTACTTCCTCATCTATCTCTTTACATGCAATAAGTATCTGCAAAGGGTGATCATGCAGTACATCAGAGGAATGCTTAGGCTAGGCCTGGCAGGTCAGGGAAGTCTTCCTGGTATGGTTAAATCTAACCTGAGAATTAATGAGTCAGCCAGACAACTATTGGAGATATTAGAAGGACATTGCATGCAAAGGAATTACATATATATGTGATCAGGGACAAGGGAGATAATGAAATATGAGGAATATAGAAGAGGTTCAGTATGATGGGGTTAGAGAATGAGCATCGGGCAGTATGTGTATGTAAAAGGGTCTCAGAGCATGAAAGGTCCTGTGGCATCCTAAGAATTTTGTGCCCATCAGTAAGAGTGATGGAATGCCACCGAGAGGGTTTTTTTAGGGAAGTAACATGTATAACACGTCATAGGAAAAAAAATCACTCTGCAGTGATTAGGACTGAAGGCAGAACTAGATGTAGGAAACTCAGCTGGGGTTGGGGGGAACAGTAATCAAGTTAAAGGATGGGCACCTGAACTATAACAGTGAAAGTGGGATTTGAGATGTGCATAATCTGAGAACAGTTTCTTGGTTTCTTGTGAGAAACTGAAAACTGAATGCAAGGAATTCAACACATGAGTAGTTTTATGGAAAAGATGGTAAGTTCAATTCTGAACACCTTGCCTGTGCGACTCCAAGAGGTGTGTGATACAGAGAAGGGCCCTCAACTGTATCTGTAAAATCTTCTTCCCTAAAATAGGAGACTGATGCGAATAAAACTAAATGTTATTGCTTGTTAGTCTGGGCCAGTAATGCATGTTTACTTATTTTCTTTATTTTTCTGTAAAAGCTGGATATGCTGCCTGCTGACATTTTAAGACACTGCCTGAACTCACAAAAAAATCAAGGGGAAATTTTCAAGCCCACTCTAAAACTTGTTTCCTGGGATCTAAAATCTAATCCTGGTGTCCAATACAAAATGATGCAAGACTTCTTCTTCATTATTTAGGGACCTTCAAAAATGATTAAAGTGGTTGACCGATGCAAGCCCAAACAGTTTCTTGAACAAACTAACCTCAGTTTAGGCCCCCAGGATTCCTGTAGATACAGTTCAACAAAATAAGAGCTAAGAATTGTAAAAAATCAAAAGGTAATTAACTACTATGAATGAAAGTTAAAACAATAACAGATTTAGATTCCCAAGTCTTCATATATGGGAATTATCAAATAAAAAACATTTATGCATAAAATGTGAAATGAAATGAAATACTAAATTTTGAAAAATGAGGAAAGAACAAAGGCTATCAAAAACAATCTTGTAGATTCAAGTAAGAACAATTCTATAGAAAGAAAAATACTTTCACTGAAATTTAAAGCTCAATGAATGAAATAAATAGCATATTAGATGTAGCAAAAGAGAGTGATGGTAAACCCTGAAACAGAGCTGAGGAAATTATTCTAAATGTGGCAGAGAAATAGAATGAGGAAAAAAATATGAATGCACAGAATAAATGAACACAACATAACAAGCAGGACAAATAACAATGCACCCCAATTGTATTGTAGGGAGACTACTACAGGACATTGGAGACAGAAAGAAACACTGATCTCTTTCCCCAAAAATGACAGGTAGCTTCATAGAAGACATATTAAGAGCAATAACAGAAGTCAAATAATCCATTTTGATGACAAAAAAGTTACTGTACATTAGAATTACTTACTGAGCAAAATTATCTGATAAGAGTAATACAGTTTTTTAGGTAACAAATACTTAGAAAGTGTCAATTTGGTAAATGTGTACAGAGTATAGCTAATAAAAAAGGAATGGCCCCAGAAGTAATGATGAGCAAAGGATTAGTAAATATGTGTGAGAATATAAAGAGGCAATACCTTTTTAAAATAATAGACTAATAAAATCTAATCTATAGGTGGAATTTTTAAAAATGGCAGAACTAAAGAACTTGCATAACCCAGATGTCAAGAGGGAGTGCCTGGAGCTAAGTGTTACAAAGCTTTTGCGTTGTTGGACATAAGAAACATTGTTATTTACTGTTGACTTTTAAAAATTAAGAATGCCTAGTAAAATTTCAAGTAATTGAAACAAATGCACAGGTAGGAAAACGTAACTAATTTAGAAAATTTAACAGGGAAAAAGAACAAATCTGATTGAAATGGCAAGTGATTAGAGTAGATGGGCATTCAGATGTTATCGTATTTTGTAAATCAACACAAATTGACTATGGTACTAGTAAAACATAATTTCATATGAAACAAAAAGAAGAAAAGAGTTATTTAGTAAATAATTCCAGAGACATTCCCACAAAGGAAGGAATAGGCAAGTATGCCCACTCTATCTAATATAATTTAACATTACTTTGGAGTTATTACTCAGTATAAGTAAACAAGACAAAAAATCAGGGGCATAAGAACAACAAAAGAGGAAATAAACTTTCCTCTATTTAGAGATGGAAAACCTTTAGAGAATCAATGATTAAGTTAATTCAAAAGCAAAATAATTCAATAAAGCAGCAGGATATAAAATTAACATGCAAAGACCAATGATATTCACCCATACAAATAATAACCAAGAGACAAGGAAAACCCCCATTTACAATACCAATGAGAAGATTCAAAATAGAATAAACTTAATAGGAAATATTTAAAATATATTTTTAAAAAATGGTAATACTCTCTTGAAAGACACTAAGTAGCCATGAATAAAGCCAACCCTTGTTAATAAAGTTCGTATCATGAGGGTATTAATTCTTTCTAAGTTAGTTTACGAATTTAGTGTGATCCCATAATACCCATGAGATTTTGTCATAAAGTAGATAAGTTGCTATCATAATACAAATGGAAAAATAAACATGCAAAAATATCTACGAAAACACTGCAAAGGAAGAGAGGATATTAGTAGACAGATATTAGTAGACAGACAGACCAGTGGAATAGAATCAAAGTTCAGAAATGGACCCAAACATATACTGAAATCTGATACATTATAAAGGTGTTATTTTAATTGCTAGAACAAAGAAAGTCTTTTTAATAAAAGGCGGAGAAGAGAAAATTAGGTACATGCCATGACATACACTGACATAATGTCCAAATGGATCAGAGATGTAAATGTAAAAAGTGAAACTGTGTAAAGACTAGACTAAAACATGGATGAATTCCTCCTTAATCTGTATTCAATAAAAGAAAATATTGGTAAATTGATAAATTTGTCTGTATATAAATGAAAGAACATTGGATAGTAAAACAAATTAAGCAAAGTGAAAAAGGAATTGATCAACTGGGAAAAATATTTGCAACATATGTCATGGAGAAAGAGCTGATATTTTTAATATACAAATGATTTTTTAATTGAAGAAGAAAAGATTAGAAATCCTACAGAAAAATGGGGGAAGACCCAAAGTAACACTTCACAAAACAAAATATAAAGTGGCCCTTAAACTATGAAGCAAGCTCTCTCATACTTTGCGAATGGCAATACACAATAGGCTCCTTGTGGAGGGGAACTTGGCGATATCTAAAAAAATTACATGTGCATTTATTCTTTGACCCAATAATCTCACTGTGAGAATTTAACCCAAATGTAACTTAGAACAATTTCAAAATACATTTGCACAATGTTATTCATTGCAGCATAATTCATAATGACAAAACTGGGGAAACAATCGAAATATTTAAGATGGGATATTGGCTTAATAAACCATGGTATATACACATGATGGAGTACTATGCAGATGTAAAAATTACTGAGGAAAACTCTTCAAGCTGGTATGATAGTGAAGACAGCAAAAATGAAAAATATCACCTATAATAAGCTATGTTTTGGTGAAAATAAGAGGAAATGAGGAAAAATAAATGTTTCTGCTTATTTTCATAAAATGTTTGACATGGAAAAAAAATGAACAATGAAGTGGCTGTAGTATGACATGACAAGGATATAGGACAGTGAGACACTTCCCTGAGGTACTTTTTGGTTAGTGTTGACTTTCAGAAGCATGCTAATGATGTACACATTTAAAAAAACATAAAATCAACAAAGATAAGAAGGGAGAAAAAAAACTAAAACTGAAAGCAAATTGAGAAAAAAATGAACCACTGTGTTTCAAAGGAGTACCATACCTCGCTAAAGGATAAATCTATAAAAGAAACCAATCCAAGTAACTTATTAACACAGTATTTGACCATGGGGTGGATGTTTAAAAAACTGAAAAATTCTGAGCTATTTTTAGTAGATGTATTTTTTAGAGCGGTAGGGAAAAAGCATTCAGAAATGGTTTAAAGTGTATTTTAGGACTAAGTAAATGCATCAAAGTAAGTAAATGCATCAAAGTAATTGGGATCCAGGATTCTCACTGTGGAAGAAATAAGAAATGGTAAAAGGAAGAAAGAACCCTGTAAGGATAGTTTAGAATGGGAGGTATCATTATAAACTTATAATTTCTAAAATACATACATGTATATAATGCATATATATATGTGTATGTGTATAGAGATATATTACATATGCATATAGTACATATGCATAAATCTTCATACATTCATATATTTCCTAGTGTTGTCCACTGGAAGGTCATTGAAATAAAGACACCGTAGTAACAATAGTCATACCTAATGTCCAGACCTTGGTCTCTAACAACACAAAAGGGAACCAGAACTCCTTAGAGAAATGGATGATTCCGTGGCTGGGCCAGGCTAGATATAAGATGAGCTTGGAACATCTTGTGGTGTCAAAAGAAAAGATGGGCTCAAAAACTCACATTAGCATGTCTCCAAGATCTAGGAGCCCATAATATGGCTCCCAGTGGCCTAATCTGGGACAAACTGAGCAACAACGAAAAAAATCAGGATAGCAATTATAGAAAGGAATCCATGACTTCATACTGCTAATAAGAAGATAAACAATGAGAGATTAGAGAGAGAGGGAAAGTCAATAAATAAATAATTAGGGAGAAAAAAGAGCTCTTGCCCTCAATACACTGCTGAATGCCCAGTGGTCAAAATGGAGAGGGCTGGACTTGGAAAATCATCTTTTTGTAACTATCATAGTAGATTGGTTCAGGCAAGAATTATCAATGGATCCCAAGCCCAGAGGAATTATTGGCAAAGAGCAGAATAGTTGTGTGATCTTAAAGCTTTTCTTCACAGGCTACTTATTAATTGCAAGGGGGGAAAATAGTTCCTATGCAGTGGAAAAATCAGGCAGCAGAATGACTGTGGAATGAACATTACAAACATTAGCAGTGAGAATCAGATCGACATCATGTCACTACAGATGTGCTACTCGATAAAGACACAGAGTCACTGATGTCATATTCCGGATCATCTGGATCTAGGCATGAGGAAAAACCAGAGGAATCCCATATGAGAAACACTCTAGTAAAAAGATGAAAAACTACTGCATCCTTCAAAAATCTCAAAAGCATTAGAAAGGCTGTAGCAATGGTCCAGGTATAAGGTGACTAACCAAACAGGACAACTACAAGCAATATCTGATCCTAAACTGGCCCCTGCACTGGAGGGGAGGAAAACGCTATGAAAGGATATTATTGTGTTAATTGGCAAGATTGAAATACACATAGCAGATTAGATGAGAGTATTCTTTAATATTAAATGTACTGATGTTGATAACTGTCCTGTGACCACATAGGAGAATTTCCCTATTCTTGAAAACTACTTATTTAAGTGCTTATGAGGAAAGGACCAATCAATATATATGCAATTTAATTTCAAATGGTTCAGAAAACATATATGTGTGTATGTCTGTATATGCATGTGTGTGTCTATATCCTTATATATATGGGGAGAGCGAGAGAGAGAAAGGACAGACGGAGAGGAGGAGAGAAATAGGAGAACAAATGGGAGAAAATGTCAACAGGAGACTCTGGGTAAAGGAGAAAGGGATTTTTTTTTTTTACTACTCGTTCAATTCTAAGTTTGAAATTATTTCCAGATAAAAAGTATTTAAAACATTTTGATCCTCCAAGTAAATGTCGGAATGAACTGAATAAAATAAAACTTAACTAGGGAAAAACAAACGAACAAAAACTAGCCCAGCATGAACACCGGATGGGGAAATGCATCTTTGGGCAACATTGGTGATAAAGTTGGAGCCGTCTCCGCAGACTGTGGGTGAAGCATGACTCTGCAGAGAGGCTGAGGGTGGGAGAACAAAGGGCAGACAGCAGAGCAGGCACAGGCCTTCCTGCACACTAATACTGCAGAAGCCCACGTAATGGCTCTGGGATCTTTTACCGTGGTGTTCCTCCCAAGCAGTCCCCTTTCTGACAAGCCCTGGGGTGTTCAGTGAGGTGTTGGATCTGTCTTTGAGGCCCCCAGGATGCCTCCATACAGGAGTAGTTCACCTTGACAGTTTTTTCTGGAACTGGCAAAGCTGCTTCAGGCCCTGAATACCTTTTTCTCAGTACCTTTTTCTTTCCCCAGGCAGCCCCTCCTAAGGGGAAGATACGGGGAAGGAAAACAAAAGGTAAGGGCTTCCTCTAATGCTGTGGTGGCTTGGGTGCTGTCTACACACACTCCAGAGGTCTTCCCCCACGCCTGCAGGACCCCCTCTGCAAGGCAGAATGACCCTTCCTTTCTGCACCAGAGACTGTTTACTCTCATAATTGATGGCAATAAGGATAATGGGGAAGAGGACAGGCTGCCAGCCCATTTGTCTGAGTTTTCACCAGGCTCCACCCCTTACTGGCTGGAAGACCAAAGGAGAGTTACTTAACGGTGCCTGAGATTCCTTACCAGTATGGATATAAATACTGCATTGTGAGGACTGAATGACTTAATGCTATAAAGCACAAATCCCAAGAGATAGTAAACGTTCACGACCCTTAGATATTTTAAATCTCCTTAACAAAGCCCTTTAAATGGTGAAATTTTAGGTTCCTCTCCCCAAGCTGTATTGCACAATATACCTGTTCATTATTCTCTTTTATCCAATCCTTTCTGTTTTCCTCATATGCCCTTAAACTGACCGGCCACATTCCTGGGAAACAGTCCCTGACCCCTGAATATGCACACATCCACACATCCACACATGGGCCTGTACACGGACTAGACCCTGCAAAAAAAAAACCTCCTGATGCACAAAGTGAGGTCTTTTCCTCATTAATCAGGAATGTGCTCTCTCTAGCCAGGGAACGCAGGGCTAAAGGCAGAAAGAGCAATGGGTGAAGAGGCCTAGAAGGCCTTACTAACCACAGACACCTAATATTCTAGGATGTTAAATGCTTTATGGAGGATACTGATACTTAATTGAGTTACAGCGGGAGCATATTAGAAGTTCATGGTCTCTGCCACTTCAAACTGCTTGGATTCCAATCACAGCTCTGCCCTCTTTTCTGCAGATTCCTTAAGCTCTGGGCCTTAGCTTCATTAACCATTAAAGACAGGACCCACATCATAGACTCAGTAGAGTCATCCATAGGAAGTGCTTAGAACAAGCATGTCCTTTGTACCATGTAAGCATCATCTATCAGTATTATTTCCTCTACATATACTCAACAAATGATAATTCAGCAATTGCATTATGCTAAGCAATGAGAGTATTGTAATGAATAAAACAAATAGTTTATAGGCTAATTAGGAGAAAGCAACAATCAACAGATTTAAAAAGTAACAAATTGTTGTGAATGGAAAAGAGGCTGCAGTTGAGAGTGAGTACTGGGTGACAGTCAGGACAAAGGACCGTGGGTTCGGCCCTCCATCAAGGCTTCTTTATGGAGCAGGCATTTGACCTGAGGCCTGAATGGGGAAAAGAAGCCAGTTACTGAAGAGGAAGAACCCACTACATATGGGGATGAATAGAGTGTGCAAAGCTCCCAGGATGAAAAACAGCCATCCAGGATGGCCTGGTTTAGTGGGTGAGCGTGTGAGTGGCCAGCCATAAAGGTGGAGGTCAGATCATGCAGGAGTTTACATGTGATTTTATGAACGCTGTGAAGTTATTAAAGGCTTTTAGGCAAGACAGTAACATGATCCAATCTACTTTTTCAGATGTTCTCACTGACTGCCGTGTAAACATGGATCGGCTCAAGGGCAAGACAGAATACAGGCAGCCTAAACCCTCTCGCAGAGGATTTGGCTGAAGCATCCTATGAACTGCCCAGACCACCCAGACAGTGGTCTATTTGGTCACACATGCAAAATGCATCCCTCTGTATTTCAGGGAACGATTCCAAAGCCTTGTGTATTCTTTGAGCTTGGATCATTGATGCTCCATTGGGAATGGGAGGAAGAGCATGTTTTGGCTTTTGGATAATGTCTTGCTTCTTATAACATGTGGCTTTGATCTATTTGAATGGGAACCTCAGTCTGTTTAGCTGACATCATTATTACAGTCTCTTTGGCACTCAAAGGATAAATTACAGCCCCCCACATTTTTTACTTTAATTCTACAATAAGCTTGTCTTAATATTTTGCTATTAATAAGAAGATTTACTCTTCTGTTCTGTAAGTGGACATTGGAAGAAATGATCCCAAGGCTTAAAATCCTTTCCATATTGACATTACCTATATGCTCAAGTATTTGTCTGAATTGCTGTGCCTGTTTATTTGCTTGCTTTTGAATAAACATTTTGAATCCCTGGATCTACATGGTTCTATGAATCAGTCTGTTTCTTTTTCCAATTTTTATTCAGGCCTATGAGATATTACATAGATGTATTGGATGTCTGTTGGTCCCTGTTCTGTCTCTAAGTGGCTGTATGAATTTGGACCTCTGAGACTGTTAGCTTTTCCAACTGTGACCATCTCAGTTCTAATGTGCTGTGGCTTCAGATGGTATAGATTATACTGGGGGACAAAGCATGGTTTCCATTTAGGTCTGACTTTGTAAAATTGTGTCACTGGGTTCTCTGAGAATCAGATGCCAAGACAGAGTTAGGAGTGCAGAAGTTATTATTGAGGAATAAGACTTGTGAAAGGAAAGGGAAGGAAACAGGAATGGGCTGGAGTATCATCAAACTGAACACAGTCCTAACAGAGTCTCTGCCAGCCCAGTTCTGGGCTCTAGACCAATGACTGTGCAAAGAGTCCTGCCTGGGGCAGAAACGGCCAGAACCCTCTTAGCACCCTCTTGCTCAGTCATTGGCTTTAGAGTCCCATCAGGAAGAGAGTGGCCTCAGCTGAAAAGCTGCAGTGGTCCTGAAAGAGGAGTCGTCAGGAGGCGAACAGCTAACCAGAGTCCTTGCTGCTGGGCAGCAACTCCTTCTTTGAAGGAGAAGCAGTAACACATCTCTTTGTCTTCCACATGCAAAGACCACCCCCACGTATATCAGGGGAACTTGTTCTGTGTAATCTACTTTTCTGTACACATGAGAGAGTAGCTTCTCCTTTCTTCCTAGAGATAAACAGAAAAGGGAGGTTGGTGGAGCAAATGACAGCCCCTGTGGGTGCCTTGGTCTGAGGGCCACAATGGGTGCTCATTGCTTTCCTCCTCCACCGTCCATTCTGATGTCTTTATTCTCTGCTGCCACCTCTGCTTGTGTCAGTGGCTGCCCTGGCTGTGTGGCCCAGACCTTCATTGCTGAGATCTGAGCTCCTCCTCAGCCAAGGAGGTGCACTGATTCATTCCCATTCCGAGTTGGGCAGGAGAGACCCGAGAAGCAGCCAAGTGGGCCACCTGAGTCCCACCTGGATCTCACGGCCTCAAGGGTAAGAGGGGCCCTGCCGTCCCCTGATGATCAGGACCGGTCGCTGCACCTTCTTTTTACCCACTAGCTCCTGGGCACAGGAGCCCAAGATTCAGGCAGTAGCTGTGCCTTATTGTTCAATGAGACCCTTGCTGCATACACTGACAAGAGAGGTCCCCCTTTGGGGGACAGGACCTGTAGTCAAAGAGGAGCCGTTTCATAGGAACGGGAAGCACAGGCTTGTAGTCAATTCACGGGAGTCACGGTAAGTGGATCAACTCCTCGGATATACCTTGGTTCTCAAACACATGGGTTCTTTCTCTTGTGGATCCAGCGTCATATAAACATCTCTGATTCGGGGCATATATTGCATTCTGAAGAACGATGTCCACTTTTCACAGAGTTTGGGAGAGAGCCTTCGGGCTGGTGCTTTCACTGTGCCTTAGCCCACCTTTCAGTGCTCTGTGGCAGCTCTAGGCTGGCAGCCTCTGGAAGTGTGCTATGTCACGCCTCTAGTGGATCCCATAGTTTTGAGGCCCCTCCCACACTTCTATCACCGTAATATGGGTTCTCTGATCAGATCCTATGTTGAGTGGGATTCTGTCCCTCTGATCCAGCCTTCCGTGAACCCAGGACGGTGGTGTTAACTGAGACCCCGCAGGCAGGAAAGGTAAAGCCTGTACCTACAGCAGGTATCTATCCCTGAGGGATCCAGGGTAATACACTGCTCAGTTGATCTTCTCAAAGGATAGTGACATAGTGGGGGCTCCAACTTGTCTTCATTGCTAGTAGGTTAGACATGCATAGGTGGCAATAATTAAACTGACCTTGTGAGTGGGAGAGAACACTATTAATCCCATATAAAGCTTTCATCTGCTTCCAGGGACCACTTCATTCATCTGTCCGTTATGCCAGCACTGGAGTGGTCGCTGACAAAGACTGGCAAACATCAGCTGACCAAGTCCTTTTTGCCAATTTGGTTGTTACAGGCATCATTCATGATGGATGCTTTCTGATGGGAACATAGGATTTTTAAAAATATTCTTTAGACTTTGTGCCCACTCTAATATATCACACCACACACATCTACTCCGGAGATGTTTGTCTCCAATCTTCTAATCTTTTTCTTTCCAGCTTCCGGATAAGCTGGTCAGGCCATTCGCCGCTGTCCATGGAGTATTTTTTTCCCCTCACTACTAACTTTCAAGGTCTCTCCTGAGTGAGGCGATGAAGTGGCCGCTACTAATTTTTGGTTTGGACTCACACACTAAGCCAAATAAAGCCCTGGCTTTTCCTCCTTCCTCCCAGGTCTTGGGATATGGCCACTGCAATGGACCCCGCCCCATACAGCCCTAAGTGTGAGATGCCAAGGGAGCGAAGGTGCCGTCGTGATGGGTGCCTTGGATACGTGGGTGCCTTGGATACTTGGGTGCCCTCTGGGCTCGCTCATGTTCAGTCCTCAATGGAGCATCCCCATTTTATGATGGGGTTGCTGCCCTCATCTCCCCAACTTTATGACTCAGGACTCACCGATTCCAGATGTATGGTCACAGGTTAAGTTTCATCTCTACCAGAGCCCAATCGCATAAAAAGACCTATTTTCAAATGATGTGTATGCTCTGCTGGGGATGACATTGCCTGGCTCCAAAACTTCAGAGGCCTCCACGGCCATTCTCCTGCTCCAGCTTGTCACAAAACCCACATTGCATGCTTTTCTAATGCGGGTATTTCCAGCACCGTAGGGCCTGCCAAATTGTGTGTCCCAAGTGGCAGAGCTGCCGTGCCACAGTCTGAGCCCTATGCAAAGCTTTTTTTTGCCCAGGACCCTACTCAAAGCCAACAGCCTATTCTGCTACCCAGTATTTAGGCCATAACAACATTCCTAGTTGTCTAATGTGTTGCTTCTAGAAGTCAAAAAGACCCACCAGGCAGTGTACATTTCTCTTTGTAAAAGGTGATGCAAGATGCAATAGTTTTCTTTGGACAGGGTGAGTCAGTATGCCCATGGCCAGTAGACTCCCAAAGACTGTACTGAAGTAGCAGGCCTTTTAATTATCATAGCGTTTATCTGCCACCCTCTGGAGTACATGTGTCTGACCATCACCTCCAGTACACGAGGCATCCTCACTTTCAGTGTGATGTTCTTCAGGATGTCTAGGTGGTCCAGAAATCCTCAGATGATATCATGACAAAGAGCTGGAAGAGTTACCACAACTATTAACAGAGGGGAAAACTGTAAATATGTGTATATATATGTATATTTACGTGGCACATGAATGCCTACTGTTTCTGAAACTCTTTCATTATTAAGATAGAAAAGAACACACTTGCCAACCCACTGGATGGATATCATGTACCTGCAGCCTTATTAATCTGCTCTGGAAAAGAGACTACATCGAGTACAGTAGCTATAATCGGGGCTACTGCAGACTGAGCCCATGATCATATACACAGCCATTCTCTAGGACCCAGCCAATTTCTGCAAGGGCCAGACTGGCAAGTTAGTGACTGCCACTTTATAATTTTCCAGCATGACATTGATCTGTATAATCCCCACTGCTAGGGTATGTGATTCTTGCTGTCTTACCATCTTGGCCCAGAGCGAGGTGGGGCACTTTTTGAGGTTTCCTCACTACGATGGCTCTTAGCCTACAGGCCAAGAATCAGCTTCCAAGTGTGTCCATCCTAATTCACCAGTGACCACTGGGTGGGTCTAAGGATCAACAGGACCCACCCTCACCTGCACTTTGGCCCATGACCCATGCTGACACCCTGAGTCTCTGGCTATAGATGCCTACTCAGACCCTGTGTCCAGAGTCATTGAAATATCTGGTATCCCACTTCCTCCAGCAGACAGCCACTCCAGTAAATGACCATAAGTCCCTTTGGGAAAGGCTTGGGACAATCGTCACAATGGACACTTGTCATGGTGTTGAAGGGTCCTCTCCACCAGGAACCTGGCCATTTTTTTAGATTACTTTTGCTTCTGAAAACTGACTCAGATCTGGAAACTGACATGACTGTGATGTCTTTATTACTGGCCCCCTGTCTCCTATTCTTACTCTCTCTTTAAAATCAGGATCCCCCTTACTGGCTGCCTGTCTGTTCTGCTTCTCTCACCCGCACACCTCTGATGGCCTTGATGAACGGATTATTCTCTGGACCTTGCTATGTAGCAAAACCCTCCAGCAAGTGACTAGAATACACCTATTCTAGCATCCCCATGTCCCCAAGCCTTTTAATTCCTTCCTCTGCCATTTACGATGGAGAACCAAGCCTTTCAGCCTTGCCCAGTCTGGGTTGTTACTTTTTCCATTTTCTAGGAAATCATGCAGCGGGTAAGATTTTCCCCATCTCGTAAGGTTGAAATCCTTATCCAAAGAGAATGCTTCCAAGCCAATAAACTCCCTGGTATTCAGTCTTAATTTCTGGCCCCTTTACCAAGCATCTTCAGAATCCAGCCCCATGTGGACCGACCTGGTCTCTGCCAGGACTGGGGTAACCCACCATCCTACTTTTATTCTTTTTATCCTGTTCTCTGCGGTGCACATGGAGATGAAATAATCAGTATCACTATAAAAAATAGTTTCCCAGATCCCATCAAGTTCACACTCCTCTCCACCTCCACTCAGAACACAAAGGAATGAGAGATTAAACTCAAAAGGGGAAACCAAAGAACATAACCATGTTCAAAAACTACACAAACACTTCCCTAGTGAGTATTAAAATTAGCACACCCACTTTAGGAAATTGCTGGTCACTGTCTGCTACAGATGAAGACGTGCATACCCTATAATTTAGCAATTCTACTTACAGCTATATAACCAAATAAATACATGCCCAAAGACCTGCACGAGAATGATAAAACAGCATTGCTCATTATAATTCCAAGATGAGAACAATCCAAATCAAATGCCTGCTAACAGAAGAATGGATAAATTAATAACACATAAAGCATCAGTAAAAATGAGTAAGTCGCTGATATATACAACAATATGGGTGAATTTCCATATAAGGTAAACTCAAAGAATACATGCAGTGGTGTGATTCTATTCATAAAACACAAAAATGGGAAAAACAAACTTACCATGTTAGATGTCAGAATAATTGTTGGCTTTGAAAGATGAAGGTGGGGACTAGGAGGTGTCATAAAGACACCAACTTTCTGCAGCACAGACAAGTCCACCTTGGTGCAGGTTGTGTTCATTTTGTGAAATTTCATCTAGCTATATACTATTCACACTTTGCTATAGATTTATTTTAACAAAAAGTTTATCATGAATAAAAATAAAACAAAGCACATGTAACTAAAAGGTTAAGATTTGATAGAGCTAACTGGTAATATCCAGGTGCTTGTTAATATTATTTTTTGTTTTCTCAAGTGCTTCAAAAATTCATTATAAAAAAGTTTCAAAGAACTTGAAGATAGTGACAAGTCAATTCTAAGCCTTTTCAAACCTGTTGAGAATTTGCTTAGTAATTAGAGGTGCGTCGACTGGGGAAAAATACTTCCTGCTTAATAGGTCAGGTCAGTGAATGTATGAAAAATATTATCACATGAATTTAAACCAAAGTTGGCTCACATAGCTTCACAAAAGAATTTTATCAAATATTCAAGGATCAGATAATTCAAATCTTATCCAAGCTATTCAAGGATCATATTGAATTCATGAGTTTGAAATTAATATTGTAGATGTGTTAATTCTCCTCAAAACATATGGCAACCTCAAGTAAAATGACAGCTATAGTATTTGAGTAACTTGTCAAGCTAATTCAAGTTTAGTATGCAAAAATAAAGGACTGACAAGAGCCAAGGCACTCTGAAGAAGAAAAAAAAAAGGTGTGAGCCTTGCCTTACTAGTTACCAAGGCATTTTAAGCTATCATTATTTAGATTGTGCATCTCTAGCACAATAATACACAAATAAAACAATGGACCACCCAGAAATAGATTATGAATACATGGATCCTTGTTTTATCACCCATATTGTAGAAGATATAAAATCATTGTGACAAATATAAAATCATCAAATCTAGATGACAACTGTAAAATAAAAGTATGAAAAAGTTTAAATATAAGAAGGGAGAATATTTTCATAACTCACAGTAGGGAAAATACTTCTTAAACAAGATCTAAGAGACAACAACGATGTAAAAAAAATTATAAACTTGACTACTATTAATTTAAGAAATTCTGATAATCAAGAGATATTAAAAGAGTGAAAGTAAGAGCTACACAGTAGAAAATTTTCTAAAAATACATCCAAAAAGAGACTTCAACCCACAATACATAAGGAACTATGAATCAATAGGACAAGCAAACTGATAGAAAAATTGGCAGAAGAATTGAATCACTATTTCATGGGGCAGAAAACTTGAATAACAAATTGTTATATTAAGAAAGCTTTAACATCATTATAGTCAGAAAAATGCAAATTAAACCCACAGATATAATGATACTAAATGGCCTACCCTCCAGATTGGCAAAAATGTAACTATCTGACAATACCAAGTGTTGGTGAAAATAGGAACTCTCATCTACTGGCTGTGAGAGCATGCACTGCATTATTCATTTTAAAAAACAACTTGGGATTATTTAGTAAATGTATACATATACACTCCTGGCTACCAGCAATTTCATTCCTAGCAAGAATGTTCTTAATATTGTTGTTGGCAATTCCCAAAAACTATAAATATCAAATGTACTCTAACAGCAGAATGGATAAATAACTTGTGGTATATCCATTATTTTTTTAAAAAACAAACTGTAGCTATATACATAAATATGGATAAATCATAAATCTATTACCTGAAATAAGCAATGAAGGAACACATTTTGTGTGATTCTATTTGTATAATTTTTATAAGCAGGAGTGTAAATAATACATATTAAGGGTACAGACATTGGCAGTAAAAACATTTGCTTTTTTAAGAAAAGGATTGATTATCATAAAAGTCAGAAGACTTGCTATTTGTAGGGAAAAGACTGGGGAGACTATCTGGAGGGTCAGAGAGGTAGCTCTCAGTGTTATGTTTTCTTAACTTGGATGGTGCTTGCACAGAAGCTAATTTTAATAGTATCTTTAAAAATGTATGTATTTTTATGTAGTCTTTGGTACATACAATACATTTTCAAGTAAAAAAAAGAAAGAAAAGTGCCAGTTCCAGAAAGCCGAGACCTCAGCCCCTTCCCTGCGAGGGTGTGTGATCTGACAAAGCCATCTTCCAAGATGGGAGACATTGATGGCAGACTTTTGTTCCCTCCTCACAGGATCATACTTGTTAGACTGGATGCCTGTATATTTTTCCTTTCTAGAGCTACCGTCTTTGATTACAGGGTGTCCAGGAACAGTGTCAGAGCCTATGTAAAACACCAATTTAGCAAGAGCAATAAGGATGTGTGTATCACCCAAGGAGTGTGCGAAGTCCTTTTGCATGTTTTAAAAATAGAAAATACGTATTTATCCATCAGGAATGAATTAAAGTATCACCTGGTGAAATAAGAATGTAACATCTACATTTCCCAAGACTTCTCCAGTTCTGTGAAATCAGTTTTTTCTTGTATGCACCTTTCATTGATCGTATTCTCCTACTATGCAATTACAGGAGAAACTCAACAAACGCCAAGTAGGGGCCTTTCAATGAAATGGCCTCTTATTGAACAGACTTGGGTTAGCCAAAGTATAATTGCCTCAGGATAATTAGTTTTCAAATCTTTCTTTATAATCCTTAGGTCAGTTCTAATTGTTGTTTCTTTAATGTCTGTGCTGTATACTAGACTGTAAAAATCTCCAAGAGACAGGGGGCCTTATCAATATCGTTCATCTCTATATTCCTAGCCCATAGAAAAAAGGCCATGGAGATGTTCAGGAATTATTTGTCAAATGGCCAACAGACAAATAGACACATGAATTAATGAACATTTAATGTGACATTCATGGGCTCCTTCATGCAAGTTCAGGATCAGAAATTTATCTTGTCTTGTTTTTACTATCAAGGTAATTTTTCACAGATTGAGTAAGCAAGTGGTTATGCTAGTAAGTGTGATTTAAAGGAAAATCAGAAGGAATGTACATTAAATAAAAAAAAGAAAAAACTATAAGTATTTTCCATTTCAACACTCAAAGATTGAAAAAAAACAGATAATGGTCAATTTTGGCAAAACTACAAAAAAAAAGGCATTCTGTTATTGAGAGTATAAATTATTAAAAGATTTGTGCAGGTAATTCATCAAAATGGACCAAAACCTTCCCAATTCCATTTCTAGGCATCGATCTTCAGGAAATACTAAAAGATGCAGACAAAAAAAGAGTTGAACAATGTTCACTGTAGCATTATTTGTAATAGTAAGAAACTGGAGACATTCATTAACCCCAAAACAGGAAATTCAATAATCCAGGGTATATTAATTCAATACAATACTCTGAGTCATTAATGTTTATGTTTTAGGAAAATATTTAATGACATAGGAACACAGTCATTATATGTTATTGAGTAATTTTTAAAAAAGGAGCTTTCAAATGAGTGTGATTGGTATCATCCTGTTTTGCAGGAAAAAAAATCATACATGGGCATTAAAAATACCTAATAAAAGCCCTAGAAGAATATGTGGCAGTATGATAGTGCTTATCGTTGTGTGGTAACACTATGGGTAATTTTTAATCTTTTTCCTATTTTCTAATTCTTACACTGAATTTATGTTTCTCTTGTAATGAGAAAAACAGTAAAAATTAATTAAATGCTAATGAACTGTATATATAGCCATAGGAAAAGATTGGAAAGATATACAGCAAAAATTACATAGCCCATCCTGGGTATCAGATTATGGGTTATTTTCTTTTCTTTGCACTTGAATGTATTTCTAATTTTTCTGTGATAATCTCATATTATTTTTGTAGTAAGGAAAGCCATAAAATTCCATTAAAGCTTTAATAAAATGCATAGCAAGGCATAGGAAAATTTGAGAAGATGTACAGCAAAACACAAGCAGCAGTTATTTATATCTGGGTATAGCACTAACGGAGTTGTATATATTTTCTTTTTCAAGACTTTCCTAACTTTTAGGGTGAATATAGAATATGTCTCTAATGAAAGAGAATGTTATTAGAACTTTTGCCCACTGAGGTTCAAGAACAAGTGTTGGTGAGGATGTGGAGGAAAGGGAACCCTCCTACACTGTTGGTGGGAATGCAAATTGGTGCAGCCACTGTGGAAAGCAATAGGGAGGTTCCTCAAAAAACTAAAAATAGAAATGCCATACAATCCAGTCATTCCACTTCTAGGAATTTACTCAAAGAAAACAAAATTTCTGATTCAAGAAGACATATGCATCCCTATGTTTACTGCCACATTATTCACATAGCCAAGATATGGAAGCAACCAAAGTGTACATCAATATGTGAATGGATAAGGAAGAAGTGGTACATATATACAATGGAATATTATTCAGCCATGAAAAAGAAAGAAATCCTGCTATTTGCAACAACATGGATGGATCTCAAAGGTATTATGCTCAGTGAAATAAGCCGGGTGGCAAAACACAAATATCATATGATTTCACTTACATGTGTAATCTAAAAACAAAACAAAACAAAATGAACAAAATAACAGTGGACTCAGAGACACTGAGAACTGACTGGTGGTTACCATGGGGGAGGGGTTGGGATGGGTGGGTGTAATCATAATATAAATTAGTCATAGAGATGAAAGTACAGCATAGAAAATATAGTCTGGTTCTGTAACATCCTTCTTCACTGGCAATAACTACACTGGTTGGGGTAAGCACTTAATAATGTAGATAACTGTCAAAACACTATGTTGTATAGTTGAAACCAATATAATATTGTATATCAACTATACTTCAATAAAAAAAATTAAAAATAATTTACCCAACATTAAAAAAAAATGTTGCAAGGACAAAAGTCTCTTAAAAAACTGAATACCCTGGGAAAATCACTTGGAAGGTTCTAAGAAGTTGACTGAATGGACGTAAAGATCAAAACAATACCTTCTCTCACAAGAATTGTCCTGGGAAAGGAAAACAGTAAATCAATATCAATGTATTTATCAGAAACCAGGTCAATAAAATTCGCACCTGAAACATCAAAGCTAGATTCACAAAGCTGGTTTCTACGTATGAAAGGCTAGCTGTATCTGATTTTTAAATTCACAAAATAATACTGAATGACAGATTATCTGACAGAAAAAAAATATTTCAATGGAATAATTGCTTTAGGAACTCACAGCCTTATTCACTGCTAAAATTCATCATGTAAACCAAACAGTGGGGAAGGGATGACCACTGCTCTCAGCAAAGACAGTTTCTAATAGATATTTTATGTGTTAAAGGCACATCTTCATGGATGGGAATTAACCGAAGAAAGCCATTTCAAATTGTAAAAATTCTGAATTTTAAAAGATTATAAAAGAATTATAATTATAACTTTGTTCCATAGAGTAATTGCAGTTTGTTATGAATTAGTACAAGGTAGGGTCTGAATCAATAAAGTTTTAAAAACTTACATTTGTATAAAATTTTGTTTCCTTATTTGGTTACAATGCTGCAAAGCAATTAAGACAGCCTCAGATGTTAGATTCCCAGCATCAACAGAAAGTAAGTGGTAGAGCATGACTTTGCACCTTGACCCTCTGACTCCAAGGCCATTGCTCTTCATCCCATAAAACTCTGTTCCAGTTCTAATGAATTACAGATCGTGGACAATAAACAATGTGACTGAAGTCCATAGGCTTGATCCTTCATTTTCTTGAGTTGGTTAAACGTAACTTCCACTCCATGTTTCTTCCTGACGTCCTTCTGCACGGAGGCTGTAGAGATGCCCGGCTGTTAGGCCATGGTTGAATTATTATGTTCCTATTGAGTGAAATTGCAGTTGATAAGCCTTTGATGTAATAGCGAAGATTTTGCTTTGGTTTTGTTTAACGGCAGCAAGAAGGCAGGGAAGAAATGGAAGGCTGAAAGCAGAAGCCAGTAACTAGGAAGGGAGTAGGGATGGGCCACTCCGTACAGGACTTTAGAGGGGCAGGTGTGGGGCATGGCAAGATTAGAGGGGACTGGATGGGCAGGTATGATGTAAGAAGGATAACAAAGCCACAGAAGCAGCTGATTGTATTACGCCACTCAGAATAACATAAAAAGCCCACATACCACAGACTAATTTGGCAGTAACCTGAGATAGAAGTGAGTTCATCCAATTACTCTTCTGGAACCCCAAACCACGTACTACCTACAAGCTTTTAGGAGCTTAAATAACCCTGGGCTAGAATGATAAAATTTGAGCCCCAGAACAAACAAATCTCATTTTAGGGTGGTGCGAGTCACCACAGGAGGCCCTTTATGGCCATAGGCCATGTTTCCTTAATGACATGAATGAACCAGCTCCTACACCTGCCCCTAGGAAACCTCATCCTCTTCTGTCCTGTTCTCTAACCAATGCCCTGAGCCTTGTAAGATAAAAACCGTTTTTCTATGCTTACAGGGATAGTCACTGCTAATTTTACAGACAAGCTTTCTGCTCTTTGAAAATTTGTAGATGACCCAAGTGTGGATGTGTGTAACCTCAGGTGACCATAAACGCTGTTGGGTTAGAGGAGGAAAATTGCTAGGCACCTCATGGAGAGAAATTAAAATTCCAGAATTGGAAGAAAGAGGTTGAAAAACCACGTGATCCAAACATTCCTTCTTGCAGTTTAACAGTTAAAATACATAAAAATGATCTTTATCTATTCTTTTCAGAACATGGGTTTGTAGATTAGCGAAGACATCAAATGAGATGGCAAATTGCATTTTTACTAATGCATTTTTTCTGATTTAACAAATTGTGTTAATTACTAATTAGTTACTAATACTAACCAGTCTCCCGATGTTGAAATGGATGACTTGTCCGGGTTTCAGGAGAAAGATTGCCATGATGAGGGGGTTGCCAGTGGATACTCTCTATTTCACTATTTTGCATTTTAAGTATAAATAAATACTCAAGTGATCACATAAAGCGATAACTGAAGTAACTCAGGTTCCATTTCTCTATCTTGACAATCACTATGCCGTAACTGTTTCCAATCCATTGTTCAAACGTATTAATCTGTAGTTCCACAGAAGCTGGAGACACAAACCTCACTGGAAAGCCACCTCCAAAGATTCTGATCCATCACAGACTTGCAAAACAAATGTGGGTAGCTGAGTCCACACATGGTGGAACGCTCATTGTATAATGGAGAGTTCTCCCAAGTAACTTCCAGCTTTCTGAGGAATACAGTATAATGTCTGTAAAAGAATACGTTTGTAAAAACATAAACAAGAAAAGGGAGCTAACATATACTGAAGCTTACATATATTCTATTAAAACAGTAATGCTGCAATTGTTTAGAACTTAGAAAAAAAAATGTTTTTCAAGGAGGACGCTGACATTCTTTAGAATTGCACACAACCAGAGATAGTAAAAGACAGACCAATTTTTAGTCAGTTTTATTATTTTTTTTATTTCCTATGGACAATGTACCCCCTTATTGCGCACCGCTGGACACGTAGCTCTCACTGCCTATCTTGCACACTGCCAATGGCGTGTGTCCAGGTATTTGCCCCCAAATGTTCTAGAAGTCTCCTCATTTTGGGAGCCCTTGTGAAATGACCTGTGTAAGTTGGCACACGTGGTATGGACAGAGTTTGGCTGTACACTTCAAGCACTTAACTCAGAGAAGTTTCTCATTTATTGAATAATCTAGAATTTTCCCTATCCTGCAATATCTTCTCTGTCAGATACCAAGTTCCCATCTGGTATGGATCTATTTCTGTGTTCTTTCTTTGGTCCAGTTACTCAATATGCCTATCAATTATGGCTTAATCAGTATGATTCTAGAACCCTGGATAACAGGTGGGTAGGTACCCACTGTGATTTTTTTTTTCCCTTCAAAATTGTCATGGGTTTTCCTGGCACCGATTTTCTTCATCCAAAATTTTAGGATCAGCCTATCTGGTTCCTGGAGAAACTTACTGAGTTTTTTAATTGGATTCTGTTTGAACATAAACCACTTTGGTGGGAATTACCATTTTTACAATACTAAGTGTTTTTCATCACATGAATTTGATCTATCTCTCCTTTGATTTCATTAATATCTATCAAATAGATTTTATATTTTCCCATACATATAGTGGCTATGAATTTAATAAATTCATTTTTAGATGCCATATATTTTTTGAGCTCATAATTTTTAACCCTTCCTTTCTGTTGTTTAGAAATACAACTGACTTCTGTATTTCAACTTTTTTTCTGTATTGCATGTATTACTAAACTCTCTTATTAATTCTCATATCATGCATGTAACATCTTTTGGGTTTTCTATGTAAACAATTATAAATCAATGAATAATGTGCAGGTTTTATCCATCCTATTCAATCCTTTTCCTCTTTAATTAATTTTGTGTGTGTATGTTTATTTATTTGCCTATGGTTCTGAAGGCCAAGATTCTCTAAACAGTGTTAGAAATCATGATACTGAAAATTTATATCATGTTCCTACTTTTAAAAAGAATGTTTTCTTAACATTTCTTCATTAAGCATAATGTTTACTAAAATTTTTAAATAAACTCCCTTCAACAGATTAGGGAAATAATAATCTATTCCTGTTTATTAAAAATTTGTTTTTAAAGTTGGGGCTGGGTATGCACTTTTCTTAATCTTTTGAAATTATTATAGGATTTTCACTCTTAATCTGTAAGTGTAGTGAATGATAATCATTATTTCCCAAAACTTAATCAATTTTGCATTACTGGATCTTGGTATATTTATATACTTGCAGACTAGGTTTGCAATATCTAAGATGCGTATCTTGAGTGAGATTACCCTGTCAATGCTTTTTCCCCTACTGTTTGGTTTAAGTATCAAAGTTACAATAGTTACAGAAAATAATTCGAGAAGTCTTCCTTATTTTTTTATATTCTGAAAAAATACGTAAGATTTAGATGCTAAGTATTAGCAAATATTAGTAAAATATGCCTATAAAATCTCTGAGCATGGTATTCTGTGAGGAGGTTTTTGGTTATCAATTGCATTTATTTAATGGTTAGAGTACTATTAAGCTCTTCAATTATTTTGTGTACTTTAATGAATCTGTTTTTAGAAAAAATGCATTAACGTGGTAGCTCATTTTACTGTTTAATTTGTACTCCATCTGAAGCTGCATCCCACTTTTTCATTCCTAGTATTATTCAGCTGTACATTCTCTTTTTCTTGATCAATTTTGCCACAGAATCATTACACTCCTAGTCTTCACAGCAAGTGTTTAGTTTGTACATCTCCCTTGCTTGTTTATTTTCTATTTCAATTTTAAAAAGTATTCATTTCTTATTTTTATTTTCTTTGGGCATATTCTCTTTCTAATTTCTAAAGTGAAATGTTTAGTTAACTGATAGCCTTTTTTTTAATATATATGCATTTAAGGTTGTACATTCTTTGAGCAACTTTTTTTCTACATCACCTAGGTTTTTATCTGTTTTTTATTGTTTGGGTAAGCAGTTTCTACTTTTAATATTAATTTTTAAAAATTTGGATACATGCATTTTTATGATGTGTGGACTTTATTTACAAAGTCAGGATGGGGTAAGCCGCTTACTATGAATTTCTAATTTAATTTATGAGCAGAAAAGCAGTATGGATGAAACATATTCTGTGAAATGTGTTGAGACTTGCTTTATAGCCATTAAGCAGCCAAGTTTGATAAATGTTCTGGGTGTGCTGAAGAAGATTATTTATTTTCCATTTGTTTAGTGTACATTCTTTATATGCTCATTAGACCAACCTTGATAATTGTCATTTGAATCTCTATACATTTATTGTCTTTTTGTCATTTTTTTCTAATAGTTATTGAGAAAGGTATTAAAGGTGTTAGGATTGCCTACTATGATATGGATTTTTCAAATTCTCCTTTTCATTTTGACAGTTTTTATTTTATATACAAGTTTAGAGTTATTATATCTTTCTAGATAATTAAAGCTTTTATCATTTATTCTTATACTTCTTGACCCAGTGCCTAATTTTTCCAATGTTAGTTTTGCTTTTCAAACTTAATTTTTTTTTGAAGTTAATATTTACCTAGAATATCTTTTTCCATCCTGTTTACTTTCAACTTTTCTATGTTCTTAAGATTATTTATGCTCCTTGTTAACTAGCTACATATACCAGGATTTTTTGGTTTGGTTTTTACTATAATAATCTTAAACTTTTAATAGGAATGCTGAGTCCACATATGCTGTCTGCTATTACTGACGTGTTTACATTTATTTTTGTTACCTTAGTTTGCATTTTCAATTTCTTTTTTTCTGTTGCTTTATTTTTTTTTTCCCAGTTTACCTTCTTTTGCACTGTTTGAGTTGGAGTGTTTGTTTTCTTATTCCACTTCTAATCTTCTAGTGATTTGGATTTGGAAGTTGTGTTATCTTTCTGTTATTTCAGTGGTAGCCCTGGAAATGCTAACATACTTAATAAATCTAAAATTAATTAACATCTTTACCCTCTCTTAACACTGCAAGGGTAATACAGTCCATTAACTCCATTCACCACTCCCTCCAGATTTACATATATTACATAATTTTAGTTCTAAAATGATTTTTAAATTCACAACCAGTTATATTTCATGTTTGCTGTTGATCTTTCTTCACGTTTACCAATCACTTTACTAATATTTCCTTTCTGTATCCCAATTCTTCTTGAAATAATTTTCCTTCTTGAGGTGCACTCTTTACAATTTTCTTTATTGGGGATTTGTTAGTGATGAACATTCTTAATTTTTGTGTGTCATAATCCATTTTTATTTTACTCCCTTTTGAAAGATAGTTTTTCTGAGTGAACAATTTTAGATTTACATTTCTTTTCTCTCAGCACTGTGAAAATGTGAAGGCTCTCTTTCAATGGCTTCAGATTTACCTTGTTGTTATTAGAAATGTAGGTATTATTGACATTCATTTGTAAGTACTACTTTCCCTCTGCCTGTTTTCAGATTTCCTCTTTGTCTTGAACATGTGTCTCAGCATAGATTTCTTATTTGTCATGCCTGAGTTTCACTATATTTCCTCAATCTCAGAATTTGTGTCTCCTGCCCAATTCTAAAAAAATCTTGAACATTGAATATCTGAATACTGCATATCACTTTTTCTCTCTTTCCTCTCCTGAAATCCAAATCAATCTCTATTATCATCTCAGTTACTCATATTTTCCATCTATTTGTCTTTCTATGATAATTATACCTTCGTCTTCATCTAAACTGTTTATTCTCACTATTAAGCTTATATGTGTCTCTCTCTATAAGCCTATATATACATGTAAGGATATACATATTTTATAATTACATATAAATTTCATTTCTAGAAGTTTTGTTTGGATCATTTTCATAACAGACTTTTGTTTTCTTACTCATACTTTAAATTTTCCATTTTACGTCCTTGAATATATTAACTATACTTATTTTAAATCTGTATATAATTATTCCAATATTTGATATCTTTGTGGGTTTCATTCTATAGTCTTCTGTTTCTGCTGACCTTCCGTCATAGTGCTTTGTCTCTCAATATTTTTGTTAAATGTTTGCATTGCAAGTCACTGGAACTTTGCCGTAGGAATTCCTCAAAGCCTAGGTTAAAACAAGTTTTCCATATATAATATATTTTGGATTTTATCCCATAAGCATGGTGTAACTACCAACCTGGGACAATATTTAACTAAATCATATTTACTTAGTTTTTTGCACCATGCATGTTGTATAAATCAAAGTCTCAAACTAATGTGAGAAATGGATTATTGCTAAGATTTCTCAAGGGACAGTAATATTCCTTCAATAAGAACAAGTCAGACAAATTTTCTCCCTTAGACCTTATTTTGTTTCTCTTTCAGTAAGGATATAGCCCAGTTATTCACAGCAAGGTGGTTCTATCCTTCAAGAGTGTTTTAGTCATTTGTAGAAACATTTTCAACTAGGAAATGCTATTGGCATTTACTGGGTAGAGCTCAGGAATAGCAGATGCTCCGCAATATACAAGACAATATAGCACAATAAGAAGTCATCATTCTTATAGATGAAAACAATTGTTTAGAATTATTTGATCCTAGCATATAACTTCATCACCCATATAAACCTAAAGTATTTTTTCACATTTTAAAAATATCCTGATTTTTTTCTAGGAATGCAGCTTTCATATTAATCATTATTTTGCTCTGCTTGGAACTTTGCCAAGAATTGACCCCTATTTCAGAAAATTGTTGCCCTGGGAAAAGCACTCCTAGAGTTAGAGCTACCATTCAATGCATTCAAATCCACTGTAGTCACAGCTCTCCCTTTTACAGCATGTCAACACACAAGTGTAAGCATCTGGTGACTTTCTGAGGCCTTCCAGTGTAGTTTTCTTCATCATTTATGTGTAGCACATATTAATTTTTATAATACATATAATTTATTGTATGTATTACTTCATTATAATGTACTTTAATTTCTTGTTTATGCTTTAAATATGTAAATTATATAGTTAGTTTGATTTCAGAATTATAAAGGGGAATATTAGAAAATAGAAAAAAGAGGGTGTTATTTCAATAGGTTTGTGAACCGCTAAGGCAGCCCTTCAGGGGCTTCCAGAATTATGCAGGTTAATTCAGATTCTACTTCCTACCTAGAAAACCAAAAGCTTAAAACCAAAGCTCTAAGTCAGAATAACAGAGTTGCGCGATTTGTGTTCCTGCTTTGTTTTTCTTCTTGAAGGATCTTCCCTAAAATCTTGCCAGGCCAGCCATACATTTCGTAGGCTTAAAGAAAGTAATTGATTTAGGATTTGCACCTGTAAATGGGGGTCCCAGTACTATCCTCCTTGCCCTACAAGATTTTTCCTTTCGTTAAAGCAGAATGCATATAAAAGTGCTTTATAAATAAAATCCTAAATAAATGCATGTAATTAGTAGTGACAGTGTCCCCACAGCTTAATGATTTACACTAAGATCTCCAAGAGAACTCAAAATACCCAAAATACAAGCTTCCTAAGCTGGAAAACACCATTAAATGGTCTCACAGTTTCAAGATTGTTCCTTTTCCCCATCATCCTATGGCCCTATGAAAAGTACCAGATATAAGCAAGGGAACCAACTGATTTTGAGGAAAAACAAATTATCTCCTATCAGCAAAAGGTCTTAGAATGGGCAGAAAGACCACTGAACACATCTGAGAAAAAAATAGATTCTTTTAAATTCCCCAAAGTTCTCCTGACAACTCAGTCACTGCCATAAAGCTCAGCGTTGTCCACCTGGGCTCTTTCCAGACTAGATAATTATGGTTTGCCTCCTACCTGGCTCCTCATTCCCTGTCTTCTCCGCAACCCACAATGCCAGTTGCTCACGTTAAGCTCAGAAGAAGGATCTTGCATTGTTAAACAGTTAACTACCCCTGGGCTTGAGGAGTGGAGGAAATAGAAGTGCCTTTCAGGACAGGAGAGAGCAAGTCACAATCTCTTCTTCAAAGACTGAAGAGACATTTGGAGCTCGGCAGGACAAACTTCGTGTAGTCCATCTGTTCGGCATATGATATGAGGTATTATGGATGATTACGAAAGGGTTTCCAGATGTACTCCTAGTCCTTGAGAGTAGACACCAATAAGCGACGTGTGTGAGAAGGGAGGACAAAGTTGCAAAATAATATTAGCAACAAAGAGCGAAGCATCAACAAAGTAAGGTGCTCACAGTTTTCAACAGGAGTATGTACAACAAGGAGGGAGGCTAATTCTAAAAGGACTGGTGGAAGAGAGATTTTGCAGATAAGCTTGATGGGCAGCGGTTAACCACCAGGGAATTGGAGTTGCACAAGGACAGGCACAGAGGTGGAGGTTAGCAGCGATAGAAGGAATGACAGAGGCTTCAGAGACCATGCAGTCTTACCTACTGATTTATTTCAGGAAGAAACTAAGGTCCAAGACATCAGGGACCTTGCCCAAATTTTCACAATAAGTTAGGGACAACCCTAGGACAAGAACTCAGGGCTCCAGACTCCATTGCAGTTATACCATCTCCCCAAAGTTAACCGAGTGTGTAGCTAGAAGGAACTCAGGGCTCTGAGATAGAAGATTCTGCTCAGCTTTGATCCACCAAATGCTACAATATTGACCCCTTCTAAATGACAGCATTTCCATTCCCAGCTGACCTAGCTAGTCAAAACGAGGCACTTTTTTCCAGTACAGGTGGGCCAGGGACTATCATGGTGGCTGGAAGGATGCTGGATGTTAAAGAATACCTTTAATTTATTCATCATAGCTGCTGCCAAAGAGCCTTAAAACATTGGCTCTCCTGGAAAACTTGGTAACTTGGGGTATGAGCTTGACTTCAGATGGCACACGTAATTATTGACCGATGAACTAGACCACCAATCTTGAAGCTTCTCAGTTTTCCATGTTATAGTGCATAAGCCATGAAAAGCAGATTTAAGAAAGATTTATTGCTTTCTATTTGAGGGTTTTAGCAACACAAAAGTAAATTTAAGAAGATGCATCTCCCTGGTTCAAAGACATAAGGATCTAAGGATAAGAAAGCAGGAGTCCGAGTCTTGCCAAGCAGACAAAATGAGAAGGTTCTGAGGTTCAACACTGAAAGCACAAGTAGTTACCACAAATATAATGCTGAGCAAAAGGCCTCAGGCACAAAAGAGTGCACACTGTACTATGCCTTTTACATAATGGTTTAAAAACAGGCAACAAGAGTCTGGAGAGTGGGGAAAAGCCACTTGCTGGGGCTACTGACTGTGGGGGACATGACAGGACTTCTGGGGAGCTTATGAGTAACTGTGTCTAGATCTGGATGCTAGTAATGTGGGTGTGTTCACCTCATGAAACTTTTTCAGGCTGTAACTTATGATTTGCTCACTTTTTGTACAGAAGAAAACTTTATATGTTATGTATATATGTTATATGTTTATATACGTATGTTATATGTGAAACTTCAAATTTATGAAACCAAAAATACATCCAAATAGTAATACTTGGGGGAGGCAGTTCTGGTGTAAATTTCTGGTTAAGAAGGAGGACGGTAATATGTCTGTTTCGAATTCCTTTCAGTTTTATGTCTTTACTTACTGGTGATAGGGTTAGAGAGCAAAAAGAAGGGGTAAGGGAGAAGCGCCGCGCACGGGCAGGTCACCACTCTCGGGTGGAACCGGTTTAACAGTGTACGTGCTCTAAAGTCAAGAGCCGAAGGGGGATCTGTAAAGGTGTAAATTAATCAGGTCAAATCAATCCTGCAAAAGTTCACTTCCCTCTGTTAGATGCTTGGAACAGGGCACCACTGTAGCTTGTACCTGGCTAGCAAAGGAATGTGTTCTCAGCTTGGATTCTAGTCAGGACGTGACTCTACCCACAAAAAGAAGTTAAAATTCCCTTCCCTTCACTGCAGGGCAGCAGGAAAGAGAAAGCAAAGAAAAAGGACACAGAGAAGTCAGGAATACAGTACTATGGGCCAAAGAGGAAGAAGCCTGATAGATAACTGACAGTCCAAAGAGCTTAATGGACAAAGAAACTCTCCCAAGCAATAAGATGATACACTGTACAAGAGCAAACGCTGAATAAATGTCTGTGTAAAGAATAACGGTTTTGATTTTCAAAAGCAACATCTTACAAAAACTGGAATTTGACATGCACAGTATAGGACATAGAGCAGTGTACTTTATCATTCATTTGTTCTGTGTCAAACGCTGGAGATGAAGCAAGTGAAACCTCTCTTCTTATTGGGCTTGAAATTGTAGTGTGAATGTTGGAAAGAGAACATATATGAATGGGTAGGTAGGTGAGTTATAGGTACTATGCCAAATGATAAGATGTACTATAGAGGAAGAGATCAGGGTGAGAGCGTCGGTAAGTGTGGAGCAGGGTGGGTTGCTATGTTATGTGCAGCAATTATGGAAGCTCTCACTGCTCAGGGGACAGTGGAAAGACTCTCAAAGAAAGTGAGGGAATAAGATATGTAGACAATATGGGAAAGGGAGGTTCCAGGTTAAGGAAAGAGCAAGTACAAAAGTCCCGAGGCAGGAATGTACTTGGTATTCAAGGAACAACTAAACCAGTGTGACCGGAACAGAGCAAGAAAGGGGAGGGATGTTAGGAGAGGAGATTGGAGGTAGCAAAGCAGATCACAAGGGCCCTGGTGGACTGTTATCAGGAGTTGGCTGAGTGCGATGGAGAGCCATTGAAGGTGTTTGAGAAGATGAGAGGCATAATGTAACTTAAAGATTCCTTTTGGCTGCTAGGTTAAGAATGTTCTGTAGAGGAGAAAGAGCAGAAATAGGGAGCACCAGGAGAAAGTGTCTGCAGTAACCCCGAGGAGAAATCCCAGAGGCTTAGCCCAGGGCAGCAGCATTGGAGGACGGGAGGATTAGAGGGTCTCTAGGTGTGTTTTGAAGGCAGCATCAACAGGATATTCTAATGAACTACATATGGGGAGTGAGAAGGAAAAATCAAGGAAGACACTAAGGTTTTTAGCCAGAGCCACTTTTGGAGTTCTGCACAGATACCTGAAACTGATATGAGGTGTGATGTGACAACATTTAGATTTATTTAAAATCCTGAAACTAGATAAGATTCCCGCAAGAGTTGGTATAGGTACAGGAGAGATCTAAGGACCAAGTCCTGGGTCGGGGCAGTGTTTCAGAGGTCAGAGGGATGAAAACAAATCATCAGGGGGGCCTGAGAAAGAGTAAACAATGAGGTCAGAAGACCAAGAGAGACCCAGAAGCCAAGCCAAGGGAGGGTCTCAAGTTGGAGGGAGTGGCCAGCCCCATCTAATGCTGCAGGCAGATTTACTGAGGACTTAGGACTAGCCATTGGATAGGTCACCGAGAAGGTCACTGCTGACCTTGAGGAAGAACAAGTCAGTGGGAGGAATAAATGCCTTATGTGAGTGGTTCAAGAGTAAACAAGAGAACAGAAAGCAGAGAGATGACAACTCTTTTGAAAAGTTTTGGTGTGAGGACAATTAGATAAAGTAAGAAAGAAGCTCATTGTCCAAGGTTGTATTTGATGTGGGTGGTGAAGAAAACGTATCGCTCAGATGTCTTGCTACTGGGAACAAAGTTAATGAGCAGCCCCTGCTTCTGTCTCTCTGCGTCAGCCATCCCTTTTGTACCAAGACCCCTCTTCCCCCAAGGCTACTCCTGAACAATTCAGGAGCAGCGAGGGAATGAAACTTTTCTAACGGGGGTCTTTGCTTGGGGTCCATATCAGTGTGGTCAAAATTTTCTAAGAACTGGGCCACAATTTGAGACCATCCAACCCTGTCCTTGCTTCCCTTCCCTTCCATGTGTCACACCTGCATTACCATCAGAATGTTGCCCTGTACACTCTTGTCGCCTCCTCTCTAATATAGACTTGATGGCTGCATCTTAAAGGACTTGAACTAGCACAGTCAGTAAGTGATGAGCTAAGTTTAAAGTTTAAAGCCCAGACAATCCAGCTTCAAAGGCTGTTCTTTTACCAGTGTTTTAAGAGCGCTGCCACTCCAACAGAGGATGTCCCTAGATTCTGAGCAAGAAAAGAGAACTTGAACACTGACTAGAAGAGAGGTTGACTCTCATGGTTTGCTGAATAGAGTATGTAGAGATTTTTCCTTTGTGTGCATGTGTGTGAGTGTTTGACAAAGATCATGGTCTATCTCTTGACATCTGTAGATATATAAGTACACTTAAATTAATGATAGAGCTTGTATTTCAGAACACTGTTTTAATAATTCTCAATAAATCTTTTCTCTGTCTCTTCAAGTTTCTGAATTAAAGATCCTCTCTAAGAATTGCTCTAGATGTACTTACAAATAGGATAGTTCTTAATTTAGGAACAAACTCCAAGATTCATTGATTTTTTTCAACAAGTATTTGCCAAGTGTCTACCATATGTTAGGTAGTGTTCTGAACACGGGGGACACAAAGGTGAGCGAGACAGATGTGATGTCTTCCACCGTGGAACAGAAACTGGGGTCCAGATAAAACAAAGAAAGACATTCTTCTTACTAATTGCTATCTGTGTAATATAGCACTGGGGTCAAGAGCCCAGGCTTCTAAACAAGATAGACCTTGGTGTGAGGACTGGACCTGTAACTGTGACCTGGGACAATTGCCATAGGCTCTTTAGACTTCGTTATCTCCTCTGTAAAGTGAGGGTACTAATTGTATCCCACTTAAACGATTGTAAGAACTAAAGGAGATGAAGTGTCTAAAGCCCCCAGCGGGGTTTTGGTAGATCTGAGAAGTTCTGTATTGAGAAGAAAGCCTGTTTCTGACAGGATGTGCTCTATGTCCATTGAATATCTAAATCTGACTTTCACAAATACCTCCAACAACTGTGCAAATAACTATGGCAAGTTACAACAATGTCCAGTGTAAAGCTGTGCGCTCATTACCTCTTCCCATCACCACTGCGTCATTGAGCCATTATCCAGGCCACTTATCTCATTTCTAGATTATCAGAGCACTTTCTTCTTTCTTTTCATCCCCTTCTATTGTTTGACTTTTGACTATTTCACTCCTTGCTTGTGCTGATTATGGTTAAGTATTTTTTATTTGAAAGGAAACAGAATCAGATCTGTTCTTTAAAAACAGAACAAAAATCCTATGAGCTTGTTTTTAATTGTGGGATAAGATTTGACAGAGAAGCTATTCGTGCAATTGAATTGGGAACTAAATGTGGATACTGTGCACTGGCCCTCAAATAACTCTCAGGCTGACAAGAATGTAAAGGGCTAAAATGTGTTCATGAAGCCAGAAATTGGTGAAGCCATTCAGTATCCATATCCTCCACCTCTCTCTTTCTCAGGACATAGATTATGAGTGCCCACTCTGTGCCAGGGGCTGCTGGGGAGAGGGCAGGACTGAGACAGGCAAGGCCCAGCCTCCTAGAATACACATCACTGAGAGCCACATGGATAATTAGTTGGTGAATAAAGCCACTAGTCATTTTGGGTCATGCGCATTCTTATGAACTACTAATGAAACTGAGTGAGGAGCTGGCATTTGAGCAGAGAGCAGAAGGAAGTAAGGGAGCAAACCAAATCCCCATATGGGATGGGGAGGAGGGTCCAGTCACTGAGCAGCCGGGGCAAAGCCCCCAATGGGGTGGAGGGGCTGGCTTGGCATACTCCCACACTGACGGGTAGTCTCTCCTCTCATGTCACAGCGCTTGGTCTATTCAGGCCCAGCAACACTAGCTCCTACAAAACAAGAATGACCCTACGGGAGGTTGGATGACTTTTACTTCATACCATCCCCAATGTCTTTCGTTAAACTAAGAATCACATACTCAAAATTCTGCGACAGTACATTTAAGTACTTAAGCCTTATACCCAGATGAAAATTCTTCTTAAGTTTTTCCAGTTTAGACAGAAGAAGGTGTTCATTGAGCATTTGGAAAGTGTGTGTGTATGTATGTGAGAGAGAAAGAGAGAGAGAGAAATTGGAAGAGAAGGAAAAAGGAAAGGAGAAGGAGGGAGAGAATGAAAAATACGTAACTTCGGACCACAGTGGCTTTTCATGTTAGAGATGAAGTAATGTGTTTATAATTGTTCAGAAGAGATGTTTACCCAAAGAACTGATAGCAACATTAAGCACAGTGCGACTGTCAGGTTTATGTGTCTGTCAAAGTGCCAATGGCCACGCCCAACTGGTGCTGGAAAGCGAGTCTACGTGATTCTGTGTTCGGATCCACCAGCCCAACCCAGACATCCCATTCCTTATCGCAGTCTGCATTTCTGGGACTTCTCCTTGAAGGAAAACACTGAATTCTTGGCCAGAGTCAATCGAGCAGAGACCAGAACGGCTGCTCAGTGACTTGACCTTCCTCCCCATCCCATATGGAGATTTGGTTTGCTCCCTTACTTCCTTCTGGTCTCTGCTCAGTGGGGAAGGGCAGTGTTACAGAGTCTGGAATCATGGAGACTAAACTGACAAATAAGATTTCTGACTGAGAACCGCTGTCCTCTGAAAAACTGGACAACACATCTTTTGAAATTCCCCTTCTATTCCCTAGAACTAAAATGATTTTATATCCATTTCCTACTACTTCTCCAAGGATTTTGCTCACCTCAATATTCTACTTGTATATAATAATACACACTGTCTCTCCCAGGAACCAACACCCGAGAACTGTTCCAGTGGGCCTTCCCTGAAAAAGCAGGTGTCAAGGAAGGGGTGAGCCCAGGGAAGGTGCTGGGCCAGATCGAGGCGTGACCATCCCTCCAGCTCCCTAGGCTTGAGCCCAGTTTCATTCACATAGACCAGCACGAGGACATCAGTCTCTACAACATGTGGCCCACTTCGTCACCAACCAGCCACCCACACCACCCTGGAGCACACAGCTCCAATCACTGTTTTTTCAGTCTATGCCACGTGTGTCTTTTACCAGTCACCAGTCAGTTTGGTGCTGGCACTGCAGCATTGCCAGGCAGGTCCTGTCTCTCCCCTCCGGCATTTCGGGTTCTGTCAAAACTAAGATTGCCTCCCCATTCTGGCACAGACCTGACACTGATTGTCTTCATATCAGTGATATGGAAATTTCAAATACCATCAAATAAACACCAGCTCAAGGTTCTTATTGCCCCTTTATTCCCAGAGCCAGAAAATCTCCTGGCTTACTTGTCCTTCTGTCCTTTGTCCAGAGATGGGGACCCAATTATCTGAACAGCTTAGGACCCCAGAGCTGGAACATTTCCCTTTATCTCTGGGGATAAATAACAGAGAGCAAAGTCTGCCTGCAGCAAAGTCCCTGCCACTATGACAGGAGTTTTGTGACCTTTTTTATCAATTTCCTTAGATATAGTGATGGGGATGTACAACCACAACTTGCCTTTCTCATTTGGAGCTCTGAAGGGTAAGGATTTTTTTTTTTAACTGATTAATAGGAACATTACAAAATAGCAAACATTCTAGTTAAAAGGAACTTTTCAAAGGGATTTTTGCAGGTGTTACATATTTTTTATCCCTTTTTGACAATACATAATTTATCTTCCGTGAAGGAACACAGATAATTGCTTGAAACAATAGATAAATAGCCATAATCTGTAAATTCTTTTCATTTCCCATGCAAAGAAAAGAAATATTAATATCTTATATTGTCAAACATGCACCCAAAAGAGTTGTTCCCTGAGAGTTACCTGTAAAAATGAAGACTGATGTATATATATATATATTTATGCCAGGGCAAACTGCCTTGTTTCTTTCTGCAGATTTCTATGTCCTGGTGTGCCTTCCCTCAGCCAATACCAGCCAGGCTGCCAGCCCCATAGAAGATGTCAAAGGGAAGGTTCAGAGGAGTGGAAAATGTAGCTACCTTGGGGGATGTATTACAGTTCAATTTATCTTTTCCTCACTGATTTGGACAGTCATTTGTTAAAACTCATATCCTAAATCTACATGTCTATTTCTAGAGTGTTCTATTGCTCTATTCTTCCTCTTGGAAGAAGGAAGTATTGTCTTCTTCCAATACCTTATTATCTTCATTGTTGTAGCTTTATAATATATTTTATTGCCAGGAAAACTACTGCCTCTGCTCTGGAACTGTTGCTAATGTTAAGGAAATATAAGTAGTCAGAGCTCCAGGGTCACAGTCACCATCAGTACAAGCAAGGTGAATGCTTTCAGATGTACTCTGTTAAAGTTGAAGATTTATAAGTAACTATAATGAAATATAATATAATTCCAGGGGTGTTTTGTTAAACTGATAAGCAAATACAAATGCAGTTAAACCCATGAATTGAGGGATGTTGCAATATAATAAAGGCAATATTTGGGGCTCATTTTGTTTATAATTGTTCAGAAGAAATATTTACCCACATATACACTATATGACTAGATCAAAAGGAAGAACCATGTGATCATTTCAGTAAATGATGAAAGGAAAGGGCATTTGATTGAATTACACATTTATTCCAGGTTTGAAAAAAAATCTTAGTAAACTGATATGATTAAAAAATACACATCTTAAACCAGCTACCAACAGTATGCTAGTGAATGAAGTTGGACAAGTGAGGCCTAAATAATTTATAGATATTGAGAAGAGAGTAAGAATACTTTTTTGCAGGTGATCTGATTCTATGCCCAGGAAATACAACAAAAATGATAACAGAAAATAAAAAAATTGTTTAAAAAATTCTATTGCTTTGGGTTTTCTAATGTGCTAATTTCTCCATATAGCTTTAAATCTCTTCCTTTGGCCTTCTTGAGGTTTAATATTTTTTACCTTTTTCAGATTTTATAAGTGGATCACTTTTCTTTCTCCTTTATTATTTCATGATGTCAGTGTTTGGAACTATCAATTTTCTCATTAAAAAAGTTCCAAATGTATTTCATAAGTATTAACCACATCTCATCAATTCTAGCACACACTTTCTTCTGTGCTTTAATATCTCTGAGATAGAAATTTATCCTATAATATCAATGGCATTTTACCATGATAGTGGCCAGGAAGCAGCTATGATGTGACTGTCACTAACAAACCTGACTATACATGTTCATATTTTTGCTTCTTAACTTGAGGTACAAAGCATTGTGGGTAATTGCCATGTGAAATGTCTTCAAAAGTTTTCCCTATAATTTGGCAATGAAATTAAGTTTGTCGATACGGAAATAGATCAGCAGAGCATATATTTATATTAGTGATGTACATTTTGACATCAGACAAAGAACTACGCACAGTTCCATGTTTTCGCACAAAGCAGCTACAGAATACTTTACTGGATGTAGGAAAAGAATCTATTCCCAAGTAGATGAAGCTGTATTACATTTTGTTCCTGAGATACATGAGAAAGAATTGCTCATCACACACTAGGCAAAGCAACTGAAGAAAGGAGAAGTTGCCAAATCCCTTGGAACAGAGAGAAGACACTTTAAAGCAGTAAGAGCTGGTATGTCTCACACATGCATGATGCAGGATGATCGTTAAAGCATTAGACATCAATGTGACTGAGACTTCCTGCTGATTTTGAACAGAGGCTGCTTCAATTCTAGTTTCATATGATTCAGTTGAGAAAAAAAAATTTAAGCTATGAGTTTGATCAAATTAAAAATACTGATGAAAACATCAGCATTCCTTGCCATGCCTTTGAATTATGCTGAAATGCTAAAGGTGATAAAGAGATTAAGATCCTGCATGCAGGATGCAAAAGCAGTAATTGCATTATAATGCTCCGCATAACTATAATTAGCTGAAAGTAGCTATGATATTTAGTTATAAACCTGAGAATGAGATGTCCCTCAAAGATATTATTAGATGTGCATGGAAAAATGGGTGAACCATAGTTGAGCGATGGAAAACTGGCTGAATGTCATCTGGAAAAGACATGCAGGTGAGTCTTCAAGGATAAGTAGGAGTTTTCCAGGTGGATAAGGAAGGAAAAGTCATTACAAACCAGAAGAGCACAGTAAAGATACAGAGGAAAATAAACTCATTTGGAAAAGAAGGGTTCAGTTTGGAAAAGAACTTCTACACGGCAAGCTTCTGTTTGGTCACACCCTTAAGATAAAACTGCCGAGCCACTGAGAATTGCACAGAGATCTTGATAATAGAACCCTTCAGGGACGGCACAGCCCAGATCACACCGTTTGAGGTGCTGACTACTTCCAATTTTATTCCTCTTTTTTTTCCCCTGGGCTTATTACAGAGCTTATTTGACAATGGAAATATTCTTGGATTGAAAATATGATTATATGATTTTTGTAGCTTCAATGTTGTCTTGCAAAATGCTGAGCACACAGAAGGCCTCAGTACATATATTGAGGAGTAGATTTATTTGCCAAAATTTTTCATGAGCTCAGTTGTCAAGATTCATTACCAAATGGCAGAAGCACTGTGTTCCTTTCTTCTTCTATTGCTTGCTTTTCTCACCATACAGATACACTTCCTCTGGTCCCTCCATACTGCTGTGCCCCTGTCCATATTCCATGCTGCCTGGACCTCTACTTGTCCCCACTCCCTGCCATTTCACCAAAATTTATACAATGCGGAGTATTTAATGAAGTATTGTCAAAGGTAGGGTAACATTTCCTCCCAACAATGGTACTTGGGACATCAGCTCACTCAGGACAATTTTGGGGAAAAAAGTATAACTCATATGTACAAAATGAAAAAGTATCCTCATCTGATTGATCTTATCTTAGGTCTTTTTGCTTTTGGCAAAAACCAAGGAGTTTACACCTCCTTCCCATTACCACCAAATAAATTAAAAGAAACAAGCAAAATACAGCCCAATCTTTGGCTCAGGGGCTAAACTGAAGGGCTTACATTAATAGGAAATAAATATTTCAGATGTTTGTTACAAATAGCCAAGATGGGATGATTTTTTTGCACTGAGAACTTTCAGTCTATCCAACTCAAGACTGAAGATTCATGACCAGCTGTAGAAGAGATGGTATGGAAAGACAGAGACAGACAGGTGGACACACAGACAGACATGGGCCACTTCATAAAACATGCTCTTGCTTTAGCTTCAAACAGAAATCTTGCTTATTTAACAAGTGTAGGCAAAAAAAAAAAATCTTCCAACTTTTTATAGATTTACATTATTGTGAATACTGGTGGTGTCTTTGTTTTAAAAAGAATGTTCTATTTCACAGAGCTAAGATTGATTACCAGCTTGTGCTGGCCAAGGAGAGACATTGAATACTGTAACCTCAATTTACCATGTCACTAATTTGGCAACAAGAGATTATTCTTAATGGAGTGAAAGAAAGATACCATTTTTCTTCTGTGTCTTTAAAGCCAATTTTTTTTCTCTTGCTTCTTGAAAGAGAAGCAATGTCACAAATTTCATTACTATAATATAGACTGTAAGAGCTGGCAGGCACGTTAAAAGGTAGCTAGTCCAATCCTCTCATTTCACAGATGAGAAAAAATAAATAAACTGACTTGTTTCAGACTTTACAACAAGCTGGTGACAAATGCAGAATAGGACCCAAGTTCTGGTTTTGTGCACCTCATCTGCTCAAGACAGTTTATGGACCAAGTGGTGTCTCTCAGGACATCTGAATTACTGAGTACAGCCACAGACTCGGTTACAGTAAAGTTCAAGAACACTCAGCATCTCTTTTTCTGTAGGTTTATTGACTTACAAACTACAAGTCAAAGGGATTGAGTAAAGTGTTTGGAGGAATTCATAATTAAATCTGAGAGATGAACAGCCTGGTCGCTGCACAGCAGCTGCCTAGTCAAACTAGTTCTGAGGGAGAGGTGACGAATGCCTACATGCATCTCCCCATGTCCCAGGTGAAGAAATTGAGGCATGAGAAAAAACAAAACAAAACATGTAGCTGAAGAAGAAATAGTTTGGGAGCAAAGGCTTCTCTTTCCTGGGCTGCAGTCTGCAACCCAAAGCTGGTGGGATCCTGTACAGCTCTCATGATTCAGCGAGGATGCCAGCCCAATCAATAAATAATACGGAGAGTTGAGAGATTGAGGTCTCTCGGCAGCTTTACCAAGATCTATTAAAAGTAATTTCAGTTCCCTTTTGAAATGCAGTCCTTCTCTTAGCTCTGCCAGGGGTTTTTTATTTTATTTGTTCTTCCATTTTTGGATGGCTGCCTTTGTCAGCTGTGGGATGGATTTGGTTATCTCATTTCATTTGGTGCTTTCCACCCTGTTTTTGTGAGTGGAGTGGGTTGGAGACAGATTCCAAACTTGCTGCCTGAATGGGATGGAGGAGAGACCTCTCAACAACCTCGCCCAGTCCTCCCAGGGGACCAAGTCCCTCGTCTCCATGGGAGAGTCCCCCATGAGCCCAGACCTCCAGAGTTCTCCCCTCCCTCCAGCTACCTCACTCCATCATTAGCTTTGTGCCATGAGATACACCTAAACTTGGCTGGTGCTTTTCAGACTTACTTTGGAACAGAGGAGTGCTTCCTGTTTCCAGGATGACAGCTAGTGTAAAGCCACAAAATCAATCATCAAATCAAACGGCAATTCTTTGTTGAGCAGCTCCTGTGCACCTGTCACACTGAGAAGCTAAATAAGGAGCCTGGTGGAAATCGTGGCTCAGAAGGGCTGAAATTCTCCTCATTGACTTCTTTGTCCCCATTCATGCAGGGATGGGCAGGATTCCTTCTCGGACAGGGCAGGTAAGTTGACCAAGGTCATGCAACCGTTTAGTTACACGAGTTGAAATCAAAGTCAGGCATGTTTAGGACACCACAGTATCTTTTTTCACTCAGCTTCTCCCAAGACATCGCAATGCTAATCCCCAAAATGACAAGCCATGATTTGTACAGTCCTCTATGAAACTGTATCTAATTACACCAATCCCCTGCTAGCTGCTCCCCAGAATTAAAGACATCCTGTACCTCGCAGAAGTAGGTTGCCTTCATTCCAGTGATGAGAAGGGAGGAGAAAGTCTTGCTTCAGATGTCCTGCAAAATGACAGCCCCTGCTAAGCATGCATCGGCCACACTTTATCTCCCTGTGTTAAAGATGGGTGGCATATCTGTTCCTGGCAGGGGTCCAACAGTGCTTGTATTTCTTTCCTCACCACAGCATGATGGAAATTGTGCTGCTCTGTTTCTTTCAATGGGCATATCCTTTTACAACAAGAGCACTGGAAATATTCTGGCCATGCTGCCCCTGGAGGCTTATAATGCTGAGGGGCTGCTGGATTCTGAAGCTTGGTTCTGATAGAGATGGGGTTACAGTGCCTCTGAGCCAGAGCCTCAGGAAAAGCTGAGGCCAGGGGACACGCATGGTCTGGCTTGAAACCCTGTGTCTACTTGGGATGTTGATGCATTTCCAGAAAGAACTAAAAGAGTTCCCTTGGTGCTTTGGCTATTTCTCTCTACCATATTCTAGCTAACAAAGGAGAAACAGATTTCCTCAGATTTTCAGAGCCTCTCTCAGATCAGGTTCTAATTTATTTCTGAATATGAAGGAATTTGAGTGCAGTCAATAACTTAACATAATTGGAGTAGTGTTTAACAACTTTCTTCAAGCTCAATATGATTCAGAAGGTTGTTCACTCTTAGTACCCGTAAACCTCATTGTAGAGTCAAGATTTATGACATTAAGATCATAGAAGATAGTAAATGACTAAATGCCAAGTTGAATAATTCCAGTAATAACATGCTTGACTAATTTGGAAAAGGGATTACTCAATGTAGATTATTTGGGGTGGATTATTTTTGGTCAAGTCTTTATTGAGAAAAAGGAATTTAAACCCAGTGAGAGCTGAGTACACAGAGAGGAGGAGAAGGTGGAGATTTTAGGTCTCATGAAGGAGCTTGTGAAGAGCAGCAGGCTGGACTAGAGCACAAACTATTCAGTTTCCCCTTCCCTTGCTCTGGAATTCTTTTCCTAAACCCAAGGGCCAAAAGAAACCGAGAGACCCACCTACAGAATGGCTAACACAGTGTGGAGTTAGCTTCCCGCAGAAGACACTTAAGGCGACTGGATTTTCATGCTGTCAATAATAAGAGCTTCCTGGAGAAGCTACAAAGCCAATTTAGATCAATTGAAAGAATTTCACTATATGACAAACAAAAGGGCATTTTCATATAAAGATGTAGCTACTGCCTCCCCTGTGTATTAATCTTAAAATTCTATCAAAAAGCAACAATAATTAACTTTGCTCAGCATTATTCTTGAATAAAACAATATGTCTATAGCTCATGAGTTCTTTATTTTCTAACATAAATAAAAACTTTAGAGGAAGACACACATAAATATGAATCCCAACTCTGCCATTACCAGTTATGAAACCTTGAGCAAGAAACTGACATTCTCTGAGGCTTGATTTCCAGACAATTACATGGAATCCAATATTTGCTTCATAGAGATGATAGGACGTTAAGTAAGATGACATAAGAAATATATATTTGAGACATGGTAGTCACTAAATAAAGGGGACTATTGTTATTTTTATCTTATTCTGTAGAAGTTTCTTCCATTTGTTGGGAGTAAGCATAGGGAAATTATGTCACAATCCTTAATTACTTTTTCTCTTTACTTTCTTTTCAATTTTGATTTTTTATGCAAGTGAGTCCAAATAACTATTGAAATTAATCCTAAAATCCCACCACCTGAATGCTATCCCAGAAGGCTGTGAAGAAACCAGACCTAGATCAAATACACATACAATATGCAGGTTATGCAAATCCAAGGTCTACAAAATTCAGTTACTTTCATATGGGTGAAAATTTTGTCCAACTAGTTGCCCCAACAGAAAACACAGCTGGATTGACTGAATTTCTAACTTATCAACAAGTCATGTCATTACCATCTCACATGAGTTGACTAGAAATCTGTATGCAGTCAAATCATGAAGATCAGGGATAGTTGATTTGATTTTCTTTTTCTTTCTTTCCTTTTTTTTTTTTTTTGCCTTCATTTCTCTGAACTGCTTGATAGCTACTTAGTAGTCACACTGTGAAGAAAAACAAACTAAAAGAAGACTGGTTTTAGGTACAAATGGAGAAGTGCTTTGGCATGGTGGAGAGTCAGAATATTACTACAAGCCAGGAAGATTCTACTGAGCTTAATATTCTATAGACTGTAGAAGTAATTTTTTAATTCTCCACACTTAGCATATTGAGAATGCTTAATAAGACTGCACATGGCACACCAGCATTCTGATATACTCCCTCACTTCCTCTCTGTTGAGGATAACGAACATACAGAGTGATGTGGTTGCCAGAAAACTCATGTTATCTTGAGCCTCTAGAAGCGTGGCCTCTAGAATGAGGAATGTATTGGTTCTTTACTCTCTTTTGGGTGGGCGATACCAAATTCATTCCCTTTAAAAGGATTACTGGAAAACTGGAATGACTGAAAGGATTCAATCCTGTTATATGACAAGTGATTGAAGAAACAGATATTTAGCTTGGACAAGAGGGTGATGTCCACGGAGAGGACCTAATTCTTATCTATTGCTATTTGACTTTCAGCCATATCTCTATTAAAATAAGGCTAACAGTAGTCATAATGACAATGAGTAACCTACACTGAGCACTTACTATGTTATGGACCCTAGACTAAGTTATTAAGTTTTATGTCACTTTATCCATATAAAATCAGTGAGGTTTATATCATTAATGCATCCATTTTACAGATGAGAAAAACAGGGCACAAAGAGATTAAGTAACTTGTCCATGGTCAAACAGTGAATTGGAGGGGTTGAGGGTGTCATTTATCTCCAGAGCCTATAATCCTAGCATTTGTCTGGCATGGCCCTGGTGGGTGAGAAAGTAACCATTTGATGGGAACAACCATAAGTGATCTAAGGAGGTGGATGTTGAAACATGGAAGAAAGAATTACCAAGGCAATTAGGTGAAACAAGTCTGCTAGGATTTCCACCCCACAAGTGTTCCCTGTTGGGGCCAAGAGCTCTCTCTTCCTTTTAGATTATAGTATAGAGAAGCCCTGTAGATGTAAAGGGTGAGGATCAGCTTCAGTACTGGCTCTGGTGCTTCTTAGCTATGTAACCTGGGAAATAAAAGTGACTTAACATCTTATGGCTCTCTATAAAGTGTGTTTTAAAACATCAACTGTAAGAAGTTATATAATCAATTCTATAGGTATTATTGGAAGATAAACAATCATAATCTATTCTACTGATATCAAGCTGAATTCCCAGAGTTTATAGGGCTCGGGGAGAGAGACATTTATAGGAACAACTCCGGGACACGGGGACGCTTCTCCTCTGAGTGGGAGATGGGAGCTTCTGTCTGGGTTATCACCTGTCTCCTGAGAAAAAGCTAAGATCAGGATGCCATGTGCACTGCAAACAGATGGGACTTTAGCTGACAACAGTATTTCCCAGTGTTGCATTTCCTCAGTGTTGCTAGTGAGAGATACTAGCATGTCTGCATGAGAGAGGGTCTCTGAAATCAAATTCGTTTGGGAAATGTTCCTACTACATGCCCCTCTCGCGGGGGTCAAAAATCATTAGTTTGTGAAAGAATCTTCTCATCCCCAGTAAATTTAACCTTGTAACTAAACAATCCCATATTATGATTAGGCAGGATTTCTTCCTGAAATGCAAGAAGAAATCTTTCAGGGTAAACCACTCACCAATACCTTTTGGTAGAAAAATCATACCCATTGGTTCTCAAAAGGAATTGGAAATTCACAAGCCATTATTATTAAAACATCGTATAAGATAGGAATAAAAAGAAGTATTTTAAATAAACACACTACACACCTGAATAACAACACATTATATCAAATAGCAAAGTAAGATGGTTTCCATTAAAAAGAGGAAATGGACATGGATGGTTGTAATAGCCATTAATTTTGACACTTCCTTGGAGGTTTTAACATATAACAATAAGGAAATAACATGAAATAACTGATATAAACAAAGACAGTGAAAAAAAAACACAGAGAAAGAAGAGAGTTTTCCCTTTTTTACCCAACATACCCTGAAAAACACCATCAGAATATTTTTGGAAAAGCAACTGGATGCAAGGTGAAGTGAAAACATGGAGCACATTTCTTCAGCAGTAAGTGCCTAGATATGGAAATGGGAAACTTTGTTCACTTAAAATGGCAGCAAAATCCATAAATGCTTAGGGGTGAATTTAGTAAGAAAGGCACAGGAATCATGTGGAAAGAGCTTTAAAAATGTCATTAAAATATAATAATATCTGAATAAAATGGAAAGGCATCGCTTGTTCTTGAAGGGAAAAACGATACCAATTCTCTTAAAATTAACATTAATTTAATGCAGTTTCAATTGGAATTCCTGATTTTCAGAAGTAGATAAAATCATCCTAAAGTCAGTGTGGATGAATAAATGTCCAAAAAGAGTCAAGGCAACTGAACCAGCACAGCGGGAGAAAGCTTGTTCATTAGATATCAACACAGTCCAAAAAGAAATTGTGATCAGATCAATATGGCATTGGTATAAGAACAGATTTATAAGAAGAATAAATAATTCAGAAGTGAAACATATAGTACATATAAAATGTTAAATATTCATGTCAATTCAGTAGAAAAAGGATAGGATATTCTGAAAACTGTCAGCCTATATTGCTCTTCATCTAGAAGAAAAATGCACAGAACCCTGTTTATTACCATATTTAAAAATCAATCACACATAAAGGTTTAAATGTGAAAAAGTAAACACTGAGGTTTTTGTCCAAAACAGTTTAGAAACTCCTGGTACAAAGTGACCTAATCAAGTCTTTTCATCTAAAAGCTATAAAATAATGATGGAAATCATTAGCTATGTAAAAATTACAAACAGTTGTATGGCAAAAGACATCATAGAAAAAGTCGACACACCATAGATTTGGGTAAAAAGAAATTGAAAGCAGAGAAGTATTAATATGCATACTACACAGAAATGATTAAAAATTTAAAGAGTACACAAAAAAGAATATAAAAATAGATAATCCATAGAAATGAAAGTAAAAGCATCTAATTTATAAGTGAAATGATGATCAAATGCACTACTAGTCAGGAAAATGCAAATAAAAAATGAAATATCACTTTATGTCTATCAAAGCGATAAAAGTATTTTAAAACTAAATACTGTAGCAGTTTTCCACTAGAATGAAAGCTCCACTGAGTGATATTTTTGCCAGTTTTATTCACTGCTGTATCCTTGAAAAAATAGTAGGTAACTATTCAACATTTGTGAAATGAACAAGCATAGCTAACAATTCTACGGCACTTACTCTGTGCCAGGCACTAATCATTCCGCAAGCAGTAATTCATTTAGTTATTCGCATTTTACAAATGTGGAATCTGAGGTACAGGGCGGCATAGATAAGAAGTGGCAGAATTAGGAATTGAACCCAGGCAGCTGGAACCAGATTTTCTGTACATGTTGACAAGGTTATATTACCTCTTCCCACATGCACATTGCTGGCTGGGACATGAGAGAAGAGCACAGCCTTTTTATGGAAAGTAATCTGGCAGGATTGCCCCTCTTAAAAGGGAAAATACCAAAAACAAGGATATGTGAAAGGACATTATCACCCCATTGCTTGAAGTGGGCAAAATGGAAACAAAGGGCATGGCTAAATGTCTTACGATAAATACACACCACAGATTAGTACACAGCTATGAAAACATAAAAATTATAAATACGACAGACTGCTTAGATCAATGTCAATAATAAGGATTTATAAAAAGACAAGATGCAGAAATACAAAAATAATATGATCCCATTTTGGTTAATGAAAAAAGGCAAAAACCATATCTGTGCCTGTGTGAGTGTGTGTGTGCAGGTGTGCGTGCATGTGGGTGTGGATGTGTTTTTTTATGCTTATAGTAGTAGAGGAACACTTCTGGGTTGTTACCATGGGTGCCCAGAGGATTAGAGTCCGGCACTGATGTTAGTGGAACCAGGAGATGGAACCAGAAAGCAAACAAAAATAGGAAAAATAGAGACTGTACATTTACTAATGAGTATGATCACATTTATGCACCTGTGTAAAATTATGTATAAGAATAAATTTAAAGTGTCTATTCACATTTGTGGTTGATTTTTAAATGGATTGATTTTCTCATTTTTGAGCTGTACCAGTTGTTTATATATTCTGCATTCAAGTTCCCTATTAAATGCATTTGTTTAAAACTTTGTCTCCCAGTCTATGGCTTGCTTATCCTTTAATTTTATTAATGCTCTTTTTTGAAGAGCAGAAGATTTAAATGTTGATGGCATTCAAAAGATCAATTTTTCTTTTTCACATACAAATGCTCTTTTATGAGTTCTCTAAGAAATATTTGCTTACCACCATGGTCACAAAGATTTTCTCTTACGTTTTCTTGTAAAGGTTTTATAGGTTTCTCTTTTATGTTTAAATGTCTGATTCACTTCTAGTTAATTTTTGTGTATGGTTTGAGGTAGGGGCTAACATTTGTTTAAAATGTTCAGTCACCAGGGAAGTGAAAATTAACACCACAATGAGAGACCATTACAAGTCAACAGAATGGCTAAAATTAAGGAGACTGACAATATAAGTGTTGTCAAAGATGTTTGGCAACTGGCACTCTCCTACATTTTTGGTGGGAACATAAAATGTCACAATCACTTTGGAAAGCAGTTTGATAATTTCTTATAAATTTATGCCTCAATGCACTTATCCTGTGTCCCAGAAATTAACTCCTAATTAATTACGTAGGAGAAATGAAACCATAGATTCCCCCAAAGACTTGTAAATAAATCTTCATATAGCTTTATTCATAATAGCTCCAAACTGGAATTAGCCTAAATGTCAATCACCAAGTGAGTGGATTTTTTAAAAATTGGTGCATCCACAATACTATTTAGTAATTTTTTTAAATGAACTGCTGATTATGCAATAACATGGATGAATCTCAACAATCTTGTGCTGCGTGAAGAAGCCAGATATAAGTATACATATATGAAAGTGTCAAAAGGTATGAACTTCCAGCTATAAGATAAATACATCCCAGAGATGTAATGTACAACGTGATGACCATAGTTAACACTGCTGTACGGTATTTTTGAATATCGTTAAGCGTATAGATCCTAAAAGTTCTTATCACAAGGGGAAAAAACATTTTGTTTCCTTTTTTTTTGTATCTGTATGTTATGATGAACGCTAACTAGACTTATTGAAGTACATCTTTCACCATGTATGAAAGTCAAGTCATTTTGCTATACACCTGAAACTTCCATAATGCTGTGTGTCCATTACATCACAATAAAACTGGAAAAAATTTTTAAATGAAAAATAAGATGGTACGTATTTTATGAACTATAAAATCGGACCAGTGGAGTTACCTAGGGTAGGCCTGGGAGGAACTGATTGCGAGGTTCACAAAGGTAATTTTGTGGTGATGCAAACAGCCTTGTGTCTTGACTGGGACAATGATTACACACTTATACACATACTAGTCACACTTTGTGAACTGTACTCTTAAAATGGGTTCATTTTATTAAAGCAAAGTTGTACTTCAAAAAAAGAAAAGAAATGAATTATAAAAATAAAACACACAAATAAAGCCCCGAATGAAGACCCTCCGCCACCAGCACTGATTTTTGGAGCGTCTCTGACTCTTGCCAGACAGATGATCAAGGTCACGCTCCTTTCCGAATGGCTTTGAAGCAAAGGATCCAATTCTTTCTTTTTTTTTTTCCTTCGGTATCCTTAATATACAATCACGAGCAGCACCGTGGCTGCTAGACCCCCATTATCAAGTCCCCCCCACATACCCCATTAGAGTCCCTGTCCATCAGCACAGTCTATTTTTTCTTTTTTTTTTAAAGGGAATCCTCTGCTTCTCCAAAATTTTAGATCCAGTTATTTCCTGGGCATTTCTTATAAACTATCAATGTCCATCTTAAAAATTGCAAGTGTGAATTTCTTGAGTTAATATTCTCTCTGAGTGTTGGGCCTAATTTTGTCTCATAGAGACAACTATTGACCATTGCTATATCATTCCTAACATGTTTTAATAAAAATCTGTCACCCCCAGGCAGTGTGTTATATATAAAGAAGTTACAGAACTGCCCCAGCCTTTAACTCTTCAGACAGCCTCTTGTTACCAGGTAATCCATGGACACTCTGTGTGGACCCTGCTTTGTGCCCCAGTGGAGGTAGAGACAGGTTAGATAAAGATCAGGGAGCCAGGTCTTGGCCGCACATCCAAATCACTTGTGCAGCTTTTTGAAAATACCATTTCCCCGGCCACACCTCAAGCATACTCTATAATGTCCAAGGATGAGGCTTGGGCATTGATTGTTCTAAATAGTTTTGCAGATCATTTGAATGCACAGTCAGGACTGGAAATCACCCTTTCAAATGGAGAAAAAAAAGACATGTCATTTGGCATCTTTTAAAAGACCTGTACTTAGTGACATGAAACCACTTTTAAAATAGCAGGGAACAAGCACCCTGCGCTGAGAAGAGAAAGAGAAGCATCTTTTAAATTGAGTTAAAGAAATAAATGTATAGCCCCAGAAGTTCCTCTCCTACTCTGATTGCACAGCCAGCCAGCTGCCTACAAACAGTTCCCAACCAGTGGTACTCCAGCAAACACAGCCTCGGAATTGCTGGCTGAATGTGACACATCCAGACGTCCTAAGAGGGCCATTGAAGTTACCTGATCTGCTATTTTGTTTCCACCTTATAACTCTACTTCTCAGGTAGACCTAAGCCAATCTGCTTATCATCTGTGTGCATATGTTTTACATATTTCTACCTTGAACTATCATATTTCTTCTCCTGGAATATTACTGTCTGCCCTGGTAAGAAATCTATGTCCCTTCTTCTTTCAAAACCTCGTCCAAACTCCTCTTCCAGGGAGCCTTTCCTGATAAACACAATGCCTGCCCACATGTTGCCTAGAGCTTTACTGCTTAGAGGGTTATCTGTGGAACAGGGACGATCAAGGCATCATCCACCAGGGAGCTTGTGAGAAATGCACTCAGGCCCCACCCAACACCTACTCAATCAAGATTCTACATTTTAACAATATCCCAAGCTGATTCAGCCCTCATAAGTACTTGCTAAGAGAACTCCCTGAAATCTCATGCTGAGTGATGAAAGAAGGGCAAGACTGCTCACTGGCCTTTCCTTCAGACCTCGGGCTGGCATTTGCTCTGCGCTGCACTGTGTAAGATGTCTCCTGCAGAGGTGCCTTTAAGCTCCTTTGTGTTCTTGCCAGCCTGAAACAGCAGTAAGCTGAAATGCAGCTTCTGCTTCGTTTGCGTCTTACTCTCCCCTTTTAGGTGCTGTGGATACTGAAAGGAAAGGAGAAACTTTCTCCCCCACATGCTCCAGAGAAAGTAAGTCTCTATACACAGGTCAGAAGAAAAGATAGATGTTAACTACTAAAAATTGATGTAATTCACACACCATAAAATTCACCCTTTTAAAGACGTACGATTCAGCAGTTTTTAGTATAGTCACAACATCATGCGGCCATCACAATTTCTAATTTCAGAACATTTTTATCATCGCAAAAAGAAATCCCATACCAATTAGCAGTGATATTCCTGTCTCCCTCCTCCTGCCCTCCAGGCCCGGGCAACCACTTATCTACTTGCTGGCTTATGAATCCTCCTCTTCTGACTACTTCATATAAATGGAATCATACACTTATGTGGCCTTTTGTGTCTGGCTTCTTCCACTTAGCCTGATGTTTTCAAGGTTCATCCATGCTGTTGCTGGTATCAGTCCTGACAAAGATTCTCTCTTGGCCACACTCTACTCGGCCTCCCCTGAATTTTTCCGCTCAAGTCCCTCAACTTTCAGACTTCACTGTTTGTGTCCACATCACCCAGTTGTAACAAGATCCCTGCTAAATCAGTTTTACCAGAAGTCCCCCACCCACCCTCTATATCTGATCAATATCTTACTGAGTTCTTCATCCTCCACCTTCCTCCAGGCAATGTCTGCTTACTCTGGCCTTCCTTCAGCAAGAATCTTGTTAAGTCAGTTTAGCTAGAATCTCCCTGGCCTCTGCTGTTTCCTTTTAGTAATTTTCCACCCACTAATCCCCACACTGCACCTTCTTCATCAATTCCCACTTGCCCATCCTATGCTGTGAGTTGTGTCCAATGTCTCTTCCCCACTGCAAGATTCCATGCAGGGTCCCTATGCCCATCTTGGTTTAACACATGTTATCTTACTTTAACACATGTCATAAGTAATTTTTTCCATAACATCTAGAATATTTTAATAGTACTTCATTCCTGTTTAATGGCTGAATAATATTCCATATATGGATATACCATTCTCATTTATCCATTATCATTTGATGGATATGTAGGTTGTTTCCACTTTTCAGCTATTAAGAATAATAATGCTATGAACTTTGTAACTCTGGGGGGAAAATCTGGGGGCAAATTACCTCTAAAACGGAAATCAGTCAAAAGGAGAAATAAAGTTAAGAAACCCATTATTTCTTACAAGCAGTCATCCCATCTCTCTTGACCAGGCTGCAGCAGAAGAGAGCTCCACCCAACCTCTAGGTCCAAATAAACCCTCCCCTGCCCTTGTAATTACCTATTGATATGTAGATGGACCACTGCTCTCCACCCCTTGAAACACCTATTGATATGCAGATGCACTAAAACCAGGTAAAAAATTCTGGAAATATTGCAATTTTTCCCACAACTTTTATCAACAAGTTTTTTTGTGGACACTTGCAGCTGTTTTATTTTATTTTATTTTATTTTTTATTTTGCTATCATTAATGTACAATTACATGAACATTATGGTTACTAGACTCCCCCTATTATCAAGTCCCCACCACATACCCCATTACAGTCACTGTTCATCAGCGTAGTGAGATGATATAGAATCACTACTTGTCTTCTCTGTGTTATACTGCCTTCCCCGTGTCCTGCCCCCACGTTATACGTGCTAATGGTAATGCCCCTTTTGCCACTGTTTTGAATACATGCCTCGCAGTGGATTTGCTGGGTCATACAAACTGCCAAACTGTTTTCCAAAGTGGCTGCTCCATTTTACATTCTCATCAACAAAGTATGAGAGTTCCAAATTCTCTACATCCTTACTTGTCACTATGCATTTTTTTGATTATATCATCCTAGTGAGTATAAAATGGTATCTCATCGTAGTCTTGTATTTCACTAATGATGAATAATACTGAGCATTTTTTCATGTATTATTGCCATCCATATGCCTTTTGGGAAAAATGACTACTCAAATCATTTGCCCAGTTTTTAATTAGGTTATTTATCTTTCACACTTGAGCTGTAAGAGCTCTTTACATATCCTGGATAGAAGTATTTTATCATATATATTTATAAACATGTTTCTCACTCTTTGGAGTGTCCTTTTACCTTCTTGTTAGTGCCTTTTGGAGTACAAAAGTTTTTAATTTTGGCAGAGTCCAATTTACCTATTGTTTCTTTTCTTGCTTGTGTTTTTGGTGCCATATGTATGAAATCATTGTCAAATTGAAGGTCACAGAGATTTACAGCTATACTTTCCTGTAACAAATATATAGTTTTAACTCTTACACTTAGGACTTTCATCCATTTTGAGTAATTTTTGTATGTTGTGTAACATATGGGTTCAACTTTATTCTTTGTATGTGGATAACTAGTTGTCTAAGCATCATTTGTTGAAAAGACCGTTCTTCCACCATAATTATGTTAACTCCCTTGTGGAAAATCAACTGATCACAAATGTGAGAATTTATTTCTGTACTCTCAATTCTATTCCATCCTGTCTTGGTTATTATAGCTTCACAGTAGATTTTGAAATGAGGAAGTGTGAGACCTTCAACTTCACTAATACTACCAAGTCTCTGTACCAGCACCTTTTCCATCTTTTCTATCATTAAATGGGGACCAGAGAGGTAAGCATAATCTGCCCAGATAGTAGCAGAGTTGAGATTCAGAGTGGATGGGCTTGATTTCCAAAATCAGTTGACTCACCCTCCGTAAGCCCCTCCCATTTCAAAAGGGACTGAACAGGAGGCTAGGTTATTTTATCACTGGGATCCTCACTCAAATCTCCTTCAACCTCACTTTACTCTCCTTTTGTTAAAAAAAAAAGTATTTATTAATACCAGACACAATTAAAGTATTTACATAAATATCATTCATCATCTGAAATGAGAGGCATTCAGAGAGAAAATGTAAATAAAATGAGACCTAAAGTGTACACAGACTTAGGAGAAGTTGTCTATATTAATGCTGATTAGGGATATTGGATAGCTAACACAGGGAAGAAAAAAAATGTGAAGTTTGGTTAGCCTATATAAAAATTATGCTAATTATAGTTATTTACACAAACCGCTCAGCATTTAGTCTATTAACTTACTTTGCCCAGATGTCTGTTCCCTCTGGAAAATCTTCTATTGGCTGCTTTTTCCCTGTGTATTGGATATACTTTCCTGATATTTTATGTCTCTTAATTATTTTTTAGACTGAACATTTAAAATACTGTAATGTGGCAACCCTAGAAATTAGATCACCCTCCCTTCCCAAAGTCTATGTTTGTTGTTAATTGCTATTGTTATCTTTGTAGAGTGACTTCCTTGAGCTAATTCTATAAAGTCTGTATTTGTTCTGTGTGACTACTACTATTCACTATTTTGCTTTTGGTCAGCTGATGATTAAACAGAGATTTTCTTAAATGCCTTGAAACCATCAGTCATCTAGCCTTTCCTGGCAGCTCTGTATGTACATTGGGGTTAGCTCTCAATACTCTGGCACACAGGTTACATCTCTTCCTTAGCGTTGACTTCTTGTTCGTACACAACCTCAAAATCAGCCGAACTAGCGATATTAAGGCCCTCGAGACTTTCTTGGACATGCATACAACCGTGTGCATAACCTAATTATGTATTAGAATAATTTTTAGATAAATGTTTAAATGTGGTTTGATTAATTGGTATAGGTTTTTGTGCCTTACTCTGAGAGCAGAGCAAGCTTGGCCAAGACTGCTCAATCTTTGGGTGCACCACCCATGAAACTTGGACGATAAGGCACAGAAGCAGGAAGCCTTCTCATTACGTAAAGATTAATTCATGTCATAAAGAGAGGGACTGTATGGATTAATGTCCTCAATCTCTGTTCCCCTCCTCCTTTCCTATTCTAACATTTAATACTTTGTTTAAAAAAGACGAAGAAAAATCAAAACATAGGACTGACAGCAAGACTGTTAATAAGATTATTCTTTGACATGAAAGAATCGTTCTTTCTCTCTGTTTCTGCTCATTGGACTTAGTGGTTTCTCCTTAAAAATCCAGCCAGTTTCACAAGGCTTCAGAGTTATGTGTTCAACTGTCTGCTGGCCTTTTTAAAAATGAATTTTTAGTAGGCAAAATTCTTCAAATAAAAGGAGAAAACATGCAAAGGAAAAATCATATGTCAAGAATTAATGTACCATCCCAGGGTCATAGAAGCAAGACATGTGGTTGGGTTACATGCTTTTGAATAAAGAGCCTGTTGAAATGCCCACTACATGCCCATAGTCAAGATGATATTTGCAAATTTCCATTCTATGTTGCCTTTTTAAGATATGTACCTAAAAGGTAGATATTGGTGAGGCATCAAACCAGGAAAGTTCAGGATGGCATAATATATAAGAATATCATGCTAAGATAGAAGCCTATAACAATGCATAAAATAATTTCAAATAAAATTGGTGTTAGTCATTCAGGAAATAAAAAGCTGTAATTTAGTTTAGCAGAGAATTAAAAAGCTGGGCTAGTTCACCCCCTCCTTGCTTTCTCATTCCTTCCTCTCCTTTCTCCTTCTATAAGAAATTATTCATACTTAATATGTGCTCAACAAAGTAAGTGCTTTAGTGGGGAGAACAGGGAAAAACAATAAACAAGCAAAGCTACATGAGGACAAATGCCGGGTAACATGACAGCTGCTTGATGAGATGAGAGCTGAGGGTATGGAGTACAGTCAACATTAAAGAAACAAATTTGACATCCTCAGAAATGAGCAGCCTGCAGTGAAGATGTAGTAACTTGAAGGAAGTATCTCATGAGTTAGTAGGGTGAGACATTTAAATGTCAGAGGGAAGAGCAGACTTGGAGAAAATTATAGGCTAATTGTCTTTTAATTCAACAGATACCTCTGGGATTGTTCATAGTCATAAAAATACAGAAACATCCTTAATGTTTAACAATATACCATCTTTTAGTAAATGGAGCATCTATTACACAATTTAATATGATCAGTAAGATTTAAGTAATACTTTTGATGTCATTAAACAACAGAAGTAATTGCGAAATGGTACTTATAGCATGACCACAACCATATAAAAAATGACTAGAAACAATATGCATTAGGAAATAAGCCAAGATATTTACACTGGGAATGAAAGGTAAATTTTTTTTCTACTCTTCTATTTAATGAACATATATTACATGCATAATTAAAACAATGGACGAGCACAGGCTGCTCAAGAGAGGGGGATACTCATATATTCAGCTCTTAAAAGATCCCAGGTGCATACCTCTCAAGGCCTCTGTAACAGCAGGTGGGAAAATCCTGGGGCAAAATACCTCTAAAACCAAAATCAGTCAAAGGGAGAAATGAAGTTAAGAAACCCATTTATTTCTTACAAGCAGTTGTCCCATCTCTCTCTTGACCAGGCTGCAGCAGAAGAGAGCTCCACACAACCTCTCCAGTCCAGATAAACCCTCCCTGGCCCTTGTAATTAATTACCTATTGCTATGTAGATGGAACACTGCTCTCCACCCCGTGAAACACCTATTGATATGCAGATGCACTAAAGCCAGGCAAGAGATTCTGGAAACACTGCAATTTTACCCACAGCCTCATTCTCTCCTTTTGGGAAATGCGATACCTACTCATCACAACTTCACTGGATGCATGTCAGAGTACCCTGAGATGTGTAAACACCAATGTCAGTTTCTTGTTTAAAGATCAAGAACTCACTTCTGAACGATTGAGACAAGCCCGATTATGCTTCGGCCTTCTGGTCTCTCACGGTACATCCTAACTTTGCACATATTCTCACCATCGAAAGCTGGATTATTTGTAATAATGAGTATAGTGTACCTAATTCTTCTTCAACATCCACCCTCTATAATGAGGCATTAACGGTGAATCATGATTCCCAACCAAGTCTAGAGAAGCAAGCAGAGACCACCAGCACACTCCAATGAGGAAGTGAGCAAACGTTCTTAGGATGGTGGATCTACTCATTTGTCAGATGTGCAAGATTCTTGGGGTTACAAACAACATTTTTGAGCCACTTCCCAAGGGAGGACTCTGGAAGGTAACAAGTAACAAGAAGCACTGAGGCCGAGCCTAAGCAATAAAAGGGGAAAATAATATTACAAGGATGCAATAATAGCTCAGAGAAGCCAAGAAAAGATATGCCTGCCCTGAGGGAAGGGATAAGAATCAGGAAAAGGAAGGTCATTAAGACATCCAGGCAGGGCTCCCTACCTTTCTTGGCTCTGTTTTTCAGAATATCTGTTTTCATTTTTCTCTTCCATATGTCAAAGACATCAACATCTTCCAGATTTACATAGTGCATATCCAGCTACCCAGGGAGAAAGTGACCTCTTATCTCTTGCCTGATTCTAAATTCTTGGAGATCTGACTCTAAATAGCCCATCTTGCACAAGTCTCCAATTCCCATCCAATGAACAGTGACCTAAAGGGAGTTACGAGTTCCAGATAGGTACTGGGCTCGTCATGCTATAATCATGTGGTTTGGGGGAAGAGGTAGTCTCCAGAAAATTGTGCATTTATTGTGAGGCAGATCGCTCGCCAAAGAAAACAACCCAGTAAGAGACCACAACTGCTTTAAAGTATGAATTTACTATTTGTAAGTAATACATAGCATGTCCTCGGTGTAAATGGGCCTTGTTGAAGCAGCACTGGGTCAGAAAGTCATTTATCTGGTTTGTACACACTGGTGCTATAATCTGAACTACTATTGTCAGTGGGGTCCACATGGACCAGCTATCTAAGTCAATACCCCCAAAATGTTGTTCACGTTCAGGGCTTTATGCAGGCAACAGAAGGCTATGATGAAAATGACTAAAAGTGCACTATGATATGAGAATAGCAGATAGAACAAAAAAGTTGACTCAGAGAATCTTTAGAGGCCTTGGGTAATAGTCTTCAGGTCCCACTTGAGCCATCTCACATAAACGTCCAATCTAAGTAAAATTCCAGTGCCTACTATGCTAATTCAGCCTCAAGTTAAGTGTCCCAGCTACCCACTTCCACCCAGCTGGCCAACACTAAGTCTTCCCATATTTAAATTTCAGAGCCACCTCTGTGTATAGGTATCTCCATTGCAATTATATTCACCCTAAAACACTATTAATATCATTTTGGTATTAATTCCCATTTGCATCTCACTGAAGAACATGTGAAAATCTTTAGCTGGTTCAGTTAGGAAATTTTTCCTGCTCTTATCTGCATGTTGCTGCACTAAGGCTTCGGCTTCCTTAGTCTTTTCCTGGGTGCCCTTGCTAGCCTTTCCCTCTGCAGTTCCATCCAGAATGTTTGCTGAACTCTACCTTAGACTCAGAGCTCAAAGTTAACCCTGAGCAAGCACATAAAGAGAATCTCCATCAAAGGTGCAGGCAAGGAAGCTGGGGTTTGCTTCTGAAAGTTGGCAGACCATGGGTTGCCAGTTTTTTATTATCATAGGCTTTTCTCTCTTATTTGGATTAAACTGTAGCTTTCTCTCCTCTCTCTCTCTCTCTATTGGGAATATGCTATTATTTCTACTAGTTACCTCAATCATCTTTTGAAGCTGTAGTGTCAGTGGAGATGTTTTATTACACTTCTAATAATGGGAAGAGAAACTTTCAGATTGGTAAAATCTGGAACCTCCCATTGTGCAGAAACATGAATGCCTTGGAAATGGCCTATTTTCTTTTGTCACACATCCCCTCTGCACTAGAGCAGCCTGCCACTATTTCATGCCCATTCATGTGTGGCCTATAGTTACATCTCCAACTGCACATTCTTTTTCTTCATTAAGCTGGAGGAACACACTGGCAATAAAGTAATAGGTGACTGCCAATCAATTGTAGTACTTTGGACAGTTATTGGCCCATAGGCAGGAGGGTGGATCATCTGTCCCTTCCCTTTCTTAACCCCCCGTTTTTCAGTCTGTCTGCATCTAGCCAATACATTCCTTTCTTCCTACACAAATCTAAAGGGAAAATAAAATGGGGCAGTTTTCCTTTGGAATGCCAAATAGTTTTTAACATCCCTCTCCTAAAATGTGTCAAGGTCTTTTGGCAAAGGGAGTTTTGTATTTAAAAACTTTGGAATGGCAGTGTCCAGGTCTGGGATCCCAACAGTTGTCTGTGCCATTCTTCCTCATTTCCTGATGGGAACAGCTGCGAAATGCTGTTTATTAAATAACTGCCCCAATTCTGCAGCCCATTCCCCAGTCAACACAAGGAAATTATTGGCATTTCAAGATTGGATGTAATGAAGCCTGTCCATTGCCACGTTTATAGAAACAGCTGGGTATTCTGGCCAGTGAAAAGAGACTTTCCTTCTATCATCCTATATTATTGGAAAAGTTGTTACAAAGGTGACTATGGACCCCCAAAATGATAAGATAATTGACAACAACCCTTTGACTTTCTTGGTAAGAAGGTTTTAGCATTAGCTCTTCGGGCTGATACACACTTGGTCGGGGGATGGAGATTGATAGAAGCTTGAAGTACCTAAGGGACAGTGACACTTGCCTTTCTCCTTCCTCTTCAGAGTAACAACAACTAAGAAATGTAAAACAAACCCAGGATCTAATTTGATGCATGAATGACTCAACCAAACATCTCCAGAGATACAGGCAACTTTGTACGTTTCTTTGTGATGGCTTTTGACTCCACCTTTTGCCTGTAAATGTAAGGTTCCATTTGAGGACAGTGGTCTCTAATTGCTCCAAAGAACATGGCTTAGATATTTTCTCTAAATCATCACCCCAACACAGATCTACAAGGCAGCTCCATCTTGAATTAAATTCTTTTCTTAAATGGGGCTATTGCCCTCAAAATACATATTAATCAAATCGTGCAGGTTCATGTATGCTAAATGTGTTTTTCACGTGTTCCTTGTATGTGAAATATAGAGACAGAGGGAGAGAAAAACAAGAAGGAGGAATTAAAAGCAAGAAAATTAAAAGTAGTACTTCAAATAAATTATAGCCATGTCTCTATAATATATTCCAGTCACTTCATGGTCCTAAATCAGTGCCTGGTCATTTACCGTGGCCACTAAGGAAATGCTTGTTGAATGAATGGATGCATGAGATTTCCGAGTAATCAATAATTAGGGAGGCCAGCTTAGCTTCGCTTGACATCCAATGGAGAGAAATCACACAGAGAAGAATGAGCTATGATGTAGGAATCCAAAAATGGGAAAATTCCTTACTGTTTAAATGTTATTCATTATTCTGAAGAGTCAGAGAGAAAAATGAGAAGCTGTTCTTTGGAATTTGATACTCTTTCTATACTGCTAATTTTAAAATACTAATTAAATAAAAAATGCCAAATCACTGCCCCTTTCGTTTCCACAGTGGGAATAGCCATTGCAATCTGCCTTCTTCAACTCCTGGGTGGAAACATGTTGAGTAAATGTTTGTTCAGCTCTCCAGGTCACTAGGCAGAGTTCTGGACTCTACCTCACATTCCCTCTCTTTTCCATTCCAAAACTTCAGGTTAGCCCAAAGCGCGCTAAGGCAATGCTGGTAGATTGTAACATGAACAAAATCTTCCAGGGACATTGGGAAGACCAGCTACCCCCTATGAGAGCTCAGGCCAAATGCTAACCCAGCAGCTGACAAGCAGGGCAGTAAGTGATGAGAAGGGAGGGCCAAGCAAGACTACGTCATGAATCTGCAAACCTCAGCATAATCAACAAACAGCCCTGCCGTCCTCTTCTAACAACTACACAGTTATATCAGGCAAGCGAGTTCCCCTGGAGATTTTTCAGAGATGCCCTGGTGGTGGGTGCTGCCCTTTGGTATGTGAAGCGATGATGGCAGATCAGTTTCACTAGGTGAGTGACCAGAACACAGCCCTCCACTCAAATACTCATTATTCTGCTCTTCCGCATCCCAACTGTCAATAATAACTCTAACGTCCTCTTGTGTATTTCTCATGGTGGATGGTGACACATTTAAGTCGTTTGACAAATTGATAATGGTTGTTTCTGCTGAGATCCTTTTTAGTTCATTAGTTCTGGACCAGTTACGTGTTAGAGTCTTGTCTCTGAATTTCCTCACTGAATCAGCAATACAAGAGATTTATGTCACACCAAAGAGTGATGGAGAGTAGGGGTTCTTATTTGGTGTGCTTGAGTCTGTTTCCATCATTTTTAGACTATCCTAATTCTGTGCTATATCCTGGGACATGGGCCAAAGTTTTGACTGGAACTGGGCTTTCTTACATGGAAGATTTTCATCTCCTTCCAGGAGCAAAGTTTGCTATCTGGGCACCTGTTCTCACTTGAATGTCCAAACCCTACATCCTTCATCTGATTGTATAACCCTCTGGAGCAAGTCCTCAAATCCTATTCACTTACTTCTTGAATCCCCTTCACTTCTGGTATCTGGAGAATTTACTGCTTGTTTTCATAATTGGCAATCATTTTTTAAGATTTATTTTAAATCTATTATCCTATATTTCCAGGGATTGGAGATGGGCTCATAAGGACACTTAAAGAATTAATTCAGTCCACTACCTTGAAACAGAGTTGGAAAATTCTTTAAATTTTTCATTGTAATCATATTTGTCAAGAAGGAATTGCTCGTGCATCTGCCAGTAATATATCATGAAAATTCTACTTCCTATATTTTTTCCTGAGAATACAAAGAAGTAAATAATTGAGATCAATAATCTGAACCCAGGCTCAAATGACATGCATTATAGGCTATATTTAATGGTATTGCTGGTAGACAAATATTTTATCTTGGACCTCATTTCCACAGTGTTTCCCCATAAACTATTCAACAGACTCCATTATCAAACAGTGTCTTCTCTCCTTTAATTACTGTGGGATTTCCAAGTTGTGATGAGGATTCAGGAGTCATGTAAAAGCATAATCCTATAAACACATCCAAAACTCATTGATGGAACTCACAGCTGCCTATCTGAAGGGTACATAAACTGCCTCTGAAGAGCATTTAATCAACTGTAAAATGGCTGCTGCTTCCATTTATCTCCAAAAACAAGAATAGTAACTAGCTCTTAGTGGGGTCCTGCTAAAAGCTAGTTGGGTACTTGAAGAAATAAATAATTGGGGGAAATGAGCATGCTGAGACTGCAATATTGGTTACTCGCTGCAAGTCACTGTATAGATCTAAAGTCATAGACAGGAGGAAAGTCTTAGTTCTGCAGTCCACAGCGGTCTAGAATACAAAACCAATCACCCACTGCTCTTTCCTGAGCTACCTCATGAGGAATTTTGCCATTTCCATACTAAACCTTTTAAATGCCTTCAATTCCTTGTGTAAAAGCCATAATAGGTGAAACAAGTAATTTTTTTTTCTGCAGTGGAAAGAATATTGGCTCAGTAATGAAAAGACTTACTCTTGGCTATATAACCTTAAGTAAGACATTTTCCTTTTCTGGCTTCAGATTCTTCATCTGTAACTTAACATTTGAGAGACTTTGATTAGTGAAATTTTGGGCCTCTTCCAACGTGAACGTTCTGTGATGAGTTAGTGACCTTCTAATCAATGCAGCCATCATAAAGCAGGTGATTGACTGGGCCACTTTTCAGCAACATGGCTCTGCCCAGTTAGCCAGCAGTCATTAAAAATGTAAATACATCTCTTAGTTTATTCATGGTGATTCTCCAAAATCAGCAGTTGATTTATTATGTACTCTTCATCAGCACAAAACCCAGTGCTTATATTAGTAGGAGACTTCTTTTACAGAGTTCATTGTATTCTAAAATGCAGTAGGAATTACCCTGAGACATCCTTTCACACAGCTATGAAACACAACTGTCTCAGTAAAGAACCGAGTTGCCTACACACAAGCATGCACCTGTGTGGCCAGATGTGCAGTGAAAAACAAACCCGATCTATTTGGGGGATAAATTCCTAGCAGAGGAAATGAGGCAGTGGAAGTGCCCCTGGTGGAGATTAGAATCTGAATACAGTTCCTCACTGATACATCCACCTGTGTGGTCTTGCCTGTCGCTTCACGTCAGGGACTTAATGAGTGAGATGGAGAGTGTCTCTAGTGATTTTCTGACCCTATCTGTGCAGCAGGCTTGCATGTGGAACCCTTTAAATGCAGGGTCCTAGGCCACATCCAATTTAACTAAATAAAATTTCTAGAGATGGGCCTTGTGATATGTTATTAAAAATCTATCCAGGAGATTCCTGGCTCCAATCATAGACCAGTGTTTGGAGACAAGTGGGCCTAGAATCTGGTCCCTCTCAGTTTTGATTTCCAAGGTTCTATTAATACATCTTTTGGATGAATTACCCGCAGATCTCCTCAAGATAAGTGATAAAATCTCTATTAGTAGTAATAGGTCACTCTAAGGAAAATGAACAAACAAACAAGAAAAATAAATCCTGTCTTCAAGCTTATAGTAATCTAGTCTAATTATTTAATTTATTTAAAAAATGTTTGTGAACAATGTACTATATGTAGAAATATGTGCCAGGCACTAAGGTTAACCCACAAACAAGTCTTACCAACTTTACAGTTGACTGGGGGATAAAGACAGGTTGAGAGATTACAAATCAGGGTAATGAGACTATGATAAGAGAAGTAGAGTGTAATGAGGGGACATTAGGAAGCCATATAATATGGATTTCAGTAGTCCAGGGGAGGCTTCCTAGAGGAAGAGACATCTAAATTGAAATCTCAGAACAAGGAGAGACTGGAAGAGTATTCCAGCTGGAGGGGAAAGCTTGGGTAAAGGTGAGGAATTCCATGCTAGTATGGGGTGGGCTCTGATGAGTATGCATGGGTCAAGATAGAAGATGGCCATGGCTGGGGTTTGGATGGGGGGCAATGAGGACAAGAGATGAAGCTGGAAAGAAGGAGGGAAAATCAGGAGCTGGATCACGAATATTGGTGACAGGGTGCCTCGCAGTGACCATCCTTTAGGGAATTTATGGACCTTGACTTGGAGTCTGGTATGCGAGCCTGTGCCCCCAGCTAAGTTTGCAGGCATGGCCCCCAGCCTTTATCAGGAACACTCTCCTTCTTGGAGGCAATAAGTAAAGTACAAATATGATAAGAAAAAAACTATTTTTCTAAGTATTCTCTTTTCCAGAACATACCATTCATTAGATTCTAGCTAACGCTCTGGGGAGTGTAGTGGAGGTAGAAGACCTCTCAGCTGAGGCTCAGGGTGAAGCTGCCCATAGACAGAGCATGTTTCCTAAGCTGAGAAGAAGGTCCAGGGGAAGGCTGTCAACAGGGGCTTGCCGTGGGAGTGGAGACCACAAGAACAGCTGGGGCAGTGCACGACCGTCCCCAAACCCCAAGCACCACTGTGAGTGGGAAGAAATACAGGTTTTGTCCTTATGCGACACCCCTTTATTTTGTTCTTTATTTTTGTGACTTTATTGTGAAATAGTTTCAAACCTACAGAAAGTATTTCCATATGTCCTTTACCCAGATGCACAATTTATTACCATTTTGCACATATATATGACATTATTGCCCAAAATTGTATATATATATAGGTACAATTATACATGTGTATAGATGCACATATATGCATATAGGTACATATGTACATGAATATAAAATTAGGGGTTATAGTATATATATTACATATATTCTTTTCTGAACCACTTAGAAGTACATTACATATATCATGCCCCTTTACCTCTAAATACTTCCATGTGTGTTTCCTCAGAACAAAAACACATAATCACAGTGCAATTATCAAAATTTTGCCAACTATCCCCCCAAAAATATCTTTTGGTGCTCTTTTTTCCCAGTAAAGTATCTAATCCAGAATTACACATTGCACTGAGTTATCATCTTTATTTTAATCAGGAAGTTTCTCAGCCTTTCTTTGTCTTTTATGACTTGCTATATTTGATGCATATAGGAATGACTATTTTGTATTATGCCCCTCAATTTGGGTTTATTTGATATTTTCAGGACTGCGGTTGATTCAGGATACACATTTTTAGTAGGAAAAACAGACGATGCTATGCTCTTCTCAATGCATTATATCAGGAGGCCCATGGGTAAAGGCAGTTTGTCCCATTATTGGTGAGTGTTAGACCTCTTAAAATGGAATTTTGAAAGGTGCAACAGATTCCTAGATCAGATTTCTTAAGCTCAAAACCTATGAGGGATTTCATGGGGACATAATATTCAAAATCAGGGAAAAAACCAACATCTCTTATATATGTTACATATAACATTTTGCACCTTACAAAGTATATTACATATATCACCTTAGTTTGTGTAATAACTCCCTGAGGTAGGTGGTATCTTCCCTACTTTAGCACTTAACAAAATCAGAAGAGCCATGTTACTTGAAGAAGTCACATAAACTGTTAGGACTTGAAATCTGGTGTTTCTTCCCTTAGACTGTAGCTCATAACCACCTTATAAAACAAACCAATTTAAACTCCGAGGGAATCCGGCTGATGCAGGCCATTCTCTTTTGCTTAATAGCTCCCGTTCAGTCCCACATATCCTGTTAGTCTCCCATGCTATGGCACTCATCCTCCAACCAGGCCTTCAGGTTGCCTCTGACTGGTAATTCTCATCCACAGGTCCTCTCCAGAGATACATAAGGCTTGAAATCTGCCCAAAGGTTCTTTAACCTTCATCAGTGTTTACTATTTTTCATTCTTTCTGGGGCTTTGGGAACCTAGACTGTGGTTTCCAAAGCACTGGACTGTTCATTCTGTTAAGAAATCTTGGGACTGAACTCCTGTGTAGGAATGTCTTTTCCCAGAGATTGCTCCCTACAGTGAGCTGAATGGCACCCCCAGCCCCCAACGGAGATACAGGCCCTAATCCCTGGAATGTTATTGTATATGGTAAAGGGTTTAAAGACATGATAAATTAAGCCTCCTGAGATACAGAGATTATTCTCGATTACCCAAGTGGATCTAAGTGCCATCACAACTGCATCTTCATAAAAGAGAAATAGAGGGACATTAGACACAGAGAAGGTGTCAAGAAGACTGAGGAGTGATATAGCTACAAGCCAAGGAATGGCAAGGAATGCCCACAGCCACCAAAGCTAGAAGAGGCAAAGGAAAGATTTTCCTTGAGGTACTTCCAAGATTGTGTGGCCCTACTGACACCTTGATTTTGGATTTCTATTCTCCAGAACTGTGAGAAAATTAATTTCTGTTCATTTAAACTACCACAGTTTTACTAAATTGTTACGCAGCTACAAGAAACTAATACACTCCTTAAACAAATGCTGAGATTAATGCCAAAAATGAATACAGAGCTCTTCCCATGGGAATTTGCACTTTAAAAGTCCCAGTCAAACACAGAAGCCCCAGGCAGGTCTGGTAATGGAGAGTAACAGTTTGAGAAAATCAGCTTTCAGGCAGTGCTGAAATTTACATCACCAGTATTCCAGAGGGCCCACCTTGCCTGGAGAGGTTATTCAAAGCCTCTGAAAATTAACACGAACCATAGTTGATGGAATTCAGATGTTAAACTGAAAGAATAGAAAAGTTAGAGGTAACTGATGAGTTCCTCAATTTACACACTTATTCACCTTCCCTCTATCCCTTTATTTCTTTTACTCATTATCTGGTTATCCAAGCAGCAAAAGAAGCCAGCATCTGTTCATTGAGGAGAAACTTGAGCACTGAGACTGAAGAGCCAGGGCTTTGGATAACAGGACTGGGCTTCCAATCTTGTACCTGCACTGCTCTTCCATGCCCCTGACCTAGTTAGGTATTAGACTTTGAGAAGTCTCCATTTATCCAAAAAAAAAAAGGTGGGGGGGAATAGCCTACTTTCAGGGAGCTTATGAGGGCAGGATAACACGATATATGGAAAGGATTAGAGACAGAGTTTGATAATGCATACTCAGTAACTTCCAACTATTATATATCGTGTTTCCTCTCATCTAGAAGTGGACTTTTTCTATTTATTTTTTGGTTGATTTATCAGGCATTGCAGGTGTCACCCTCTGAGAGAGTTTGCAATGTATGGGAACTGTTGGATTGCAGTACACTGGTATAGTGCAGGATGCTGGGTATAAAACACACCATGGGAACATACAGGCAGGAAAGATCAACCCACCTGGACAAGGGACAGGGGCAGGAAAGTAAGAGGAAGGTCTGGAAAGGCTTCAAAGGGATAGTGACATTGAAGATGGGCCCAGAAGGCTGTGAGGACTGGATCTTGTGGGAGGGAAAATAACTGAGATGCCCTGAAGTTCTGGGATTGTAGATTGCGTGTCTATATTCATTTGTATTGATTTTTGTCTTCTTGGGCAAGTCTATTATTTTTGTTTTTCATCTGTATGTTTTCCTTCCTCATACTGGATGATAAGTTGAAACGCTAGCCTGCCTTCTTTTAGTAAAGTCATTTACCCTTTCTGCATGTTTCTTTTCCTCTATAATGTGAAGAATTCCTCATGGTTTTTTGTGAAAATCACATTTTCATACACACACATACATATAAACATCTAAGAGTAGCTGGAGCCTAATAGCTTCTCAACAAATTTTACCTGTAGTCCTCCCCTCTTTTATTTAGCTCTTTCCCCTTTGCCTCTACATTGCTTAGGCAGTTGAATATAAAAGGGAGTTGATTAGTTAAACAGTCTGGAACTTGAGGGCAACTTGACTTACAAATTACTCTGTCACCCATAGGACCTAGCACTTACAAGAGGCTTCCTGAATGGTTTGGGAGGGTAGGGCAGGGAGAAGGAGTAGAAGGGGAGAGAGAGAGAGAGGAGGGATAGAAGCCCGGCCCACATATTACTTTATCAACCTGTGTCCTGGAAGATTTATCTCCTTCTCCCCAAGGGAAAGTGCATAACAGCGCAGTATTGTGGAATTAAGGGTTTTTTTTTCTCCTTATTACTTGCACTTTGCTGACTAGGGGTCCCTTATGTGCATTATCTTATGTAATCCTCACATGCCCAAAGTCATAGAGACTGAAATCCCAGTTGGCCTGATTCCAGAGTCTTCTCTTTCCATGGTACCATCTCCAGCATAAGAGACTCTATTTCTCTAACAAGGGAACATCTCCCAGAACTATAAGAGAAAAGGTCTGGTTTCTTGTCCAAGATATGCCATTTGCCAACCGTGTGACCTTGGGGTGCTCACAAACTGTGACTTGCCAAACCTCAGTTTCCTCTTTTGCATAATAATAATAATACCTGCCATTGCTAAACTCATGAGATTGCTGTGAAGGTCTAGTAAAATTGGTGCATACAGGAAAATAATCTTTATAATTGTAAAGCTATAAACATGTGAAAACCTACTAGTGACACATTCGTACTAAGGTGTACATGGCTGCTATCAGATTCTACACTGAGTAGAGACAGAAAAGGTAGAGCAAGGAGAATTAAAGAGCAAAATACTCACAGAGAGGTAAAAGTGCCCAAGAACATGCTGGGGACATTTGGAGGGCATATTTCAGGTGCTTCGTAGCTTTTTACTGAACCAATCTTGCCTAAACCAAATGTGATATTCTTTACTCTTCCACATTCTGTTCCTGTTACCCTAAGATTAACCCATAGACTGCTCTTCACGCCCAAACACCCATCCCTGGGAGAGGAGATCCTTCCCTTTCCAAATATGTACAAAACCACCAGCCCCAAAGCTGGCTGTAGGCTGGCTGAGATCAGGGCTATTCTGGGGCAGCCAGTTTGCATGCTGATAGGGGAGGATTAATGAGACAGTCTGTTCATCCATTGCAATTAGAAACAACACTGAAACTATTCTGGGGCTATTTCTATGCAGGGAACTTGAACTGCTCATCAGCCCTCCTCACTCAGAGACCTCTTGGTAATTAGGGCCGTGTTAAATATAGGAGAATCAGCCCAGAGCAGCCCCATCTGTGCCGGCACCTTTGGTGCTGAGGATACACTGTGCCCTCAGCTAGTACTCCAAAAGCAGTACAAGGGGGATTTAACTTCAACCTGGAGGATTTGGATATTACTTAACTAAAGCTAAAAATGCCCTGGCCTTTTAGCCCCACACGGGCTGTCAGATACAATTCAAGAGTGAAAAACCACATCAGCCCAAGCAAAACATCCTGACATTTACGGGCTCTGATTAGCCAAGCCACAGGTTTACTACCAGCCCACTAAAAATGACAGCTTAGCTAAGGACTGAGGGCACATAGGGAGTACAGCTTGTCCGTAAACCTTCTTTTTGACAAGAACAACTTAAAAATCAAACAAAAAAACAAACATGGGGTGAGGAAGGATGCCAAGGCATGTCATTGCAACACCCTCCAGCCCCAAGCAGTGGTGCAGACACTGGGTCATTATGAAGCACTTTTCTGTTCTCGTGGAAAAGTACTCTTAAGTAAGGAGCTAGTAACCCTCTAGATTTGAATATACTTAGCAGCCAGTAAGTTATGTTCTCATATTGCTGAGGGATAAGAAAGAACAAGTATTATTATCTCCATGTCATAGATTTTATTAGCATCTCTGTTTCCTAGAAATTGACACAATGCTATATTCTAGAAATTAAGAGTGTGGAGAGTAAAATCAGATCCCTGGGCAGAGCCTACCATGGGTCCCAGAGAGCACCATTCTGAGCTTCTATGACCACTCCTCTCCATGGCAATTTCCTCTTTGTAAAATCTGAGGCCTGCTACCCCAAGTGCAGTCCTTGGATCAGAAGCTTTGCATCTTGCCTGAGGATTTCAGCCCTGGGCAAGTTCACTATGGATTCAGTGAGACCGAGAAATGACAACAGAGCACTCTTGGGGTAAAAGGGTTTATACCTAGCTTTGTTCTTACGGCGGTAGGTCAGGCACAAGGATCACGTCTGCATCCAGCAGCCTGCAGTTCCATAGTCCACCTCCGTCTCTGCCTCCGCCCAGCGCACTGGGCAGAGCTCTCTCCATAGTGACTCAGTCAATAATAGCATATTGCCAATGGGTGTGGGAGCAGTAGCCTAGCAGTAGGCCATTACTTCATCAAGTAGTTTGGGTTAGGTGAGGATCCTGGCCATAGGAATTTCCATTTTCCCCATACTTTGGAACCACTGAAAGGGTGGGAGAAATGCAGAGTCTCAGGCCTCATCTCTCATCTGGTGAATCAGAACCTGATTTTTAACAAGGTAGCCAGGACGTCTGTGTGAACATTACAGCTTGCGCAACACTTTTCTGAAGGCTCAACTTGCTGCCTTTTATCTGCGAGAGAAATGGATAAAAGTAGGCTCTCCCCAATAAACCAGTCATTTGACTGCTGTAGTGCCTAGCAGTTTGCTTGTTTGTTCGTGTTTTTTAATGCCTGGCAATCAGAAAATTGTACTTTTCAGGCTCCTAGAATTGGATCTGAATAAACTCATATTTGATTTGATATCTAGTCCGGAAGCCCTTGATTATCTGCAACTTGACTTTTGGGCATTGCTCCAAGATATGTACATTTGAGGATCCTGAGGTGTTGTGACCAAGGCCTGTCTGTCCACCATGCCTGGTGTCTTGCCAGTGGGTTTCAGCCCTGGGCATGTTTGTTCTCGATTCAGTAAGACCAAAAAATGAAAATGCAACATTCTTGGGGTGAAAGGGTTTATACCCAACTTTATTCCCATGGTGGCAGGTCAATCACTAGAATCTCGTCCACTCAGAGCGAGTCTGCATGCGGCAAGCTGGTCTCTGCCTCTGGGCCTCTCTGCCCCGACAGCCGTCCCAATCTCTGTCTCTGTGCTGCCACCACTCCAGCCTCTGCTCTCCTGCAGCCATGCAGCCCAGAACACTGGGCAGAGCTCTTCATATGGAGTCAGTAATAATGCACTGTCCACACGTGCAATGAGCAAGCAGACCAGGGTCAGGTGAGAATCCTGGCCGTATTAACTTTCATTTTCTCTACACCTGGTAAAGACTGAGATGAGGATTCAGTGGTCTAGTTTGGGAGAGCCACTCTCCTAACTGATTTAGGATATTCAATTGTGTTTGTGCTTACTGGATATTACAGGGCCCATGCTACTTGTCTAAGCTCAGTGACTGGCATCCCCAAGACAGAGAAGTAGCTGGGTGTGTTCCTGTAATTGCATACCTTGTCTCCACTGAACCCACTTTTCCTTCAGGCCAAGTTGGCTGGCCTCGTGAAGCCTCTGTGTGGTCACAGGTGACATTCTAACCTAGCAGACCCACAGGAATTATTTCTTGGTGAAAGCTGCCCTCAGCAGAGGTCAATTGCCTTAGACAAGAAAGCAAATTGCTAACTTTCCAGGTGCTTTGGGGGCCTTGCTGTAGCTCAGCTGGTGAGTCCGTCCCAGTTTCTCCATCTCTGATAAGCTGTATAATGTTTTTTCGGTTCTTTGGATTTCCCCAGCTCATGGGCTTCAGTCAAAACCCGCATGACACCCTCTCTTAGCTGCGAAGTTCCAAGGGGTGGCAGACAGCACAGCACCTCGGAGTACTATTCCACAGGCCATTCTGCATCACTTAGAACCGTCTCAAGCTGCTGGTGTGGGCAGCAAAGAGGTACACCACACACGGTGGCACCTTTGAGAGCTCTAAGGCTATCCAGATTACCAAAAAGGACAGTTATAATAAGGTGAGAAGCTGCATTTCTCCAAATCTGGATAGGGGATAGATGCCATCTTTTTACCCCCGTGTTCACTTAATTCCTGTGGTTACCAGGAGCTTCTAATGGCCCCATATTAACAACTATATGTGTATTATACCACTGGCTGTCACATGACACAAGGAAGAGAATATCGTAAAAGGAATCTCAACATTGGTTCTATTTCCTTAATTTGTGAGTAACTCTCTTCTTGCCCAAGGAAGCAGCATAGGTGCCATTTACCAGAATGCCTTATTTGTTCATCCATTTCTTTAGCAGAGTTCAGGGCCCAGGCCAGACTTCGTATTCGGTACCACAAGGATAGCAATGAATAGGCAGACACAGTTCCTGCCTCATGGAGCCTACAGCTTGGTGAGGGAGGCACACCTTAAATAAACAATCAGAACTAATTGCATCATTAAAATTTCGACAAAGAAAATGTTCAAGATGCCACATACAGTGGTTATTGGTCAACTAGCTTGAACAAAGTCCTGATAGGTAGCATTTGACAATTTCCATGGAGTAAACACTTCCACCATGGTTGATTTCAAGCTAGCAGCCGGTTGACAGTTTACCAAATTCCAGAATATTTAACAATCAGCTCCCATTAGCCAGTGTGAGCCAACTCCCAACACACCAGTGGGTCACAGAGAACATAACAGAGAGGGTCTGAACCAAGTTATGTGGGTCAGAGATTTCCTTATGGAGTGAAATTTAAGGTAAGACCTGCAAGGTCAGCAGCCATTAGCTAGGGAAAGAACGGGGTCGAAACAGTTCCCAGGCAGAAGATACACCTGTGCAAAGACCCAGAGATGAGAAGGAACATGGTGTTTGATGTATCAGGTGAAGAGAAATGTGCCCCAAACCAGACAAGACTGATGCTATTATCATCCCAATTTCACATATAAGGACACAACTGTAGGTGAAATAAGTAACCAAGTATACATAGCCAAGGTCATGTAACTGCCAAGTGGAAGGGTATGGAGCTGAAAACTAAGCAATCTTTCTCTAGAATCTGCCATGTTGTGACTACTTTCGCTGCCTTTCATCTTCAGCTGGAGGAGTAGGAAAAGCCCAAACTATGCAGAAGCTCTGTGAAATTTGGTGGTTACTTCTAAGAGTAATGCTAAATCCATGTCCTCAAGGCATGTCTCCAGGCTGGCAGTCCTTGACCCATCTGGTTAAGACACCGTAGGAAAAGCTCATGTAAGGTATAGACATCCTCATCATAATAAATGTGTTCAAACACATAATACAATTACATGTTGTGGTTTCTGAGGGTTCACAGATACACTGAGTCCATTTATAATCTCCACAGAGGTCCTGCTTACCTCTTACCTGCTATCTATCTTAGATACGTCTTTGGGTCTAATTCTTTCTGTATGTCTGCAATCCTAAAAGAAACTTTCTAGCTTTTGCTGTCGCAAGAACAAAAGATGTTGTATTTTATTGTCTTCCTGGAGCCATGTCATTTAAAATACCCCTAGCAAGAGTGTTGGGCGGGCTGGGATGGTTTTCACTTCTCATCTCAACCTGTGTCCTGATAATTTTATTCCATGTTTCTGTATCCATTACATGGAAATGTGTTAATATGTATGTTTAATGTTCTCCTCGAAGACATATCCTGGGACTTCCTTTGTGAAAAATATGCCATAAAAATGTTGATGTGTATGTAAATAATTCTATTTCCAATAAGTCCATTATGTATGAATTGAATTATATTTCAGAGTAAAATTCTAATATAATTAGAATTTTTTCTTTTTCCTCCATTCTCTTCAGTAAATGCTTTTGTATTCAAAAGCAATATTCAGTAAAGGGCTGTGAGACCTTTGGAGAGAAAGTGCTGTTGAAATGCAGAACATTACAATTGCAATAATAATTATTTTGCTGCTATTCTATCATTGATCCTGACATAATCTCTTCTACCACTTCCAACCAGGGATTTTTTTTCCCCCTACTGTCCAAAACAAGGAAAGATGAAGCTTTAGCTAAAGACATAAATATAGATCTTTGGGGTACTATCTGCCATAACAACCTCATGGGGTCGACGATAGCTTTTTGATGCCATCTCACATAAATACAGTGGCATGCATCAGCTCATAAAAGCTAATGTGTGAATATTCTGCAATCTTTATGAGCTGATAACTGTTTTAGATGGCAAAAAACAATGGTATGAAAGTGTTCTGATCAGTCAGCAATAAAATATTACATCCTTTTTAAGGAGGACACAGAACTGGGCCCAAATTGGGACACAGAACTGGGTCCAGACTAGGGCAAACCAAATCTTCTCGGCCCTACATAAACATATGACCTGAATAGACTCCATGAGAGGCTTTGGGTCCCCTAAGGTAGACCCATGATAAGAACTTACCATATCTTGGACCACTGCAAGACATAAATGAAGCAAATGTTGTTGAAGGAGCAAACAAGTGGAAGTGGGTAAATGTTAAGTAACAGTGCTTCCTAGTTTGGGAAGATCGCTTTAATGAGAATCCCAGCCGCTCATGTCCAGACTAGGAGAAAGGAAATGTCCCTCATGACCCTTCTGGAGCTGACTCTTTTGGTGTTTGTCTTGCTTCTCTAGCTTCTTCTCTTGATTGGGTAGAATGTATTTCACATAAAATATTGCGCAGTGGATCCCCCAGTGATTTAGTGGATCTTAGAAAACGGAATCATCTGCTCACTCTCACCAGGAGAAATAATGTTTGTCAGTCTCCTAGCTTTGTGTTGGTCACTATACTAGATGCTTTGCCTAGATTCACTCATTTAATTCTCATAACCAGGTGAAGTAGGATATATTAGGACTCAGAGAGGCTGAATGACTTGGTCAACGTCACATAGGACTTCTGATTCCCAGACCTAACTAGTTTTTACTGTACAAGAGAAATTCTTAAGAGAAGAATGTAGTGTTGGGTATTCTAGAACATTTCAGTTGGCATTTGTCCTGAGGAGAAAACATACTTATTACCCCCCAAGATGACAACAGTGGTAATGAAGAAAAAGCTGACTTAAGTGCTCACTTCCCCTTCTGAACTTCAGCATTGTCCACTCATAAAATGATTCAGAAGGAAATAGTTATAATTTAAACATTTCTTAAAGGGATTATATATCATATGTTTGTGGAAGGTTCAGCAGCCTCATGATAAAAACCTCAACTTTTTCCTGGCACAAAAACAACTGGCTTTTAGGGAATTCTCTTCAACCACATCGCCCCACTTGGACCTCCTCCCCCTCTCCCCACAATATACCCCATCACAAGGGAGCGCCAAGACTGATTAACAAACTAACCTTGAATTTCCAAGGTGTTGGATGGCTCATGTGCTGACTGAATGAAAGTAGCCGGGGTGGGAAGAGAGAGAAACGCAGCCTCCAGAGACTTGGTGCTCAACACGGGGGGAGCCAATGACCAAGGACTACATACCTTTTGGACGTAGATGACAATTTAGCAAATTTACCTCTTTCTTAGTAAAAAGGATAAAGGATGAGAGAGAAATGATAAATAGAAGAATGAAGGAATAGGGTCTAATTAGTAAAAAGTAATGTCAATGAATGGAATAAGACAGGAGACAAGTAGATATTCTGGATTTCTGCCCTAATACAGGAATGTTTTCCATTCTCCTTTGAATATATCTATTTTCACTGGGTTTCAGTGGCGAGTTAACCCCAGGAAACTATTAGTCTGCTCCGCCAGCTATGGGGCCTGTACGAGGTACCGTCAGTGCACTGCCTTGTGCTCCATTACCATTTCCAGGGCAAGGCAGCCTGTTCTGAAAGAGCCAGGAACTGATTCTTTGCCTGAGGACTTTCTCTTGTCCTTCTGCCTGCCTTTTAAGAGCGGAAGTGCCACAGAATTGATGCACCCTCCCCCACCGTTAGCCACCATCTAGTGACTCCTGGAAATGATTAATAAATTCCCCAGCTTCCTCACTCCTTGGGAGGATGATTCTGAGTTTCATGTTCTACACTGAAATTAAGTTTTAGCTATTGGAATGGTAACTATCAGTAACTCGTTATTTACTGGCTTTTTTTCCCTACCCTGGGTCCCTTCCCGGTTTTTCAGAGACTATTTGATCAACTAACTATTTATTCTGGAATCCCTGCCTCCAGTTCTACTTGTGAGTAAACCAATAATAAGGCAGAGCCCACTTCCAAGATCCACAATTGGCCGATAAGAATTCAAACACCTTCTGGCAGACACAAGTCTGAAAGCCTATGTTGTGTGCGACCAGGCGGGCATCCATTTTCCAGCAGCGAGGGATCATTCCAAGTTCCAATACCAGGCCAGCATGTGGGTCACTGATTCTTTAGACATTGTCTAATAGCACATAGAGATATGACAAATGTGTGGACTTCTTTTTTTTTCTTGAGGAACACTCAGGTTTATCTTTGTAATATATCAAGCTAAAGGGAGGAAAACAATTCAGGGACTTAGCCATGAGTTAGAGGGTACAAAATGCCTCTCAAACGAGTCACTTAAAAAACCTATTGCATTGTAGAAGTCTGATCTGTGTGAAATAAAAAGATGGGTAGTTTGGTTCTTAAAAAACTGACTCTACTATCAGAACCAAGAGCCTCAGCAATCATATGTGAGATTAACTCTTCTCTGGTGTCTTTTATCCCCACTCTTTGGAGGTTTGGAGGACGGCAGAAGATAATCTTTGGGTCAAGTGTGGAGTTCAAGTGTTAGCTTTGGTCTACAAACACTATTTGAGGTAATTTATGAAGGAAATTAACATCGCTGCTTTCCTTAATGTCATTACCACACTACTGCCTCCCGTCGATGACTTTTCCATATATTGGCTTTGTTGTGCAAAGTGACCCGTTGTGAATCAAGGATGGCCACAGCTTCTTTGCTACTTTTCTACTTGAGAGGTGGGGTCTCGCTCCCTTCCCCTGTATCGGGGCTTTCGCACTAATGATTCAGGTGATACACAGAATGCAGCAGAAGCCGGATGGGACTTCCAGTTTAGGTGACTTCGAAATCACGTCTTTCATCCAAGCCTGTTGGAGTACTTACTCTTGGAAAACAGATACCACATTTTGAGGAGGCCCCAGTATCTCCACTGGAAAGTCCACGTGGCAAGCAGCCAAGATATTCAGTGGACAACCCTGGCTGAGTTCCTAGGCAACCCCAAGAAGTACTAAAGCACTTAAGCAAATCATCTTGGAAGTACATTCTCCAGCCCCAGATAACGCTTCCCATCCTCAGAGGCTTATCAGATATGAGCTGTCTCTGTTGAGCTTGACTGAGTTTCACATTAATGGACAAAACATTATTTTTATTGTTTTAGGTCACTACGTTTGGAAGGAGTTTTTTAATACATCAATAAGCTATATGCTGAAATAGCAGGGGGAAAACAGCAATATTGCCCTCCTAAAGGGTCTCTGGAGATGTGGGCCATGAACAGAGACTGAAGAAAAAACATGCAGATGATTCCTACCATGTCTCACTGATTTCTCATGTGTGGCCTACGCAGGACACAGATGAATTTTGAGGCGTGATAGTGGGTTTTTAAGATCTCAGTCAGGTGTGTGGGCTCCCATTGAAGCTTCTGTTCTATATGTGGTTTCATTAATGGAAGAAGTACAACTCCTGGCACCAGGAAATAGTATTGATCTGGAAGATTCTTGTCTATACCTGTTAATAAAGAGGAGGGGTTGGCACACCGCAGCCCATGGTTTAAACCCAGGCAACTGTGCTTTTTGTAAATAAATTTTTATTAGAACACAGCACATTCATTCATGTATGTATTGTCTCTGGCCGCTTTTCTGCTTCAACAGCAGAGCTGAGTAATTGTGGCAGAAATAATACATCCCACAAAGCCTGAAATACTTATTACCTAGATCTTTACAAAAAATGTTTGCTGACCCCTGGTAAAGGCTATCAGAAGCAATTCACTTTCAGCTGGCATAGTCCGTAATACACCTTCACTGTCCTACCTCAGAGGTATTTTAACTCCACAGTCCTATGTCATAATCTAGTCTATAGAGACCATAACTGCCAATCCGTTCCACAAGACACCATGCAGGCACATTACGTTAATGATATCAGGCTGACTATACCCGGTGAACAAAATGGAGGAGCTATTGTAGATATGTTGTTAAGACACTTGAATGCCAGAAGGGAAGAAATAAATCCCACAGAATTCAGGGGCCTACACCAAGTGAAATTTCTAGAAGTCTAGTGGTTTGGAGCATGCCAAGATATCACTTCATGGTGAATGAACATATACCTCATTGGACCTGCCAGTCCAATCTGTTTACAAAAAATGTGAAAACTCACTAATTTTGAGTGTGGTCCAGAATAAAAAGTTTCTGCAGTCATTCAAGGCTGTCATACAAGCTGCTCTGACATCTAGATCCAGCAGATCCCCTGTGCTAGAATGTGTGTATGTTAGACATGGATCCTGTATGGAGCCATGTGCATGATTGGTGAATCATAGAACAGACATTTAGATTTTGGAGCAAAACTGTGATTGTTTCTTCTGAAAAACTATTCTTCTTTTGAATAGCAGTTTGAAACTTGAAGTCTGATCATGGGCCATTGAGTTATAATGCAACTTGAATTACCCATGAAGAACTAGGTGTTGTCAACCCACTAAGCCTCCAAGATGGGCATGCATAACAGCATTCCAGTATCAAGTGGGCATGGGATACCGAAGATCAGCTAGAAGTTGAATGAGCAAGTGACTCAGATACCCATGGTCTCTGTTGCTACTATAATACCCCCTGGAACTCATACCTATGGCCTCATGGGAAGTTCTCTGTGACTAGTGGATCATCTGACTTTGCTTACAGAAGGTTTTGCATGACATCCTGGTACAATCCAAATGTGAATGGCTTTATCATTACAGCCCCACTCGGGAGTGGCCCAGGAGGATAGGGGTGATGAAAATGTTCCCAGGAGGCAGACCTTCCAACAGTGTACCTGGTTGTTCATTCTGTCTGAAAGGAGAGGTAGCCAGAGGTATGAACCTACATTGTTTCATGGGCAGCAGCGAATGGTTTACATGGATTTTCAGAGACTTGAAAGAAACGTAATTGTAAAGTTGATGACAAGGAAGTCTGGGGAAGAAGTGAATGGACACAGCTCCCTGAAAGGGCACAGAATTCCCATGTGAACACTCAACAAAGCTCAGCCTCAGCATAGAAGGACCTTAAGAATGGTCGAGATGACATAGTCGGTGGACCCTGGTCAGGCCTCTTTGTGCAGTCACTCCTGTTCTTGATCAATGGGCTCACGGGCAAAGCAGCCATGGTAGCAGAAATGGAAAGTGTGCATGGGCTTAGCAATATGAACTTCCACGCACCATGGCTAATGGGGCTATAGTCGCTGCTAAGTGTCCAACCCATCCAAAGCAAAGCCCAGCACTGATCCCCTAAAAGAGCACCATTCCCAGGGAATCAGCCAGCTATCTGATGGTAGGCTGATTACATGGACCACTTCTGTAACACAAGGGGCAGTCTTTTGTTCTCACTCCACACAACTTACTCTTCACAGGAATTTGCCTTCTCCACATGTAATACTTTTGCCAAAATCAGTATTTGAATTTCTATAGAATGCTTACGTCTTATTCACTATCTTGGTATTCCACAATGCTTTGCTTCTGACCAAGGAGCTTAATGAAGCGTGGCAACAGTCTCGTGCTCCTGGAACTCACTGATCTTACCATTATCTGTCCTCTCAGGCAATAGAAAAACCCTTTTGACAATACAGTTGCTTTGCTAAATGAATGGAAACACTTATCAGGGCCCGGGGAACGTCCTGCAAAATGCAGTGAATTCTCTTTAATTGTTAACCAATATATGTTGCTGTTTCTCCCTTCTCCAGAATTCACAGGTGCAGAAATCAAGGAGTGGAATTGGGAAATCTACTTTCACTGTTACCTCCAGGGATCCACTTGATAAATTTTATTTATCTATTCTGCAACTTTGAGCTCGGCTGGTCTAGAAGCCTTAGTTCCCAAGGGATAAATGATTCTGGTAGGAGATCCAGCAACGGCTCCGTCAGACTGGAAGCTGGTACTGCCTACTGGCTCCACACGCTAAAGGAACAAGAGGCAAACGGGGTTACTATACTGGCTGAGATTGCTATGACTATCAAAGGGAAACTGGATTACTACTAAGCAATAGGAGTAAGAAGAAATATGACTGGATGAAGGGCTCCTCTTACACTCTCATGTCCTGTAACAAAAGTCAGTGGAAAACAGCCCAGTGCAGGCAGGACTGCCAAAGGCTCAGATCCTTCAAAAATGAAGACTTAGGTCACCCCAACAGGCAGAGAAACATGATCAGGTGAGATGTTTGCTAAGAACAAAGGAATGGGTGGTGAAAGAAGGAAGTTAAAAAAGTCAGCTCTAACCACATGAACAGTTGTAGAAACTAGGATGTAAAGATTTAGGAGTATTTTGTACTTTGATATAAACTATACTAACAAATTCTTCACTCCCCCCCAACCCCCATCTAATATCATCCAATATAAAAAATGCATTAGAAGTAGTTATCCTTTGCATTATTTTCCTTGAGCTGCCATAACTAAGTCCCACAAACTGGGTGGCTTAAAATAACAGAAATTTATTCCCACAGTCTGGAGACTAGAGGTCCAAAATCAAGCTATAAGCAGGGTGAGCTCCTTTTGGAGGCTCTGAGAGAGAATCTGTGCCATGCCTCTCCCTAGTTTCTGATGATATTCGGCAACCTTTCCTGTTCCTTGATTGTAGATATATCACTCCAATCTCTGCCGCCCTCACCATTTGGCATTTGCGTCTTTGTGTGTGTCCAAATTTCCCTCTTATTTTATAAGGACACAAATTGGATTAAGGTCCACCCTACCCAATACAACCTTTTTAAAACTGGATTACATCTTCAAAGACTGTATTTCCAAATAAGATCATATTCACATCTGGGGTTTAAAACTTCAAAGACATATCTTTTTTGGCAAGCATACTTCAATCTATAATACCTTTATGTCCCAGAATTTCATTCCAGATTATCAAAGGGAGAGTAGATCTCAACCAGAGAAAAATGAACATTATCCAAAAATGGGTAAAGTTACACATGAAGTTATGTAATAATACCCTTTTGGCAAGAAGGTTAGTGTTGTCAGCTTTATAGAAGTGACAGTTGCATCTTATTAGGTGGAAATATCATTTTATAGAATCTTTGTCTGGAAGTTAGGTAAGGTTGGAAGAAGTGTGGATGGATGCTAAGTTGGCAAGGATGGACTATAGTGGTTTCGCACAGTATCAACTTAGCTACATCAGAAACTACATTTGCCAGAATTTCCTTTCCTCTTTCACACTGGGTTAAGGTTAGCCTCAAGAGAAATTCACATGAGATTTGGAAGTCAGAAGTGAAGTAGCAGCCTTTATACTCCAAAGAGGCCACCAGGCGCTACATAGCTAGCACACATTTTCACTGACTTGGTAGCTCACGTTCACCTAGGGCAGCAGCTGCGATCGCAGCTCCTAAAGCTCTCGACAGATGTCCTCCCTCAGCTTCACAAGTCCTGTGTCAGGTACATTTCAGCTCCTTGACAAATGGCACTAGATCCTTCTCCAAAGTCAACCACTCCCAAGTCACTCCAAAGATCCTTGAGATCAGTAAAAGGTGAAGGTAGGTTCCTAGTTCTACCTAATTCCGGTTCTTCCTCACTTTGCAGTTCGTGCCCAGCTTCTCTGCCTGACTGTCGGTGCTACTGACCCACACGGACTGCAGCCCGTCATCAGGCACAGAAGCCACACACTGCCACTGACTTCTTCACTACATCCCACAGTTGCCCATTTCCCAGAATAAACCCTTCGTTCTGTATCTCTCAGTGTTTCTGCTTTATCTTCCACCATTGTTACAAAGGAGGAGAAAGGTTTTCACAAAAGAGGAAACCAAGAACTGTGAAAAAAAGCACTGGCATTTGTAGTCTCCATAAAGTCAGTAAGTCTAATTTTGACCAGTTTTCCTAAATATTTTATTGCCCCTTCTTCTGGGGGCCAATGCTTAATAATCATTTTCTACCCTCTCTTCTGCCCACATGCATGTATGACTGTCTCCAGTTAGAGCTTGAAACCAAAAAATTTCCTGAGATTGGATGTCACATGTTTAGGGGATGAAACACAAATATGATGTGGCTTATTTACAAAAGCCTCTTCACGAACAAGGTGGCAGCCTTATTGCTTGATCTCTATCTAGTCTGGCTTGCTAGATTTACCTTGCAGAAGATCTACTTAGAGCAATTTATTAGCATTCTATCTCAGTCAACTTCTTACATGTGGTTCAGGACCTATATTCCAATATAGTTTTCCAATTTTCTTGCACTATAACTTCCAATTTTCTGCTTCCCATATTTTATTAGCTTTTTGGAAGGTCGTCTTTCCCCATTTATAGTCAACATGTGCTTGCTGGGTTGCATACATTTCTTCTTCTGTGTTTCCCTTGTACTGCCCTCCACTCATCAGCTTCCCTGCCCCACCTCCCACCATTCCTATCTTTATCCTAAAGTAGCTACCATGAGCTCTTCCATGAAATGGGAACCCTATATCCTGACCAATATGCATTAATTGGAAAATTATTGTTGAAATAAATATATATAGAGCTGCTGTTCTGTTCAGCTTCAGGTAACCATGCCTGCTGTATCTGGTTTTCCTTTTTTCTTTTTATTGGGTATATTACAGATTCATTCTATTAAATCATTAAATTAATTTAGCACAGAACAACCCTTGCTGGACTCCTAGAAGGATGCATGCATTGGTCAGAGACTGCTTTCTTAGGAAGACAACACTCGATTATTTCCGAGCTCAGCCTAGGAAACTTTTAAGGCTGAGAAACCTGGGGAGTCTGCTTTCTAAAGCAATCATTTGGTTAATCCATATTATTTTCATGAAGTAGTTAACATTCCTCACGAAGAAATGGAGGCTAAGTGACTCAGAACAGATTAGCAAAAAAGACCTAAGTCACTCTCAAAATTCTTGATATGCTGGTTGGCAAGATTCCTGTCTGCCCCAGGGATAGTCTTTCTCTCAAAGGATAGTCTTTCTCTCAAATTCATAAGCTTCAAAAAAAAAACCATAAATAATTTCATTTCCATGTAGCTAAATAAGGGAAACTGTAGTGATTCTTCTCCCTATTTTGTTTAAAAAAACAAAAACAAAAACAAAGGGAAATTTACACTCCATCAAAAATTAAACATTTGGATTTAGAATCAAAAAAAGAAATGCCTAGTAAATCACCCTGTATTTTAAATCACCAATTATACAACAACCTGATTCCTTAAATATGCTCTAGCATCAAGAAACCTTTGAGTCTGAAGAATAGAAAGCACCATAAGAGAAAGTTACTTTTCATCCAATAAACACATTTTGTAGTAAACTAAAATAATTCAGGAGAGCTGTCAATTAATTCCTGTTAAATTTAATCTCAGCTTTTCCAATGAAAGAAAAATCACTTCTCGTAGAAAAGCTATTTTAAAAAAAGTCAAAAAGTATTTCATATAGCATTTGTAAGCAAATGTTCACCAAAATATGTCAAATACTGTCGCAGAGAATTGGACATGCCAGAATTCTTCAACTATTTTACTCCCTCCAGGAAAATTTCAATTTGCTATGACTCTTCCCTCTAACCAAGTCCCTCTCGACATCTACTTTAATAAAAAGTAGGAAACTTTGAGGTTGTGTTCCTCCCCTATCCCTGTCCCCACTTCTCTGTGGGTTGGAACCCACAGAACACCAACTATGTATTTATTAATCGAGTGTGATAGGCAAACTGTGCTTATGAAGCTGAGTTCAATTTGCTGGCAAAAGAGTAGGAAATAGAAATTTCCTGGAGTGCATGCTGTGTGGTTCAAGTTACCAAAGATGTCAAGTAAGCAAGGGGCAACTGGAGGGAAGACCCCTAAATGCCAGATTGCCACAACTATTTATCAAATGGCCACTGCAGAGATCACAGAATTCTAACCAATCAATCTGGCAATGACCTGAGATCAAAGGCTGGTGAAGAAACCCTCATACCTTTAAGGCGCCCTGAGGCCTCCCCTGCATAAGAGGAATTACACTCGCAGAAGAGGTTGGCACTGGGGAAGAGGAGGGCAGACCGATGCTTCCTTACTAATTCTGTTTCACTGAGACACAGAGTGTTTCCTCTTCCTCATCTCTCTTTCCCCACATAAAATCATGTGTTTATTTTCCAATTTCATTACCTGTACAAGTTACCAGAGGTAAAAAGATGCTTGAACCTGAGTTGAGGAAAAGAGCAGGAAAAAAGACACATCTCAAAATGAGTTTCATTTATATAATGAAAATAAATTTTTACACAATCAACGTAAACACACCAAGTTTTGTTTTTTTTTGCGAAAAATATTTTTAAATAAATTTTTGTCTTTTTTTTTTTACATTCTGATATACATATGTAACAAGGTTTATGGCACTATAACCAGAATCAAATCAAAAAAATTACCGAAGGAAAAAGGTGGGAAGGAAAGTAATTGGTTTTGTTTCCTTTCTCTTTCCACGCTGGCAAATTTGCCCTATTTGTCTATTATTCAACTGCCAGCTCTAACTTGTTTGCACACTCAAACACCATTTTATTGCACAAGAAGCCAGTAAAGGCATATGGTATAATGGTCAGTTTCTCACTATTTCAAAAAACCTCTTAAACCCAGAGAAGGGAAAAAAAGAATAATCCAGAGTATGAAACACACAAAATCAACAGAATCCTTTGTCTCTTTAAAGAATGTGAAGGGTTCTTAGACCACTTAAGCTACCCTGATCTCCTCTTTGCAACCAGGGACCGCCACAGGGCTCGGCTTGGATGGTTTTTGTTTTTTCTATGGACGACCCAGGCAGATCCCAGGCCTTCATGACTCAATGTCTTTTCTACTTACTTTTGGTTCTTTTTAATTGGTTTAAAGTGTAGTATCTTCGGTCTATGAACCTGCACAGACTATTTAATCATAAATTCTACAAAGAGCTTCAAAGGAAAAGGGGAAGAAGCAAGTTTTGTTATATTTTTATTGTTGGCTTAAAAAAAATGATTCTTTAGCTTCCCTGTTTTATCAGTTCACGGGAAGTAAATCTCAATGGCATCAAAAGTTAAATTCTTCTCACACTTGCTAAAAATAAAAAGGTTTTAAACAACTTTTGTTTCCATTCACAAACTTGACCCCCATCTAAAAAAGAAAGAAAAAAAAGAAAAGAAAGAAAGAAAGAATCCATCTTCCTTCCTCTGCGTCTCCCCATGGAGAACATTAGTCCTTTCAATCCAGACAACGGTCACACAACCGTTTCCACGCCCATCAGCTTTGGTGTAAGGATCCGCGGTGTCACACCGTTGTTTAGGTCTTCCTCAAACTCCAGCAACTGCCCCATGAAGTTAAGGTTCGGGGAAATAATTGGTCGTTTGCCTTTGACAAATTTATAAGCATCAGTCATGGTCATCCGAGTATGCTTCATCAAGTAAGCGATGACGATGGTGGCAGAGCGGGACACCCCGGCCTGGCAGTGGATGAGGAGCCCCTTCCCGCACTGGTGAGCCTCCTCTAGTGAAAGGGAGAAGGGCAAGGGGTGAAGGGAGGGAGGCAGAGATGGGAGGAGACGGATTAACTTGTATTCAGGCTTGACGACGTCATATTTTTACAGAGAAAGAATAAATCGAAATGGTTTAAAAACTAAGCATATTTCACTAGTTCATTGTGTACGTTTATGTCACAATCTCCAGAACTAGCTAAAAACAATAGTGACATGAATTAGAAGCTGCATTTCTCCGTCGAAAGAGAAGACTAGGTGAAGGAGTCATTCATAACAGCAGTTTGTTTCACTGATGATGGCAGCCAACTGAAGCTGGAGATGCAGCGTAATTAACGGGCATGTTCAGCCAGCTACTGATTTAGCAGGCCCTCTGATTAAAGATGTTAACTCCAACTGCCATGTTATGTGGCTTATCGAAACTCGTGTTAACAACGCCTCTCCTGCCGGTGTTAGAGAAATCAGAAATCATCACTTGTTTCTTTACATTACAGAATTAACATCTGTATGGGACCTGGTATAAAATGCATGAAGAGTTTCAACCTTACTAAACTCTTACAGAGGTTAAAGGAAGAGAATTCAATTAGAAAGTTACTACGTTCAGCCTCTCACCAGAAAACCCTACTGTTGCCTAGTTAGCTAAAGACTGTATTCTGGCAGAGGGTGTCACCTACATTGGAACCATTCAACCGCCCCTGCACCCAGATGTGCTATTCCAATGTGACACTGATGTGTGAGAGTGATGCCAGAGGAATTCCAGCAAGGGCTAAGAATCCAGAGCAACTGAAAGAGGCCATACTTTGTAAGTTTTCAGATATATTAAAAGCTCAAGAGAGTAGCTTGTGGGCACTGCCTGAATGTATTCTTAATGACACTTCTACACTAAAAAGTATCCCCAAGAAAGTGTCTCTGAAGGAATACCAATTAGATGAAGAACAGGGGAGGGAGACAGTAAGGAGCACGGTGATCTAACTTAGACTATTTGTATTGGTTACCCACTAGTGGACCAAGAAAAGAAACGTCATGTTAAAAATCGATAGATTAAGCTTCCTTCTCATAGATCACAGTATTTTAGGAAAGTATCTCCCCCTTTTTAATTTCTTCTCTTCAACACACACTATTTATTGATCTCCATACCAAGGCTGGGAAGCACGGTGGTAAGATGAGCTGTCAAGTGATAGACTTGACCACTGGCTCTCCTACACACTAGGTGAGTGGACCTTGTGTGAGTCATGTAACTCCCCAGAGTTTCAATCCCCCTGTCTGGATAATGGGAATAACGCTAACTACCCAGGCTCAGGGAATATGGGAATAATGCCATCTGACTCAGGAATAAATAAACTGGCAGTTAAACCCTAAACCTAGACTTTGCTTAATTTATATCAGACTCTCAGTGATTGTTATGACGTGTATAAATCATGCTGTGTTCTCCCTAAACCAAGACTACAGGATTTCAGCTTATCCAATGATTTAACAGATGAAAATAAAATTGTGCACAAGCAGGCTGTGATGCTGAATTATTTTTCCAGGTGAAATGCTTTATTTTCCTTGTTTTGTTTTCCTTCTAAAAAAAGCAGATAAGCCTGAATGATCTGTCAGGGATGTGGATGCTTTGACTGAAATCCTCTTAGAATAAGATACAGGCTATCTCACGCTACTCATTAAGTGGAAAGTAATTTCCTAACTTCCTCCCACTGGAATTAAGTCAGATAAAACTACAGTCATAACATGATACATCAACCAGGAAGTTTCTCATCGACTTGTTGACAAATACTTCTTCCTCGGGACTCAAGGTTTGATTCAGGTATTGTTAATAAAGAAGCTAAGGTACCTTTGCATCCACAAGCATTGCCAGTGGGGAATTAATAAGGGATTGTAAATGCTCCCCCAGCATGGTGGGCAAAGAACCCTGGTCTCAGAGTCAAGAGCCAGGTTCTCTGACACTAAAATTCTTCCAACTCTGGAGAAGTCACTTTACTTTTCTGAGTTTGGTGACCACTCAGAATTTCTTTCCAGACTGAACATTGCATGGTCCTGCATGAAAGGCAAAATCAGCAGGGGGAACAGTGGGGCCAAGAGACCAGAGCTGCCCACTGCCCAGCAAATCAACAAGCCCCAGAGGCTGTTAAGCCCAAGGCTTTTCTTCTGCTGTAGGGGCACCAAACATGAGTGTGCTCTTCCTGGGACAGAGACCAGTAACAACCGGCTGCAATATTTAGGAAAAGTACTGGGTCACCCTTTTGTGGTAATACAGGTTAGAGTCACTTGAAAAATATTTCAATCCCCTGCTAGAAGCCAGGTGTTGCCCAAACAGTAATTTGAAATTTGCAACCAGCAGGCTATAGCAGCAGCAAAAGTTAGAGTTAAGAATTAGGCTTAGGCTGGCAGTGGCTTCCTTGTGGAGATTAAAGCCTGATGTTGCTAGAATTTTCTTCCTTGGGAATTATTGGGGCAACACAACCTGACCTTTCTATTTTAGTGAATTTGGGCTAAGACACCTAATGAAATCTAGCACCATCACCCTGGCACCCACCGTCGATACCCCTTTAGCCACCCAATGTTTAAGAACTGAGACAAAGCAAGTAGAAGGGAAAACTCAACTCGCCCCCCCGCCACTCCTGGCCAACCCTTCTCTCCCTCCTCTGCACTGATGTGATGCATAAAGATGCTCACCACAGCTTTGCTGCACTGAGAAGCTTCTTCAGAAGCAACCCTTTAGCAAATGCTCCCTTGCCTCAACTACAAATTAATTTAACTCAAGGTAAGGGAGGCAAGAGTGAGGTTGGAGGTGGGGTGTATTCCCTGTGTTTTATTTCCTGCAAGGTGCCGAGTAATTAAGTCACAGAACATATCAATGCTAACCTCTACCACTTTTCCAATGAGCAATTGAGGGCTGAAGATTTCTGGCTCAACAGACCCCAACCAGAATGAATTACTGCTCTTCTCTATCCATCCCGACAGCACTACTACACTTGCTGGCCTCTGCCTCTGGAGACTATTTCGGCTGCACCAGGTGGCAGGGCTCCAAACCATCTCAGAGAGGCTTTTGCGCCACACACGCATATACCTGGGACTTGACATCAAAGCAAAAGCCAGAGGAAAAAGGAAAACAGAAAAGGAGGCTTCCCCATGGGAGATAGTTACCAATGAACTCAAAAGCCTCTTCAAAGTACTGCCGCAGGTTCTGCTTGTTGCTGTCAGTAGCCGGCAGCCGCTTGTAGTTGAACAGGCCTTTCTCATAGTGGTAGAGGGGCAGGTGAGTGGTGACGTTGATGACGTAGCCTATGTTCAGCCGCTGCATCGCGTCCAGGTCCTGAGCATCCTGCTCGTTGCCAAGGAACAGGAAGGGCAGGATGGGGGTCAGCTCTGCATTCTCGATGTCGGGGGTGGTGGGGACGGACTGAGGTAGCATGCTCGAGGCCGCAGACGGGCTGCTCCCCACCTCCCGGCACTCCTGGAGCTGGAGGGAGTTGTCACAGAGGTTTTCATGGTTCTGCTTAAAACTGCTAAGGCCACCTGGAACAAAACACAGAAGGTGAGAATGACTTTCTCACTTTTGGGCTGGCAGAAAAATGCCACCTTCCCCACAGTTGCTGTTTATGTACACTAAAAAACAATACCAACAAATAACAAAAACCAAATGAAAGTCCATTTAGAGCCCAGGACAGGCTTTGGAGAATATCACTGCATGCAGTACTTTGGAAATGTGCTTCTTTATACAAACTGTGGTACAGGCATGCTCCCTTGGAAGGGGTGAGACGCAGCATCAGGCTATTTCATCAGCGGCAAACCTGATCTGTGTCAAAGAGCCACTCGCTCAGCGGCCTCTGAGAACCTTGCGCTTTGGGAGCAGAGATGGCACGGGTGACCCCTTCCGGCAGAGACCTTCCACCCGTTTCTCAACACTGTACGTGTGTTCTTTGTATGCTTCAACAGCTCCCCTCACTTGGAATGACAAACGTTCTCCCAATTCAGCAGAGTGGTTATGAACAGGGCCTTGGGAAAAGCAGATTTCCTGGGCTATAATGCCAGTTCTACAGCTCCCTGGCTCTGTGATTTATGTGAGTTACTTTCCTCTCTCTGTGCCTCAGATCCCCCCTATGTAAATGAGGACAATGGCATCTACCTCTTAGGGTGACTGGGGGTCTGAATGAATGAATACATGCAAAGTATGCAAAGCTCCCACCTCAGCAAGAGCAGTGTCCCTCATGGGAACAGCTCTTAAGGAAACCAGCTAGCCAAAGATACCCAGCTGGATGTGCACAGATGATCACTACAGCACTATCTGTTCTGCAGAAAAGGCCAGATAAGAAACAAAAGCAAATTTTTAGACAGGGAAAAGTTATTACAGCCATCCAGTGGCATGTTAGGTAGTTATTACAAGTTGTGAAAGGAATATGAGAACAAAGAAATGTGTTCCTGTTTAACAGTAAATGAAAAATGGCCAATTCAAAAACATTCACCTTACACATCATCAACAGCTGGAGGACCACGCAGAAAAGAACACTGTTGAAGTTAGGAAATTTATGGATCATAGTTTATCATTTAAACGTTTCCTTTAATATTTGTTAGCTGCATTGCATCTGTGGATAAGCCCAAAGGATTATTATGAGGGTCAAATTACACAATACAAGGGCGAGGAAATCTGAGTTGATGTTATTACTCCCAAATGAGCTCTGATACTAATCAAACTACTAGATACACTGGCCTTCCCTTTGAAAAGAGGGGGAAGCTGGGGACCTCCTGTAGGGCTGAAAGCCATCAGAACACATTTACCCCCTAGACAGATGCCCTCCATCCACCCATTGTTTTGGGAGATAAGACAGGAAACGCAAAGTGCGAACAGGCTGTGGGGAAATAAGGACAGGAAGTCCATATGCCCACTTAGTTGCTGAACCTGACACATGCATTTCTCCATTTCAGGTCTCATTTTTGGCAACCACAGCAGGAAGCTTCAGACTGTAACCTAGACTGAATCTCAGGGCTGCTCACCGCCAATATACCCAGAGTTAGCTGGGTTAACTGAGGAAGTCGTATTTCCATTAAGGTCCGCATGACCCAAAGACCATTTAAAGGGAATATCATAATCACTTCACTCATCTGTAAGTATCAAAACCTATCTGCTTTTTGAAATGAAAAACAAAAGCTACAAATTCATGTTAATTAATTTCTAGAACTAAACACTGCCTTTACATATTACTAGTCTATTCTGCTATGAAATCCTGATTTTAAAAAATTTGTCTGGGCCCAAAGAGATCATTTTTAAAGTAGACAGAATAAATGAAAAAAAGAGAAAAACTTCCCTAGTGAATACTTAAAAAAAAACAAATTGAAAGTATCCACTGTTACCCTCACAAGTGCCACAAAGGAGACCCTAGAATTATTTTACATCTGTTCCGCTCTGCCTCCATAAAATCCAAGTGAACAGTTCCAACCTGATTCTGTGATGGGAACCTAATTCAATTCTTTTTCTTAAGGAAAAGGCCGTTGTACACACTTTTCCATATAAGATGAGAGCAAAGAACAACATAACAAACTCAAATCAAATGGCTGGCAGGGGGTTGGGTGGGGGTAAGAGGGGCACTTCTCTCTCTCTTCTTATTTAGGGTACTCAAGCTGTAATTTGTCTTAGAAGCAGCTAGTTTAAAAAAAGAAAAAAGTCCATGCCAGAAAACCCCCCAGACAGAAAAAAGCAGCATACAGCTTTTTAAAATTCTGTCTCTACACCTACTTTCCCAATGACATCAGCTGGAGGCTCCCCACCTGCCCAGTTGCCATAGCAGTTACACAAAGACATGCAATGACATCAGTTGGCATGATATCAGCTCTTTGAGTACAAACAATACAAGAAGAACTACTTTGTTTAAGGCCTTTGGTGCAACTGTGTTCTGGGGAGCCAATGATGTAATGCTAACAGGTGGCATGGGCCTTCCATTTGCCTAATGGGGGGAAAAAGCCCATGGGGGAGGAGGGAGGGAATTGGAGAGAGACAGACACAAAACGCTCCAAATCACAGGGGGTGCTCGTGGGCAAAATGAGGTGTGTATTGTATGTTTAAGCCATGTGGGAACTCTGCTCATGGAATATTTACAGAACGGAGTGGATAGAAAAGGAATTATTATAATGCAAACATAATAGCTGGACAAGGAAATTCTCACTGAGGGATACGAAGAAATAGTCTCCTGTTCAATCACCAGTCTGCCGATGAGCTTAGGCCGCAGTTCCCATTAGGGGTTACGCACATCTGTATAGTGCAGTTACAGAACTCCCTCCAGGGATGGTGCTTAACACAAACTGAGCCAGCAGCATCCCACAGTGGTGGTTTTTTAGAGACCTGTCTGCAGGGAAGATGGCTTTCTTCTCTTAAGGGGCTGGAACTGGAAGCTGGAGAAGGGGGAAAAGAAGTAGGGTTAATACAGTTTCCTCTTCCACCTACTTTCTCTCCACTCTGCCCCATACCATCGGGCTGAACTGACACGCTTCACCTAAAGAAGAGCTTCATTTCATATGCGTCACAACACAACAACTAACAATTGAAGTAGACGCTGTGTCACGTGGTGGTTGAGAGTGGGGGTTAGAGGCAGACAGACGCAGGCTGCAATCATGAGTCGGCCTTGTAAGAGCTGTGAGACCTGGTGCAAATCACTTTCCCTCATTAAGCCTCAGTTTACTAATCTGCAAAGTGGACACATCACCCACCCATAACATTGTGGTTCATGAAGCACAGGTAGACATTTTGATATATAACCAGGTGTTTGATAAATAATGTCTCACTCCCCCAATATCATCACTGCTACCCGAAGTACAGTAGACTTTTATCCTAAAAAAGCAGCAGTTGCCTAATCCTTCCTAGACAATATCTGATCTCATTTTGTCTGTCCTAGCTTTCCCAATCAGCACTGCACATCTTTAGTTTCCTGGCTTTTTCAGAGGAGGATAAATAAAATATTTAATTATACTGCTCTTCTTCAAATAAAACTGCTCTTCTTCTCCCTCCCCTGCCCTTCCCTCCTCAGCACCCTCTCCCCGTCCCCACCAGGCTGTGTGATCTCCTTAGGCACCCAACTTCTCCTAGTTATCAGTGCAAATATTTTCTAGGGACGAGCAACAATGCTGGGGCAAACACTACAAGCCTTATCTCAAAACTAGGTTCTCTGCCCAGATTGAGTATGGTCAGCATGCTGATTCCAAACAGCAACGAGAAAGAATCCACAACACCCCTCAAGAAAAATACGCAGACACACGACGCTCCGGTTTCTTCCAACGGCGGGGCGGGGGGGTCAGCTAGGTGACAGTCCCACTGAAGCAACTATTCTACTTTTAGTGGGAAAACTCTCTTTGTCAGTGTGGTTCAGCTCCCGTTGCTGTTTTGGCTACTGTAGTCCAAAGAAACAGAACAGCCCTCTGTAATGGTAATTCAGAAGCCAGGCCCTGGGTGGCAAATTAAAGAAACCACATCCAAATACAAAACCTATAAGCAAGAGATTTCCACATTAAAATGATGGACAGCACTTCTGCACACAAGCTTTCTGGTTTCATGCTAAGCTGGAGAGTGGGCACGTTCCAGAAATTTTAAACTCTCACTGAAGGTCAGCAAATGGAATGATTACCCAAAGAAAGGTGGAGGGAGACTGAAAATGTTACTCTTCCACAAGCTTGCTGCCAGCATGTTGATCACCCCTTTTTGCTGGCTGGCTTTTCTTATGGGCGACTTTTTTAAAGTAAAAAGGTACTTTGATGGAAGTGGTTTAAGAGCACAGACTCTGCTTCGGTTTCAAATCCAGGATCCCATCACTAACCAGTTGCACTGCCCCAGGCAAGTTATTTTGACATCCCCATACCTCAGGCTCCACATGCATAATAGTAACAGTTCTACCTCACAGGGCTCTGAATATGGATAACATGCTATGTGACTTAGACATGATGACTGTAAATGGGAAAAATGTTGGTACAGGATAGGCCCTAACAGATACTATTTCGTGGTCCTCCATGGAAACTGGAGTACATCAAAGCAGACTCACAGGATTCTATATGCACAAGGATCCTTGTGGAAGAAACAAAGCCTGGATAAATTAGAGCTGACATCAAGCTTCCAGAGCTGAAACTCTCAGAGAGGGGGTCAGAGTCACTTGACCAATTTTAGGGCAGAGAATCACTCACCATCACAGAAGAAATAATACCTGGGATACCAGCTAGATCCACAGATTATTTCTACCTCTTGCTTTCCATGAAATCACCTTTATAGGCCGTAGATACAAGTGGGTGTTTTACAGTAATTATCATTTCAAGTTCCATACCAGGTTCTGTCACCTGAACTGTCTTATGATCCTGTCCCCAGGGAATATGTATTCTTCCCAAAGGAGAATGAAGGGAGGCTATATGAACGAGAGAGAATGAGTCAGTGAGAGTGCTGTGTCTCTAGGTATGAGAAGAGACAAAGGGATAAAGAAACATTTTTGTTATCCGGGGAAGAGAGACTTAGGAGGCTGAGTCCAGTAGTTTCGCTGCTCACATATGAAACATCTGTTGTGTGACAAGACATAAGCAAGGAGGTGCCATAAAGCTTCAAACTCTTAAAAATAAATCAGAATCTTGAATCCAATTGAGCACATATGAATTATTTGGGCAAATATTGTTGCGTTCCAGGAAGACATATCTACATCATCTCATGGGCTTCTTACCATCTGGTCTCTGGTAGGAGATACAGGTTATCTACAGATATATCTTAGAAGCCAACTCTAGAAGGCAGGCTACGATATACACACAAGGCAGCAGGAAAATAGCCTCTTCTTGACATCAGAATAGAGGCCCTGGGTCTTTCTGGACCAGTTTTCCTTACCTATAAAATGGAGGTACTACTACTCAGGTCTGTTGTAATGACTCAGTGAAACTGTGTGTAGAACACCCATCCTGGTGTCTTTAGGAAGCCATTCAGATCCTGGAGAGTAGCTGTCAAAAGAGTAGCAAAGATAACAAGCACTCCAGGTGGTCAGGTGTAGGAGGATTACTGTGGACTAGGATGGCTAAAATAGGTTGAGCTAGAGGTGAGTACCAGAAAGGATGGTTCAGAGAAGTGGGGAAAAGACAACCCTCTGCCAGAGCCAGGCCCAGGCAAGGGAAAGGATGCCAAAGCAGAGGCCACAGGGCACTCTGCTGCAGCCCTGCCCCTGTAAAGGTCACATTCACTGCTGTCAGGTCCCAGGTTAGACTCCACAAATGCAGGAGGAGTCTAACCTGGGACGCAGAATGAGGGCTGAGTCTTGGTGGTGGTCTCCAATGGAAATCTCATTACATTTCACTATTTATGCCCTAAGATTATAATCAAATTGTAAAAAAGAGATAAGTAGGCTTACCAAATAGGCACAAATGCATTCATGGCAAATTTTCTGGAAATTTTATCTATATCTATATGTTTATATACATATATATACATATTCCCAGACAGTTTGGAAATAGATCCAAAAAAAAACATAAATATGTGTGTATGTATCACTTTTCTACACCACTAATTCCTTAATTAACTGAGGTGTTCAAAACTTTTCTCAGGGTCACTATGTAATATCTTAGTTTCAACACTTATTATATATACACATGCAGCCTCACCCTCATTTTACAATTAAAACTACGCTTTTTTTAATAGTTTCCTTTCCATGTATACCCAAATGAATAGCTTTAATAGAACTTTAGTTTTTAGAGAATAGGGATAGTCTTATTTAAATCCCTTTGTACACAAGATGTAACTGTATGTCACAGGAAGACAGGTCATTTGCAGGAAGCGATATTAAGACAGAAGATCAATCTCTTTTTTGGAAATAATTTACAAAAAGTAAAAGATAAAGCAAAAGGATCTCCCTGGTGTCTATTTTACCCAGTGACAAGTCATAGGTAGAAACTGCTTCAAGAATGCCCCTCACAAAACGATCTTCCCATAACAGACATAACAGATCTTCCCATAAAGGTTACTCTTCTTCTTACACTAAAAATACGTTTATCTAACCAAGCTGTATTTAGTAATGTTTTGAGAGGCAAAAAAGAAAATTCCTGAAAAGTTTACACCAGTATTTTCCTGAATTTTGAGTCACTAATACAGTCAGTCCTTTCACTGGGTTTGTCTGCTGGACAAAAATCACACTCTAAAACAGACACTGCTTGTATAGTCATTGTAACTCAGGAATCTTACCTGTTTGTGTGTCCCTCCCACCACGACAATTTGGTAGATTATAAAATCTAGCATTCTGGAAATAAGCTAAAACGTGATGATAATGTATACCAAGAATTAAAGATAGTAACTTGCTTCTCCCTAATCTTTGTATAATTTGCAATGTACTTTCAGCAAAATTTCTGATTCCGTATTCTTCTACAGCTCCCTTCAATCATTAACTTGATCAGGGGCTCGTGTTTCTTACGTGTTAAAATAGGTGACTGCCTTCAATTGCCAAAAGCTTGGTATGCCCTCAAGAGAAATCCATTTGTTTAATTCCTGACTAAATAACTTACCTCAAAAAAGTGAACTGAGCCAGAAATATCCAATGACTTAGTAAATAATCTATAAACATTGAAAATGAAGCTTTCATGGTATGGCTTCCAAGACAAGCTGACCCTGGCATGTTTTTGTCCCAAGTTTAAAAGATTCTCCTTCAGCGCCCCCTCAAACCCACCCCCGACCCCCAGCTGAGAAACTGACTCTGGTGCATACAAGGGCCCTCACTACAGAATTGGTGCAGAAAAATGGCTGGGGATTAAATTTCAGCCTGAGGTAGCTCGGTGGCACAAAAGAGGCAGGTTCTGGTTACTCTCCTTGAAAGGAGGGACTCTTCTGATGCCCCTTCCTATCACTCCTTCCGTAAGGTTTTAATGAGTCACCAGGGTTTAGGTACCCTATGTTTAATTGGTGTGTATTTGAATAACACAGGCAGATTGTTTGAGAGGCTACTTCACAAGTATGTAAATATAGCCTGTTTCTTTAAATCTGTTACCTCATTTATTTACATTAGAACAGGGCAAGCCGGCCAGAAGCAGCAGCTGATGACAGTCATGTAATTTTCCACAAAGACAACAATTAAACAGCTTTGTGTTTCTTTAATAAGCAGATGACTTTTATGTGAGCAGGATTCAAACTGTAAGACCTCAGAGTTCCCACAGCCGGGACCCCCCCCCACCCCCACTGTGACTTTAGGAAGAGCACCCTCCACCCACCCCGCCACCCCATCCCCTCCAGCCGCCGGTGTTTGCTCTCTCTCTCTTTCCCCGTCCCAGGTCCACCCCCCCCACCACCCACCCTTTTCTCTCAAAACCCCTTCCGGAGAAGCAAGGCAGAGCACAGGAGAAGGGGAGAGTCTACCTAGAATACCTGGACACTTGAACTTTCAATGAATCTGGAGAATATTTTTGAAACTAATTTTAAAGAGGGTGGGGTGGGAAGAGTGAGCACACCCTCCTGCCTCCCACACACTGAGGCCGTTAGTGCCGAAAACCCCGTCTTTACAGCCACCACCCCATTCTGTCTCAGCAAGGTTCCAGTGAGAACCACCTGGAAGGCAGGGGGTGGACAGGATCTACTGCCAGTCTCTCCCTCTGCCTGAGGGGCAGGGAAGCCTCCCACTCCGGCAGGCCTCGCTGGAGGGATGAGAGCAGCTCCGGCCAGCCGGTGGGTCCAGTTGCCCCCTCCATCCACCCACACCGCAAAGGTCCAACCTGTGGAGTCTCATTTTCACTGGGAGTTCATCTGCCTCTCGGTTGCGTTTTGCTCCCACCAACAAAAATGCCAATCAGGGAGTAAAAGTCATTGTTTTTCTTTCCTTGACAGGGCTTTGAGAGTCAGTCAAGAGATGAGCCTTCCACTAAGCAGTGTGCCTATCAAATACAGGCAGGATACGTGGAGGGAAAGAGAGGCTGAGAGAAAGAGAGCCAAGTTCCAGCCCCATGTTCCTGAAAGCCTGCATGTTCAGATTTTCTTTGCTTTCCTCTAATCCTCCAGGTGCCAATTGTACCCAACTATGTCAGCAGAGCCCAGCTAACTCCCAGGGGGAAAGCCTTGTCATCAACACTCAGCTCAGTCTCTGGGTTTTCATAACAGACACACCACTTATATTAACATCTGTTCGCTTTTATTATCTCTTCTGACCTAAGAGCAAGCCCTCCCAGACATTCTGGGACTTGAGTGACCTACTGAAGATGCCCCTTCTCTCTTCCCTCCCCACCGGTCAGGGTCCGACGGGAGGATAAACATTCAAACGCACAAATAAAAAGGTAATGATTCATATAAGGGCCATGAGGTGCCCTCCAGTTCAGGAAGGCCTCTCTGGGGATGAGAAGGGGTTGACCAGTTTGGGAAAGGGGTGCAGGGGACAGAGCCTTGGAGAACACTTGAGGCGAGAGAGCCACATTATGGGCAAAGGCTGGGTACTCAGGAGGGTAGGGCTGGGATGGCTGAAAGGGGCCTCAAGTGACAGTGACGCTTAATGAGCAGGCAGGGGAACAGAGTGACCAGAGACGGTCCAAACGTCCGTGGAGGGCCTCTTAGGCACTTGAAGTAGTTGGGATTTTATTCTAGGTTCAGTGGGAAGCCATTGAATGTTCAGAAGTCCGTAGCAGGTGATCAGTATGTGTTTGAAAGGAAAAGGGGAAAAAGAGAGAAGGAAAAAAAAGTTAATTGAGCAGGTGGTATAATTTTCCTTTACTCCAAAACCTAGGCAAAATGCATACCGTTTCTTTCCTAGAAAACATCATTTTTTGTACATGCTATGGACTGAATTGTGCCCCCACCCCGTACATATCCACACTTCAAAGCTCTGACCCACAAGGTGCTGGTCTCTGGAGATGGGGCCTTTGAGAGATAATGAGGTTTAGATGAGTTCAGGAAAGGGGGGTCTTCATGATGAGATTACTGGCCTTAAAAGAAGAGATAGCAAAGAGCTTAGCGTCTTTCTCTGCCGCTGAGCACAGAATGAGAAGGCAGCTGTCTGCCAACCATGAGGAGAGCCCTCACCAGAACCTGACCATCCCGGCACCCTGATCTCAGACTTTCAGCCTCCAGAACGGTGAGAAAGTAAATTTCTGCTGTTTCAATGACCCAGTTTATGATATTTTGTTATAGTAACCCAAGCAGACTAATACAGTCCCCATTTTTATTTTCCAGTAGAGCTTACCTTTTAAAATATAAATTATAATTCTTACTTTTGAAGAACTATGCCAAAATCTGTAGACTGCTTTAGAAACTGGCCCCTGGCAGTCAACCCAAGTTGGTACCACATCCTAAAGTCAAGCCAGAAATGGTCCAAGGTCAGGATAGGGATGCTAAGGTATCAGCAAGCCCATGGAATCATCCAGAACCCTAGTTCCATGCGCCGGCTACAGGGAGAGAAGCTCACTCTTTTCCCAAAGACCTCCTCATTAATTAATTATATACCCTCCTCATAGATCAGCATGGACCATGCCCTTCCATCTCTCTGGGCTGAAGAATATTTTGGCTGGAGACATTCTGTATATTTGAGAGGCTACTCTATACTATGTTAGGGCTCCACCTTCCCTACTCACTAAAAAGCTCAATACCAGCTAATCCATCAAGACGGATTAAGGGAGGGGAAAACAATCCATGAGGTCATACTGGAAGGCTGCAGAGGGAAGAATGTTAACAGGAGGAAAGTGCTATAAAACACAAAGCCATATTTTCCCCAAGAGCTCAACCAGATACTCTCCATTATTGTTTAATTCTCTGAAGAGAAGGAAAACATTCTTTGCTTTTCAGTGCAGAAGTTTAAATAGTGAAGCATTGCTAAACAAACAAACAGAGAAAGCCCAGTAAAGCTACTCATTAAAGTAAGTCCACTGTACAAAAAGAAAAACGATTGCTTCACAATTCACCTCCCCTGAGGACTGACATTTATCTTAGACCCCAAATTAAACACATCACAACTTCACAGCAAAAGTATGTTTCCCACTGGGATTTGAGTGGAGTACAATTAAATAAATCTCTAAGGATATCAAGAGCAAACCTCAAGGGAAAGCATATTTCTACCATGAAACATGCCCATTGGAAATTACAGTCTCGAAAGGTCATCTAGAAACATCCATGACAAGGAGAGGGGGAAGTAGGAAGCAAATCGAGGTGACACAAGTGAAGCCCGGAGGGGCGGGTGGGGCTCCAGCGCTACAGTCGTGCATGGAAGCGCCCAGCCAAAAATGTGTGCGCCCTAGCTTGCTTCGAATGAAACCCCTGTGTCCAAACAAACAGCTTTTACGATGATGTGTTTTCTTATGATTTGGAGGTCAGAGGGACTGTGGCTTAGGGAATTCAGGAAGTGGCAGGGGAACGGATTCAGTGTCAACATCAAAATTTGAATTGTTTTACTGAACCAATGTTTTCGGTTCACAAAAGGCATAGCGACAACTTCCTTAAGTCACAAGAGCTGAATTCTGTATTTGGCAAGAATATTAAGCAAGCCTGAGCATTAACGATCAACTGCCAGGCAAGAGCTCTTCTTGCCAGCCATGCCATGCCAGCCTTGCCCCTGGAGTCAGACCACCACATGAGGGCTCAGCTTGGAAAGGTCAGCCTGAAGCCAGGGGAGGCCTCTGTGCACTGAGATACACACAAGGTTGCATAAGGACAAAAGTATGTGCCCACCTACTGGACCACTTTTTGAGACTCAAGGGAAAATAAAATAACCAAGAGGCCAGTATATCTCTGAGGAGATGAGCTGAGATTACATATCATCAACATGGACTTGAGGCTAAGTGGAGGGCCAGCCAGACAATGGGTCAGCTCAACCTGGGACATGTGGAATGGGGAGCTGACCTGGGATACATCCCCACATCTGCCATCATAATACTTCCAGTCACATCCTCGTGAAAGGTATGTAAATGCCTAAAACTGCTCAGAGTGACACAAGTTCAGACAACAAGGACTTGTAACACAGCTCTTTCCACACTGAAGTGATATGGGGTTCTAGCTCTGTGACCTCCCCTGCCACTGCTTTAAAGGCATGAATTTGGATAACTTCTACATTTCTCCCGATTCTAGCATTCCTTAACTACAACACAAGCTTTGATAAACAAGATATTGATGAACAAGGGCAAGAATGAAGGTGGCTATCATAGGGTATGTGAGGCCTGGGTGATCTGCCTCCCACCTCATGGCCTTGGCTGTCCTCTTTCTGGAACTCTCTTCCTCTAGTTCTTCACAAACATGATTCAGAACTCAAATCAAATGTTATCTTAAAAGGTTCTCCTTAATATTCAGTTTACAGAGACCCTCCCATCTTTGTTTCATTATATCATGATTACTTGTTGATTTATTCACTTTGTTGTAACTATTAAAAAGTACTTTCCAAGAACACAGAGCTGTCGTCTTCAAGGAAACTGAGCACAGTAGGCAGTTCAGGCTGCTCCCACAGCCTTCTAGCTGTATGATCTTGGCAAAGTGGCTTAACCTTTTTGTATCCTAGTTTCCTCATTTATAAAATGGGATAAATAATAGTACCAACAGGCAACAACAGTTATTGTGAGAATTAATGAGCTAATGCTGGTAGTTATTAATAAAAATGTTAAAAGCATTCACTGTTTAGCACAGAGGGCAATACCTGATTTGTATAGTAGGTGCTCATTAAACATTTCTAGGTTAAATGACCTTGGGAATGAGACAAGAAAGGGCCAGTTAGCTGTAAAGCACCTATTTTGTGCTGTTCAGCATAATGCTGGGGATTTGAGACATTAAAAAATAAGTTAAGCGTATATATAGGCTCTGAAGATAAACCTAATTAAGGAAGAAGAAAGGATGAAAGAACATTAGAGGAAACTTAGCCAAAGATGAGCAGACAAAATGTTTAAAGAACACACTGAAGATCAACATGAAATGATGTCATCTGGCTGTGACTCATGCAGGGCAGGTGCAGGACCAGACAGGTGAATTCAACAAGAGGACATGAAAACCCTATCACTGCCCTGGCTGGGAAGGAGGGCTGCCAAGGCTCCCAGAGAAGAGGCAGCCTGCAGGAATGCAAGACCTTAAATGTGACAAATAATAATGCCCACGGAGGGCTAGAATCCAAGATAATTCACACCTGGTGGCCTTTAACCCATTCTCCCCTTTCCACACCTCCCATTTGGACATTCTCTTTGAGTGATGAACGGAGAGACGGATGGGAAGCAGCCCATGAAAGAGAAAAGAGGGCTTAAAAGGGAGCACTCAGCCTGGGGGACAGCAGGGAACAGTGGGAGTTCAGTTCAATACCCATTAATGAAGCACTAAATAAATAAAGGGCTTTGGATACAATATTGAGTGTACAAAATTCAACAAGAGCTGGTTTGGGCCTCTCTCAACCAGCTGGCCAACCCACTTAAACATGGAGAGTGGTAACAGACAGATGACTCAGACAGAGTGTCTTCACCACCCCCAGGGGCCATTTCTTCTGCCTTCCATTGAAGGAACACAGTGCTGGATCCCAAACCAGGAATTCTGGGTTCCTCTTATCACTCTCATTAACTGTGCACCTTTGTGCAACTTAACCTTAAGCCCATTTTAAAACAACCATACTCTTAAGAGCTTTTTCTTCAAACACAGGAGCTTCCTCTTCTTTAAAAAAGGGCTGTTACAGCTCTTGCTCTCTCACAAGGGGAATATATGAATAATCTTGAAAGATGGACAAAGGGCCTCAGAGCCTCCAGTCCTTTGGAAAGTACAATGCTCAGGGGTGCAGTGTGAGATGAGAGCACCTGCTTTTCCTGTACCTCCTTAGTCGGTGCGGAGGAAGACGCTTTACCCCACTTAGAAACCGGGACTGAGTGGCAGGGAGAGCTCCCTACGACTTAACCATCCCCAACCTTAACACCGAACAGCTCTGAAGACCAAGCCTGACACAGTGAGAGTATGAAAGGCACCCAGGATGGGTCCAAGTCCGACAGAAATCAAGTCATCTTGGACATTCCGAGAGACCTCTTTTACAACTCGGCAATGCTTTTTGTTTCATTCCCGGTTTTCATGGGTGAAGGAATCTTCCCTTCTGATAACTACAGCATTCAAGTTTGTCTTTTCTTAGAAATGTGCCTTTCAGGGCAGCCCCAAGATACCTCACAGGACTCCACCTTCTAGGAGCCAGTGACCTAAGAGGCCTTCCAGGACAACAGCCAGGCCTGAGCATGAACAGAGAGTAATGGTTACCAGGACCACAGGCCAGAAACAGTGTCTATTTTAAGCATAGAAAGAAAAAACATACCAACAAAGAAAAATAAAACACATGGGATCATGGTTTAAAAATCCACACAAAAGCCCCCAGAGAAAAGACAACTGATTCGAACACAGTGTTCATGAGATGGAACAGAACACACGCTACACAAAAGTGTGATTCGAGACAATGCGAACTATTTAAAAAAACAAAACACTCCTTACTCATTATCACCCCACATCAGTTTCCTATAAGGAACTTAACCCCAACATCAATATTTAAGAATCTCTGGTATCAAAGGGGTGCCAGTACAGATGTATGTCACCCCCACTCATGTGGTGCTCTCTGGGACAGGAAGAAACAGAGGTGACCGCAAGAGGTACAGACTGAGTGTAGTGGGTGTGCTGGGATCAGAGGCCTCCCTGCCTCCAGGCTGAGCCTAGCAGTCAAAAACACTGACCACTAGTGACTCAGTCATTTTACAAGTCCAGAATGTAAATGGCCATTGTTACCTAGAACATAGAGTTAGAGAGACAAGTTAAGTTAAGCTACAGTACTTAGCTTTTCCAATCACTGAGCCCCTATAACATATATCCTGATGAAAAGTGATCTATTCTTATAAAACTGCAATTGCAATTCTGACATTATTGACACAGAGCCAGCACAGACTCCACATGTTAGGAGCACAATCCCCAACAAGACTGTCCTCACTTCAGATGCCAGCCATAGGTTCAGGGCTTCCCAGACCACTCACACTTCGGACCGATGAGCTAAAAATTCTGGGATTCCCACACTCCCTCAGGTTGGATAATTCCCAGGAATGACTCACAGAACTCAGGAAGTGCTGTAATTACTATTACAGTTATATTATAAAGGATATAGATCAGGGCCAGCCAAATGAAGAGATACGTAGTCTGCAAGGACTGGGTGCATCCAGAGCATGGAGCTTCTGTGCCCCAAAGACCCATCTCCCGCTCAGCACACAGACACGTCTGTCAATCAGCAAGTGGACCTGAGCTTCAGTGTCCAGAGTTTTTTGGGGGGGTTTTATTACATAGGCCTGATTACTTGAACCATGGGTCATGCAACTGAACTCAATTTTCAGCCCTCTTTTCTTCCCAGAAAGAGGTGAATACAAAACTCCTACCCTCTAACCACCTTGTTGTTCTTCCTGATGACCCATCCCTATTCTGAATCATCTCATCAGCATAAACTCAGGTGCGATTAGAGGTTACCTTCCAGGAACCTATGACAAAAGTCAGACAAATCCTCTATGATACAGTTCTGTAGTGGTGAAGAACATGGGCTCCAGAGTCAGACAGATCTGTGGAGTGTGACTTCGGGCAATTTACCTAACCTCCCTCAGCCTCTTTACTCATTGAAAAAGTAGGGATAATAATACTGTTGTTACTACGTGGAAATCAGCATCATTCAATAGAATGTAATGCTAGCTACTACACAACAAAATTTTTTTCTAGTAGCTGCATTTTAAAAAGTCAAAAGAAGTTGGTAAAGTTAACATTATTAATATATTTCACTTAAAGCATCCAAAACAGTATCATTTCAACCTGTAATCAATACTGAAATTATTAACTAATTTACCTTTTTTTTATATAAAGTCTTTGAAATCCAGTATGCACTTTACACATGTAACACATCTCAGTTTGGACTGGCCCCATTTCAGGTGCTTAATAGCCCTGTGGCTACCATATTGGACAGTGTGGCTAGAAATCATAACTGTTGTTATCCCCATTAAATGAGTTAATGCTCTGTGCTATTACCATCCTCATTTTACAAATATAACTAAAATGTATGTGTCCATACACGTACATGAAGGCAGTGACCAATGACTAAAATCTAAGGTATAATAGGCCACACCCTATCAGTCAGCATCCACGGAACAACAAATAGCTGCTCTCTTCTCAAGAAAAGAAGCACTTCAACTTGGAACAGAGAGGCTCTCAGATAGATTATCCATTGCATGCACTTTTTTCCCCATACTCCCACATCTCCCCAACTCACATTTTCATATTGGCAAAATCAAGAGACCATTGATGATAGCTTTCAATGGGAAAAGGTCCCCAGAGCACAGGGCAGCCAGATGGAGAAGTCTCAGGGAACCCTGAAAGGCTGGGGAGTGGGGAGGAAGAAAGCCCCCAGAAAGGAGCTTTGACTCGAGTCACTGAGGAGTCCCTCTTTGCCCTTGGGCCACCTTCCAGCCTTGCTGCCCAGCCACAAGCCAATCACCCTTCTCTTCACTCCCTGGAAAAAGCTTTGCATTGTAAATCCAGAAAAATGTCACTAGTAGGAGATTGATTTCAAGGTAATTATTTACGCAGCTTTGTATCATCTGATTCTCAGGCCGCAAAACACTCTCCAAGTTCTTTCAAAAAGATAAGAGATATTAACATGAACGCCTGTCTCTTTTAATGGTGGTTCCCCACATTCAGCTTCTGCCCGCTTGCTTTTGTAACAGAGAGCTGCTCAAACCTGGGCCCTCATCCAATTCATTCAGTTTTCACTGGAGTGGGGCTCGGTTTTGCTAGTCCCCTCAAGGTAGAAATGAAGACCTTCACCTAGTAAGGGCAGACAAATACATTCTTACCTAATATGCAAGATTAATTATAATGAATTCAATCCAGTTCACATACTTTATCAAGGAAGACAAGCTAATTCTCTGTCCGAGAATTAGCTCCTATTTAAAGGGCATTTTACCTCAATTTGGTGAAAAGAGCTAATGGAAATTGTCTTTGCATGCTGATCTATTTTTTTGACTGCATTTGCTTAAGCAGGCAGAAGACTTCAGCACTGCCCTCATGCCTCAGGGTTAAAAAAAGGAGGGAGGGTGGGAAACACAAACATATATTACTCAGCACCTCACAAAGTTTAATTCTTCCTGCTGTTATTGTGACAACGTATCCCTTTCAAAGTGTCTTATCAACAGTGTAAAACTGGGAGTGACTCATATTTATGAAACGAGGTGGTACTGACCCTGCCAAATCATTCACTTCCATAGTAGCTTCTGGGCTTTAATCCAGCTAAGGGGTACCTCCACACCTCCTTAATCTGGCCACCAAAGGAGAAGTCCAAGATTGACAACACATGCCTTATTAAGTTTGTGTGCTGCACACACAATCGGAATGTTTGGGAAGACCTATGATCAGGGATGAAGACTTCCTTAAAAACCAGTATCTTTGATAGTTGGCTCTTGTATTTGTAAGAGAAGAAGTGAAGGGGAATTAGAAAAAAAAATCAATTTAACCCCAAGGTGCCTGCCCTGAGCTTCCAGTCCTCAATGGGGTGTGGAGAAAACAAGGTTTCTCTTATAATCCCCAAAACTTAGATACAGTCTTAACTTTGTTTTAATTGGTAAGTTAGTTAAGTAAAATGTGACACATGCATAAAATAAGACGTTACACCATTAAAATAAAATCTGTGATGACTATACAGGAAGCAAAAGTACAAACAATATGAAGTGAAAATGAATTTCAGTTTCTATATGAGCAACTCTGCAAAATATGTACATATATGGGGAAAGAATGAAAAGAATATGTAAAAATGAAACTAGGCCAGTCAGACGGATTAGTGTATTATCTGTCTTCTTCTTTCTAAAATTCTCTTAATATTTCGACAATGGGTATATAACTGAGTCTTTCCTAAGACTTAATTTTACAAGATTTCCTTACATTGAAAGAGTATATAATTTTCCAGTATGGCACTGATTTAGAAAAAAAGTACTGCTGTAGTTATCTATCCACTCTGCTAGAAACACTGGGTTTTTCCAAACCTTTAAATGAAAAGATCTGCCAGGTATCAAAGAGTTGTTACTACTTATTTTGTGCCAGTAGTACAAAATGAATTGGCGAAGTCAATTCATTTTACTGAACTATATCACTCCAATAGCCCTTGGCTATAAATAGATAATGATGAATTATTAATGCAGATATTTGATATTACAATCATGGTAAATTTTTAATAAACGTTAGCTATTATGTGTCTGGCATTGTCCAAAGCACTTGAACACATATTACCTACTCTAGTCCTCAATCCCATGAGAAAAGTGTCATTACCCTCCCAATGTTATGGGTAAGAAAACAGAGCCACACTTTATTTAACTGCTCAAGTTCGGGCTTCTAGTAAGTGGTGAAGTCAGAATTCTGACTCCGCAGTCTGGCTCTAGAATCCGTGCTGTTAACCTCCATACTATACTCCCTCGGCTGTGAAAGATATAAATACCTAATAGAAAGTCTGAATATAAATAAAATGCAGCCAACCCACTGGCTGAAAAGTCACTTAATAATCTTACTGCAAAGGGAAAGGGAAAAAGAAAACATGGAGTTTTCTGACCAAACACTTGGACCCACAAGATTTGCTTATTTAATAACAAGTCAGATACAAACCAAAGGATTATACTTCTCCTAGATTAAAAAATAAATTACTGAACGGAGGGTTAGGAAACAAGGAGCCTGTGCCAATCCTGCTACCAGCTACTCCAATGGTCCTATGTAAGAAATCAGTTTGCATGTCTGTGAAATGGGACAGTTGGAACAAATGCTCAGTTCTGCCTGGATGAAAGCTACTTCTAGCAGAAGGTGCCCAGGGGCCCATTCTGCTATCCTTCTTCGAATGTGTCGATAAAGTTTTTTCCAGCGTCTGTCCCTGCTGTACTCCCAGATCACCTGGGCTGTATTCTAGGCTTAGACTATAGAAGGGAAGAAGAAAGATAACAAGGAAAGGAAAGCAGAAGAGAAGTACAATAAACAATATGTAGCTTGGTAAGATCCCTGTTCACTTATGCTGGAGAATTAACTCTCTCAAAGGATAAGGATAAGCTACTGGAGATTCTTTCTTCATACACTTGAAGGAAAAAAAAACTATAGTTAATATTATTATCCATATTAATAGAACAGAGAACAAATATAAAACATAATCAAATATCCTTGGGATTAGAGTCTCTGGGATGTATACCCATCATATATTCTCCCTTACTCACTATATTTAACTTTATACCTGTCTTCTCACTCATCTACTTCCCACTCAAGAAAATATTATTAATTTGTGTGAGTATAAATTTTATATGAATATGTGCAGAAGAAGGAAGCTTATCCATGGGCAACAAGGAGAATGCACTCTAAGGTTCTCCATACTGAAAGTGCACTGAGCAGAAGCTGGCCAGCACCATGCCCAGGCTTTACCAGGCCACAGCTGAGTGACCCTGGATAAGTACCGGGACTTCTCTGAGTCTCAGTCACACATATGTCAACTAGAGTGTTATGACATATAATGCTCAGAGCACAGAGTCTGTTATATAATAAACATATCATAAATGTTAGAAATAATTACTGCAGTTTTCAAAAGTTTCTTTCGTTTTTTACTCCTTAAAAGCCTCTGCCATGGACCAAATATATTAAGTTTCCAAAAGCTGAAATAGAATTTGGGGTGAGGTTATCGGGAAGCCAGCTCTTCTCTGAGGACACAGGGTAGGCCCTTCCTAGCACTGGAATTTTCAGTTGAGGATATACAAGAAAATGCAGCAGGGAGAAACTATAAGGGCTTAGGACACTTCTGAGATAAAGCACAGTGAAAACAAGCCCGGAAAGAACTTGGGCTTTGAGATTATAAGAGCTGGGTTCCCATTTTTGTTTTCCAACTCACTGGGGTTAACAACATGGCAGGGCAGAACACTGAATCTATTCCTCAGATTCTGCATCTGTAAAACTGGGGATTTGTGCTGACAACTCAGTAAGACATATATATGACAGCCCAATGCCCAACACATAGAAAGCATTCAGTGTGTTCACTTTTTTTCCCCAAACTATCTGGAAAATAATTTTCTAATTTCAGGGATGATAGGTTGATGACCCAGAGAAGTTATATGTGATTAAATGGTGTTCTGTTATCAGATTAAAATATCGCTTCATGAGAACCATAAAACCATTCTTAGAAAGTCTTATCATAAAAATGTGCTATTTTAATAAGACTAGAAATACAAGACCCAAGGAAATGTCCCCTATCCCTTCAAGGAAGCCCCCTTAGAAGCCTGTGTCTAGTTTTATTATTTGAAGAGGGAAGCAGATACTCCCTAATAACTAATGACAATAACTCACAGTCTTGAATACTGGAACCCACGTTCCAGATTCCCATCTGGGAGCTAGAAGATTCTGTTACTGTGACCCTCAGGCACCCTCAGCCTTCATATTGTTCTGTCTACTCCCTTTTCCTTCTTCCTTCTCCCAATTTTTCTTCTCACTTGCCAGTAGCAATGGTTGGTAATGTAACCCAGGGGTAGCTGACTTTGGAGCCATGATTCAAAGAATTCGGGATTATTTCCTCCACAGAATAAATATTAAGAATTAAAGAACTGGGTAGTGATGTTCTAATGCAAAGTGTTGACTGCCTCCTTACCTAGGAACACAAGATAAGATCAGTGGAGTTCATGTTATAACATGACAGTTTATGCTCCTCCAAGGGAGGATGGCTGGCTAATACTAGCCCCTGGACCGGGCAGTTTCCAGTTTCATCTACTTACGAGATTGAGAAATGGGCAACAGATGCCTGACGAGGGTCCTATACAGGTGGTGAGACAAAGGAAACAAAACCCTTTGTTGGAGCACACTGGAGGAATTTGGCTTCGTTTTGTCTTTCACGAAATTCAAGTCTTAGGGGGTGAAAAAAAGATGAGTAGGCCCTCACCACAAATAATACATTAAGGGCAACACAGATAATTTGATGAATCTGCAAACCCTTCCTGTTAGCGATCTTCCACTTCGCCAGAGGCAGAACTTGGGATAACAGCCTTTAGCTTACACACACAAGTAGCAGGCTGCACAGCTGATTTTCTTACCCAAAAGCCCAGACTCAAGGCTCTTCTTCCTTTCTGTTGCACAAAATATGGGTCTTGCTGGGGTGTGGTGGGGGAATATATATATATATATATATTCCACTCCAACTCTAAATAATAATAAATATTGACATAAGCTGAAGAAAAAAAAAGGATGCTAAGATCTTCCTCTTGGCTATGGATGAAAATATCTGAAGAGTCAAAGACTATAATGAGACACTACATCATCCTGAAGATAAAATGTATATTTTTAAATGTTCTACAATAAAAGCTGTGGCTCATACTCATCATTTTCTCTTCCCTCCAATTTTTCTGAACTAGTACGATTATATGCTATGACTGTAAAGTATACAGTATATGGAAACATAGCCAATGAAAATTTGCACAAGAGGAACCCACATGGTTCAGGGGAAATAACATGGGCTTTGAAATAGTAGAGACCTGTGCTTTCATCCCAGCCCTGTCCCTTAGAGTGGTTTTCAATTGTACAGTACTTGCAAACTTTTTTTTCCTAAGCAGGCCAAACTCTTTTCTTTGAAATATCATTTATAATGTTGTTTGCTTAGCATGTCCTCTTTTCATAGACAGCATTCAGGAAAAAAATAAACACAGACCTTGTTCCTATCAGCAACATATCCAAAATTGGTGAGGCCCAAATTATAAAGTTCCACTCTAATGCACAGAGAAGGCCTGTCAGCCCTGAGCTTCTAAGGCAGAGAAAGAACATATATTTCTTTTTCCATTAAAAACTACCATTACCACCACCAACAACAAAAAAATGTCCTTTCCGGATCAAGACTTTGGGAAGAAATTCTGTTGGTCCATGAAGATGTGCTTAGAAAAGGCCAGACTCTGTCCTGAAGAGGAAGAATACGGAAGAAAAAAAGTCAAATGCCTTATAAACAGGAACTTCCCAGCAGAATGACATTTCCTGAAGCTGAACCATTCCCTAAATGAGACTGTATGGCAGAAGAGGGTGGAGAATACAAACCGGTACATTATCTTCAATGTGGAAAGGGTTTGGAATACTGGCCTGGTCTATATATGCTCTCATTCTAGCATTTATATTATAAGGGTTATGATGGCAGATTCACAGCCTAAAGACGAGTGCCTAGCACATAAGAGGCATTCAGTAATATTTGTTGAACAAGTGAATGAATCTCCTCTATCCACAAGGCTGTACATCCATGAAGACCAACCTATCAGAAAGTCCCTAGAAACCTGAGACATTCTGGTGCAAGGGTGCATTTTGATATTGATACGTTTCCCAGCTCTTCCTTAAGCCATTCATTCCCTAGAAGATGGGATTAAAACAACGTTACTATTTGTCCCATATTTCCATAACAAATATATTATGTGAATATCAGGAACATGAGCTGCTGGTTTCAAAAGATCTTAGACATAGGTCCTTCTAGTTCTGCCTGAAATCTCAAAATTCAACACATATTGAGTATCAATACTCAAAATGACTGATCAAACGTATTCTTTTATATTTGC